>OZ010579.1:33102080-33162080 GCA_963932145.1 Acanthosepion lycidas
CGAAATGTTGAGGGGTTTAGGTGGTTTTTGAGAGGCTGGTTTAGGGTTAATCTTTCGGTTTTTGTAACTCATGTTGAATTTTGTTTGTAAGATGAGAAGGCCCGAAGTAAAAGAAACAGATAGTTTCAACCGTGACGCGGGCAGAGAGGAGTTGGCAAAATCTGCATCATTATGTGGCCTCAGGGCTGCCCACCGGAGGTGACTGCAGAGACACCTAACCATGCGCGACATGTCACTACAAACACCCCGGTATTATACAACTGTTGATCAGAGCTGCCGCTCAAGACGCTACGCAAAAGTTAGGGCTCCTAACTACCAGTCGGAAACAGCAACCAGAGAACTGTCAGCCGTGTACCCTCAAAATGAAGAGGTGATGCCACAGACTGCACACATCACGGGAGAAACAGAGCTGTACTAATACAGAGCCCGGAAAGAGAAAGAGTACCGGGAACCCCTTCCTAGACAAGAAACAAGGGGTAAGCCTCCACTCATGACCAATAGAAGGGGGAGGAGTGTTGACCGGGCGGTAGAAAAGAATACTTACTCCTATTACAGATAACACAAAAAAGAACGACACAAACAGAGGGAAGGATTGGGGTGGGGGAGATAACAGGTAACGAGTCCTGGACCTCACTTCGCTAAACCCTATCACATTAAGTTTTAACTTAGTAAAAGTCCCATTTGTCTATTCTAAAAAGAAATTGAAAATAAGGAGACCTGGATTTATTACTGACGAGAGACATTCTCGCATCTAGCCAAAGACATTCAATTTTCCATTTTTTGTTTTTTCTTTCGAACCTGGGATTTCTTACTAAACTATCAAATAAGGGAGAATCATTGGGACAAAATGTCTTTGAGTGGGGGGTAGAGAAAAAAATAGATAAATTTAAAAACGAAGAAAAAAAAAACTAAGAAAAATGCAAATGGTTTTCTGCTAGAGCGAAACAATACTCACACGTGTCAGCAAGTGGTTGACTGTTTTCTTCCTCATGATGGTAACAGAATGTTCGGCTTACCTTATGTCCGACAGTCGAACTAATGGGTGGGGGGTCAACGGCCAATCCTCCGCCCTCACCAAGTACTGGGCTGGGGAGATATGCTTTCAATAATGTTACAACTGGAGAAATATGCGGCTAGAACAATTCCAAGCTCAGACAATATATCAAGCAAAAAGATACTGTCACAACATCATTAGAATACTGACGAGACACATTCTCGCATCTAGCCAAAATTCTAAATTTGATCCATTCTATTTCATTGTAAAATTGTATAAATCCCAAAAGTATAATCATTTACAACACACACACACGCATATATATATATATATATATATATATATATATATATATATATATATATATATATATAAAAGCAGGAATCAACTTATATAAATATATTTCAATTTAAATTTTATGATGATGGTAATGGTAATTCATTTTACGTTTCGCTAATTGAGATATTTGATATTTGTGAGCCAAGCTTCCGTACTGCCTTAGATTGATATTTATAGAAACTTTTTCTTAAAATAAATTCTTTAGAAATAGTTTTATCAACGCCAGTATGTCTTAAATCTCTTCCAGCTATCAATGCACTATTCTAACCGAAACTTTTATTTGAAATAATGTGGACTTCAAATATCTTCATTATGTTATCATTTTCACTTTGTGGCGTCGTCCCCTGGTCGCAGCGCCAACCGTGTCGTTCTATCCCAGTCTACCACGGCACCAACTGTGACGTCCTACTTTGATTCCCAGTCTGCCTACCCACGTTGTGAATTGATCTAGGCAGAGGAAATCAATCAGTCGTCGGGGCCGTACTGCAAACCGAGTTCAACGGGGGTGATACCACACAAATATGCATAAAAGGCAATAAAATGAAAACTCAAAAGTTCAAAGTATCAAAGAAAAAGGTAACAAACTTTATGTCTAGTTGTTCGGTACATAGAACTGTATCTATCTCCCGACCCGTTCTATGGATTGTGACACGTCGTTTTCCGCTAGGCAAGTTTTAACACTTCAAGTTGTCTGCTCTCTAAGAAACTGGTGTTTCGGTGGGTCTTTGGACGAAAGTCAAAAGAAAAACTTATTTCGGTGATCTGGATCTAAGTCGCTCTTCAAAATAATTGTTCTTGGTTTGAAGATGGTCCGGAATGTGCGTGAATCCTGGTCAGTTATCTGCGAGGCTTGCCTCAACCGGAGACTGACTCTGGGAACTGCTGCGTCTCGACTCATTTCTGCTCGTTGTGGCTTCGTTTATATGGGCGCCGACCAAAACCGGGGTGAGTTTGTCGGCGCCGGGGGTTCCTCGATAATTCTAAATACATATCCACCTCTCTGGTTAGGAATTTCCACCTTTTTCCATTTTTGGGAACCTTTCCTCTCTCCCACTTTCTCATCATACTTCAGAGGGGCGTGAACTGCCCTCCCCACATCTTCGTGGCAACCTTTCTTACTCATCCTCCAGATGGGCGGCAACAGCCTCCCTCGTGCATCACGTGATCACCACTCGACCAATGATGTCTTAGTCGGGCGTGGACGAATCTGCGGCTTTGTTTCAGGAAGAAAAAAAATATCTTGCTTAAAAAAAAAAATTATCTCTTCCCTTTCCCTTTTCTTCCCCTTAATGGTTTATCATTTCTCCAGCCGCGAACGGGACAATATGACAATGGCGGTCATATCTCTTGTTCTACACGTGGTTTACGTCAGGTATTTTATCGCTAATTATCAGAATGTGTGGTCTTCTTGACACAGTCTCAAAAAAAAAAAAAAACATCTCCAAAGTTCCAGTCAGTCTGTCGCCTCGAAGAAAGAAAGAAAACACCTTCATTTTCTTTCGGTAGAAATTCCTGATAACAAAATTTTATTATCACAGGCCAAGAATGTTCCGTCGGACGTTCGTGGGTGGTTTTTAATTTTTCATATCTGTCCAAGTCTTTTTAGTTGCCTGTTTTTCGTCACTTAACGAAATAACATTTTCATTTGAATTTTTTTTTTCTTTGGCCAGCCGGTCTGTAGTTGATAATAAGATGTCTTCCCGTACCAACAGTTTGTTTTCATATCCTTAGATAACACAGCCGATACCAAAACATATCTGATTCTTTCCTTCTTTCCCTTTCTTTTTACTCAGAATTTCCCTGTCATTGTAATGACATTCTTTCGCCATTTGTTACTTATCAAAATATCCATTTATCCATTGTCTCTTAGCTGTGTGTGTGTTCTTGCTTATCACTCACGATTCGGTTCTTAGCCTCTCCTTTCCTTCTTTTCTTTCTTTTCCCTTTCTGCCTCGTTAAATGGTGCCACAACTTGAATTATATGTGTTATCCTTTTTAGTTGTTTTCGTGATGTGGTTTCTGTTATTTGGTACAGTTTTTGCTTGCGCAATTATATCGTCAATCTAAAATGCACAAATACGGATGATATTCACCAGGACCCACAGGGTTAACTGACGCAAGAGCATTATTAATAAGAGATCTTAAAAATTCGTTGTAAACAGCTGGTATTTTTGAATTCCAGTAAATACGGCGATATACGACGATACAGATAACAGTAGTTCTTGATAAGACAAAGATCAATGGAGACATTCAAGCAAAAATAATCAAAAATTGAATTGTGACCAGGAATTACATCAAGCGATTCGCAAATTGGAAAAAGACACTGTCAGTTAAATCTCATTAAATTACACACGCACACATACACAATCTATGTATCCCTCTCTCCATATATATATATATATATATATATATATATATATATATATATATATATATATATATATGTGTGTGTGTGTGTGTGTGTGTGTGTGTGTGTGTGTGTGTGTGTGTGTGTATACAGGCACAGACACACACACTCACACTCGATAAACTTCATCTGGCAGCAAGATTGATGATCGGGAGTTTTTCGAGGAGCGACGGGCCACCTCTTAATTGCTGTTCTTCCCAGGTATAACGTGCCCTGCGTTGGTGGCACCTGTTAGGGCCACACGTATGGGCAAATATATAACCCCCAAACTGGGAATAATTGTAAAAATAGTATATATATATATATATATATATATATATATATATATATATATATATATATATATATATAAACGCACGCGCATACACACATATGTATGTATATATCTAACACACGCGTACACACAAATGTATATATTACAATATTATTATTTAAAATATTATAATATTATTAAATTTCTTGAAAATAAATATTTATTAAATCAACGTAAATACTTTTGGGGCATTGCATTATGTTCATTTTAAAACATAATTAAAATATATTTTCATAACTATATATGCAGTATTTGATAACAGTTTAAAAAAATGTTTACTTAGTTCCTAAATTTTTAATTTTAATTTTAATAATGCCTTGTCTTATGTATCATTAAATATAATAAATATAGCATTTTAGATCTATATAATTAAAAATATAAACTTAAAACTTTGTTCGATTCTAATAAATCCTTGTTTTTTTAATGTATCTTATATATGTTTCAATAATGGTAAACGGGATAACACGTCTCATACACGAAAGCCCGTAATGGTAATCAGAAATTAAATGTCACATCAAACCTTGTAATTTTCCATCTTGAATTGGAAATATTCCTTGATTCTTTAAAATAGACAAAACACTTTTAAAATTTTGAAATCTCACATCATCTCCAACTTAGACCCTTAAATATAATACTACTAAACTTAAAAATCTAAATTATTTTTTATGAATTTATCAACATCCCTTGAAATTGTAACAGAAATTTTAATTTTAATTTTTAGTACCGAAATGTAGTAATTTCTGTGTGGCGATTAAAACATATTTTTTATATAATAATATTATTGTTATGGGTTCCACCCCTTTTTCATATAAGTGGACTCGACCAAAGTGTTACTAGGACTGCTTCCGTTAAATATTAGGTTGGTGCAAAAATAATGACGTAATAATGTCGTTTTTTGACGTTAAGAAATACGCAAAAAAACGACATTATTACGTCATTATTTTTGCACCAACCTAATACCCTGAGTCAGTCAGAATATACGGAGATGTGTAGAGAGATTGGGAGAGTGAGCAGAGATTGCGATTGAGTTGGAGGTAGAGTAATAGTGTGAGGTAACCGCTTGTAGGAGTCAGTAACAAGCACGTAGACTCTAAGGAAATCTTACTTCGAGACTATATCTCTATATATTATTATTTTGACTAACCGCGTTCCTGGATTTACTAACAATATACCCATTGTATTTTTCTTTAAATACATTTAATTTCTTATCTTTATTTCTTGCGTTTGTCATTCATTGGATACGGAATTTCATCTCGGAATTCACAACAATTATAATATTATGTTCTACTTTGTGCCGATCACTTTAAAAACAAATAAATGATAAATATCTGGGATTATTAATCTGATTCTTCTTTATTTTTATGTTTCCTTATAATATCAGAAAGAGCAACAAAAAAGTAAAAAAAAATGTGGAACTGTGTTTTATGGATTATGCAATATATTTTGATAAATTACCTCACAAAGAACTGTTTGTACTGCTAGGTAACATAGACATATTTGAGAAGATAGCCAACGAATCATAGAAGTATACTGGCACAAACACGCCTGCATACAGATAGAAAAATGTATTCAGTAGATATACAAAAATTCTGTGCGACAAGGAGATATCTTTGCTTTGGACTTATTTGACCTATACAGTGAGACGTTTCCCAGAGAATCGGAAGAGCTGTCATGATGCATTATTGGCGGCTATTTCTGTTAGCCTCGGTGTTCTTGATAGGCTCCAGAGGCGGATATGCAAAATAATTGGCCCTGCTCTGGCATCTCGTCTACAGTCACTTTCTCACAGACGCACCGTCGCCATTCTCTGTCTGTTCTACAAATATTTTCATGGAAATTGCTCCGAGGAGCTGCATTCGCTGGTTCCAAGACTTTATGAGTTCAAGCGCCCTACGAGACTGGCATCACGCTTTCACGCCTTCACTGTCGAAACTATTAAATGTAGCCGTCTCTTCTACTTTAATAGCTTCATGTCTCGCACGTCTCGCCTGTGGAACTCCCTTCCCTATTCCAGTTTCCATGAGAGCTATAATCTCCAGCTATTCAAGTGTAATGTCGATCGACATCTCCAGTTAACTTGATCTATCCTCTATCCTTCTCCTCATACTCTCTTCTATCACTCCTATCTGATCTCGCTCTATATTTTCTGTAACCCCTTGCATCCTAGTGGCTTCCCGCCTTGCTTAGGGTGAAATGCTTAAAAAAAATAAAAAAAAAAAGTAAAAAGTTTAACAACATCATATATGCAAATGAAACAGTGTTGAGAGACGATACGGAAAGGAAAAAAAGACACCTACAGATGTTAGTGTAGGAAAGCGACAAGAAAGGACTAAACGCCAAATGTAAGAAGAAGAAATGTATAGTTGTTAGCAAAAGGATGAACCCAATATGCAAATCACAAGTTGTAGATACCGAAATGAAACAAACACAAATATTTAAACATATGGGGAATGTTTTAACAGAGGACGGAAAGTTTAACACTGGAATCCGAATTCGTACTGGGACGAATGCATTTCCAAAGCAAAGCAAATTGTCAAGAAACACAAAAAAATCGTTATAAACACAGAAATGATCACTGAAGTTTTACATATTAGCAGTCCCCTTGCATGACGGTGAATATCTGGTCTATCTCATCGCAGATGAAGAGGAGTCTTGTTCCAGCAGAAATTTTGTTATACAGGAAGATGCTGAGTATACCATGGACCATATACTCGAACAACGGCGATGATTTAGAGAAAATGGAAGCGAAAAGGAAACATATTCTTAATATCCATAAGAGACAGAACAATTTTCTTTGGCATGACATGAGGAAATAGATTTGGAACATCATAAGTCAGAATGTAAGCAAGAGGGGAAGAGGAAATAAGACATAGCTTAGTCAGTTTGAGTGAATATATGGGGGAAGAATATTTAGATCAAGTACGAAAGTCAAAACTTATTAAGAGCTACAAAAGACAGGAGATTTTTTAGAACTGTGACTACTACAAATACTAGCTAAGGGGACAATACGTATCGATGACATTATACAAACAAAGATACACTACTACAGAATACAAGCTTTCCTGTAAAATGTTAAATATTTTGGATTGTAAAGTAAAATTCCGACATTATTGTAAAAATATTGAATCTTTTATTAGGCAAAGTATTATATATATATATATATATATATATATATATATATATATATATATATATATATATATATATATATATATGTGTGTGTGTGTGGTGTGTCTGTATATATATATATATATATATATATATATATATATATATATATATATATATATATATATAAGGTAACCCGGATATAAGAGAGTTGTCGGGACCGGAGAAGAAGTCTCTTATATCCCAGTTTCTCTTAAATCCGAGTTTGGTCTAATTTATATACATTAACACAGGCTCTAATTTGGGACCAGAGAAAATCTTATATCCGGGTTTCTCTTATATCAGGGATCAGGGTCTCTTATATCCGGGTAACACTGTGCGTATATATATATATATATATATATATATATATATATATATATATATATATATAACATTTTTTTACGAAATTGAAATCATTGTCTTTGTTTATCTGGAATGTTGTTAAATAAATAACTCAAAATGAAGGTAAATAAAATTTAGTAGCAAGCTCACTTGTATTGCATGTAAAAATAGATAGATTCGTTTTCCTATCAAAATTAAGATTGAAAATCAGTTCATTGATCACATATGCCAATGTGTAAATCTGAAATATCCCCCCGATGAGACAACTAACTACATCTCACAAAGACATGACAGATGTATTTGCTGTTTAACGGTTAAACATATGCCTGTTTAATAAGTTGGTCAAATTAACGTTTCATATATATTAGGCACTTCTATAACAATGATAGTATAACAGTGTCTAGGCAACTCACCCTGGTATAATGGGAACTAATCCTGTCTCCCTGCAACAATTAGGACTGTATAGTCAGTTCTATCCTTACTGTGTGTCCCATGCTTTCCGCTTTGTTTTACGGCTGTGTTACGCTTAGAAAAGCACCATAGTTTTTAATAGACTTATATATCTTTAATTTAAGCAATAGTTGAAACAATGTTTAATAAAATGATGTTTCTTATTAAAAAAACAACCTTTTCTATTTGAAATAGAGCCTCAGAAAAATGAACATTATAAGATGTAAACATTTAAAAACTAGAGGGATGAGATACTTTAGTGGCATCAGTATAAGTATTAATATTCACATATGATCAAAGAAAACATCAGCTGTAATAAAACATGTTCTTTCGAATCTATATTTATTTAGCATCGAGGCTACTGCAGCCATAGCCATGCACGTCTTCATCAAAAACTTTTTTCTTATATAACCTAACATGATAATTATATTAAAGTAAAAAATATTTTATTAAAATCATGACTTGTTTAGCTGTGGCTTCTTATATAAGGAATATCGGATGGCATAATCATTCAGAAAAAAAAAACCCTACAACATCCATTATTTTTCCCGAATACGATTTTATTTCAAGCTTTCAAGTAAACAGGATTTACATGGCTGAACAATAAAAATAAAAAACAGCAGTAGTAAATGGTACGATCGTTAGTATGTGACAAAAACGATTTGCAGCAGGAAATATTTATTACGGAAATATTACAGAAATAATATTCTTCCTTTTCTGTTGCACTCATTCTCCAAGAAAAATATCAATTTATAATAGAGCGCTAAGCGTGTAATAGTCTATTGTGTGATATAATATTTACAAACTATCCAACTGACACGAAAGACATTTTTGTCTTAAAACACTTTCATATACATTAACTCCTTATACAGGTAACATAGACTTTCATATGCTTATTTCAAAGATCAGTTAAACCAAGAAAAACACAAAATCATTTGCATTCGAAATAAAGGCAGAAAACCAATTTTCCGATGCGAAAGTTTAAGAGCTAGGGTACCTTGACATTTTGATCGCCTCTGTTAATGCATAAGAAAATATAAATCATCCATAGCAGATATACCTCCTTCCTAAAACCATTTTCAATAAGAAGCATTCTATGTATCCTTATGCATTTTTCTTCCCTCTATTATCTTCAGTTCTGTGTACAGCCACAGGAGACACTTTTCATTCCACACTGAATATTCTGTTTGCAGAGCATTTATATATTTTAGAAATCCAATCACGAATCATATTAGATCGTCTTCAGAACACCCTCATATACGCAATCACTTTTGCAGTGGTGGAGAAATTTCCCGATGTCCAGTATGCAACCATTTAGACATGTCCGCGCAACAGAGTAGGTCGGACTGAAGCAGAACCCAGCCTCCCATTCAAGAGATTGCAATAGGGAAAACGTGACTCTTTTGTTTACATATATTCCGTTTCAGATTGGACAAGGCTGATATTAGTTTTCCTAAAATTTGTAAGTAAATCGCTTCGCTGTATACGACATGTGCTTCGGGTCCATGATAGGGCAAAGGTGTGTTTGCTCGAAGTTTTTATGGTCATCATTGAAGGTTGCCCACACATCTGACCTCTTATTCGCTTTCGGCGAAGTATACTCAGCACTAAGGTTTTTAACTGAGATTACCATCTGTAGAAATTCAATCCTCTTTTGCGCACACGATTTAAATTAACGTAAGTTTTCACTCGAGGCAAAAGTTTTCAGTTTGGCTCTATCTATATAGCGAAACATAAATAACATATTTAAATATCTATAACGTGTATTTTAGAAGTAGATGTACAAAAGAACTATTAAAAATGTTAGTCTTATTGAATCATATATATATATATATATATATATATATATATATATTGACGTTAAAAAATACGTAAAAAAACGACATTACTACGTCATTATTTTTGCACCAACCTAATATATATATATATATATATATATATATATATATATATATATATATATATATATATATGTGTGTGTGTGTGTGTGTGTGTGTGTGAGTATCCCTCATCATTTACTTTATTAACTGTGGCTTTGTATTCATTCGAATTTAATATTGTCAACAAATACATTTGTAAAAGTGTTGGCCGAAAGGTACCTTAGGTATGACGTTCTTTTGTTTAAGGCTATATATATATATATATATATATATATATATATATATATATATGAAAATATTGTAGAAAATAGGAAAGAAACTGGTTTGGTAAATAATCCAAAGTTACTTAGTATTTTTGTTATTATTTTTTGAAAATAGTGCTCGATACGAAAGTAGAGCATAAATATAATTATTTATTTAAAAATATGATTCCAACTCGCTACATAAGAGGTCTCATGTTTCAAAACAAGAGCCGAAAACTTCAAAATAATATTTGAATTAACTTGAGTTAAAGTAGGCTCTGTTCCATCTTCAAGCGAAATTTTTTTGGGAATGACGTATTTCTGAAATTTACGAGTTTTAATAGTATAGTCAGAAATGAAATCAAAAATTTCCATGGTAACATCAAGGGCGGATTTTTTAAAATAAGCAGGGGTGGGGTGTTAATAATTTGTATCAGTATAGAGTTACTTTCATAGATGCCGGGTCAGGGTAATGTGGGGGTGGCTAAATTTACGACGGAGGAAGTTTTTGCATAGTCGGGCTTGAGGGTCTATGGAGACTTATTTATTTATTTTTATTTTATTCTTTTATTATATCTCTTTGTGGAAGGGATTTGTGTATATAAAAAGGCCCTAACGTTTGTTTTTTGACGACTTCATAAAGGGTTATAATTTTTTGTAGGGTATTAAAACTATGTATATGGGCTATGGATTTTAAAATTTATTTTATTGTATGCGTGTTTTTCGCTAGTTATTCAGAGCGTAAGTTCGGTTGTGTCGGCAGAAAACCGTTAATTCTTGCGTGTTGTTTAATAGGTTTTTATTGTTTAGAAGTTTAATAATGTGTAGTTTCTCATGGAGGCACAGAGAGCATGGGTCATGCCAAGTTTTGCAAGTTCTAGTCCTGTTAATGATTTTCCATTTTACTTCAGGTGTCCTATTTTTTTCTTTCAGGTGCCAAAAATATTTAGATAGAGAGGTCTGATGTCTTAAGTTTATGTTGTTGAAGGAGCATTTATGCTGCCTCCATCTGGTTTTAACGGCATTTTTCGTGGACCCAATGTATATCAAATTATTGTTATGGTTTTCCGTGGATGATGTAGTGCATTGGTATACCACAGATTTGATGCAGCACTTATTTTCTAATGAGCAGTCTACCGGGTTTCTACAATCGCATAATTTTTCCCTATTATTGTCTGATTTAAGTGTAGAGTTATTAAAACTATTCAGGTATGGGGGTTTGTTCAGGATTTTATTATTGTGTCTTCTTATTATACATTCTAGATTTTCTGTGCAGCTGTAACTCAATTTTAGTGTGTTCTTATTGAATATATTACTAAGCCTACTTTTAGTTGGGAAGTGTTTATCGATTAGAGCTAAGAACTTCTGGCCTAGTTTAATACTAACCATTTGGTTGAACGGAGGTTTATACCAAATGATGTTTCTTTTCCTGTTTTTTTTTTCTTTTGGTTATTGCAATTGTCCCTATATTTAATGTTAGCATTTTTATAACCACTACATTTTAGGGCAGTGTTATAGAAGTCGTTATGTTGGTGGAATATATCTTTGTTAGCGGAGTTACTGCTAATTCTATTTTCTATTGATGAGGGTATATGTTTAATTGTGGATGGAGGGTGGTTTGACTTCGGTTGTATATATAAGGGGTTGGTCTTTTAATATTGTACAACCTAACGACACACCGCGAGATTGATATCCAGGACATCGGACTGTATAGAGATGACGGGCTCATGGTGGTGAGGAGTTCCATTAGCTTTAAGATAGAGAAGATCAGAAAAATTATGTTTAGTGAATTTAAAAATCTAAACTTAAAGATAACAGTCTCTTCTAAATTGAAAAATGTAAACTTCCTCGACGTAACCTTAGACTTACCGAGCAACACGTACCAACCTTATAGAAAACCAAATGCTAGCCCCTAACAAAGTCGTTATGTTGGTGGAATATATTTTTGTTAGCGGAGTTACTGCTAATTCTATTTTCTATTGATGAGGGTATATGTTTAATTGTGGATGTTACCATGGAAATTTTTGATTTAATTTCTGACTATACTATTAAAACTCGTAAATTTCAGAAATATTCATTCCCCAAAAAAATTCGCTTGAAGATGGAACAGAGCCTACTTTAACACAAGTTAATTCAAATATTATTTTGAAGTTTTCGGCTCTTGTTTTGAAACATGAGACCTCTTATGTAGCAAGTTGGAATCATATTTTTAAATAAATAATTATATATATATATATATATATATATATATATGTATGTATGTAGGCTATCTTAGATCTCTGTAGTATCTATTGATCATGGATTGCCAGAATTTCTTGCCTTTTGTTGCTGTCAGTATGATTTGTCTATTTTCTGTCACTTCTTATACATGTTCTGTCAGCAATTTGCACACGTTATTTAGATAGCATAGCTTGCTCCTTGCATTCCTCTGTTCCTCTTGCCTTCAATATATAGTTTGAATGTCAAAGCGTCTAATCCCTCTCTCAAAATTATTTGCCCTAGATCTTACAACCGTCTCTTTCTAACGTTAAATATAAGTCTACTTTTTTAACTTTTCCCTAAAATTTCCACACTACACGCTGGTATAGTCCATACTCTCCTCAGTATCTTTCCGTATAACCACATTTCTGTAGCTTCAAGTTTCTTCTGTAGATTCATTCATTGACATTAGGTGTAGCTATATTACATAATATTACAGTACTCTTTCCTTTGTTTCAAACGAAATTGTATTGTTTCTTAATATTTTCCTTAGATTTTAAAAGTCGTCTTTCCATAACCTAAATCTTAATAAATATTAACAGATAATATAAAATATTAATTTTTTTGAATGTGTTCCGTTATACAACGGACGCTGAAAAGTTATTAGTCACCCTTGATAACAGAAACTTTTGGCTTTTTTCAGACAATACCATGTTAGTATCAAGCTACTCTCATCTATGAACGATAGTTGACTTATATTTTGCAGTGAAATTTCACGGAAATGAGGAAATTGGTGAATTTCAACGAGGGCAAATAATAGGATGGCACCAGTGTGGCAAATCAAATAGAGAAATTGCTACATTCTTCCAGGTTGATCATCAAACGGTTAATAATATTCTCAAGAAATTTAATGAAGAAGATCATTATCATGTGGAACAAAGTTTAGAAAGACAAATATCCTGACTGTGTGAAGGAAAAGGGCACTGAAGAGGGAAGTCATCAGAAACCATCGTCAGAGCGTAGATGATGTCGCCAACAGCATGAAAATATCTCTATATGCTGTGGAAATGTCTCTGAAAGAGCTAGGCTATCAAAGAAGAATTGCAAGAAAGAATCCCTTGATTTCAGAGGTTAACAGAAACAGTTGTATGGACTGGACGAGAGAATTCGAGATAAAAGATTATGAATTTTGGCAGTCTCTAATTTCGTCAGATGAAAGGAAATTCTGTCAATATTCGAATTCGAGACAGGTTTATGTTTGGAGAAACCAGAATGAGATTTCGAACACAGAATATCTGCAGGCGACTGTTAAACATGGAGGGATTGGAGTATTGGTGCGGGGCGCTCTCTGGTTTGAAGGGGGATCTGAGGTGGTTCTTGTTGACGAGTGGTTGAATGGTCCAAAATACTCTCGAATATTAGAGAAAGGACTATCCCCACTATTTGAAACCAATCCGACTGATAATATTTTTTTTTTCAAGAAGACGGAGCGCCATGTCATTCGAGCAAAGTAGCAAAGGCCAGGAAAGAATCGGAAGGAATCAAGTCACTGCCATGGGTAGCCAAAAGTCCTAACATGAATCCAATAGAAGACGTTTGGGACCATCTTGACTGAAAAATTCGAGAGTGAGCAACTAAAATCATGTCAGTGGCAACCCTTAAAGAAACATTGTTAAAGAAATGGCAAAATAGGAATCAGACGATTGTTGATAACTTGATCAAATCGGTTAAAAATCGAATACAAGAACTGAAACTAACAAATGGAGGACTTACTCCATCCTAGTTCCAAATGCCTAATTCCATGTCCTTACTTATATTGAATTGGGATTATGTAAGTAAATTTTGAATTTGAATATAGTTTAATTATCCTGGTTAAAAACTTTCCTTAGACCACTGTATCTAGTTTAAATGCAATTCCATGAAATACAGAATATTAAATTTAAATTAAAAATAACTTCCCTCTTAACAAACCATAATTTCATATAACATTCTAGAGACCCCAAATGTGCAACGGGTGTAAAACCTCCAGTAGTTTCACTCCTGGTAGAGGAACATCCAACCTGACTGACCATATCTTCAGGTATGTATTCTTACAAAACACACAGTCCTATGTATGATTGATCATATCTATGTAGATCTTGGTTCGGTTACATCCAGAAAGGACCTGGCATACAAAAAAGATATTTTATCTACATATATATTAGGAATTTCTTCGTTATGTAGAGTATCCAGGCGCCCATCAAGCAACAGGCTGGAATTTATTTTCTATGTAAGCCAGGTTTACAGATAGGTGAATAAAATGTATTTACCATATAGAATAATTTTACAATGAATTCATCCTATCATATGAAACAAAGACATTGTTTCTGACCTGGAATTTTGGTTTCAGTCAAATTCCTAACGCCGTAACTGAGCTTATCTTTGTCCATTTCTAATAAATATTTTCATGACAATTGTTCTGACGGTCTTTCCTCTTTGGTACCTTGACCTCTTGTCTCTTATCATTTTGTAATGACATTGTTTTGCGTCCGCTGACATATAGAGAGAACGGATTTTACATATAAATTAAATATTCTTTTCCTTGTTTCTAAAGAAATTTTCCTGTTACTTAATAATCTGTTTTACTTAGATTTTCAAAGCCATCGATCGCTATTTTAACGTACATTCGGATTTCGGCCGTCCTGGGTATGATGATAAACTACATCCACGTCCTGGGTAAGACGATAAACTACATCCAGCAACAAGGCCTCTGATCAGGAGTTTTCTTTTGGTGTTCTATGTCTACCCTGACCCGGTGTAGCAGCACCTATTATGGTCCCCGCTATGGGCAAATGGTTGACCCCAAACTTGTGTCAAGACATTATGAAAGTGTAAAAATATGTTTTGATATAATCAATAAATCATTTGTAAATGATTATTATCAGCAATACATTAAAATAAAAGAAAAAGAATAATTAAAAGCTATACATTTTTGTTTAAATATATATATTACCAGCAATAATAATCTTGTCGACATTAAATAACCTATTGAGGTTGATATGCCGTAAAACATAGTAAACCAAACCAAATCGGATTTCGGTGCCATGTCTTTGAAAAGTGACGGCTGTCGCTTATATATCGAAATGAAAAAGACTACGCTAATATACGTAACATGACGGCAAAGCAAACAGAAGTAATCAATATTTGTCACAGATATCAATGTGAAACTGTTCACTTTTATCATTTTTGTCTGGCTATGCGCACTATTTAACAAAGTAACTTACTTATACCACTTTCAGTCCACTTTGTAAAGAAGAGTGTTTTTTCAATGGTGCGGAGAAAGAATTGTAGCCGTTTGCATTCAAATTTTCCGGTTTCTATAGAAAATATTAATTCAGATAAAAAATAAATTCTCTCGCAAGGACTTTCGAAAATATTATCTGACATTTATTCAGACAATTTTTTTATGATATCCAGCAAGGAAAAACTACTTGTGAAGGTACCTGCAAAAAGGTATTAAGCTATTGGCTGGGCAAAATCTGTTTACTTATATAAATCGGATTGAATATGTCTGGACTATATTCAATCGACTAATAAGTAAATACATCTATGTTGTTTTCGCTTGTAGACTGGTCGGATATTCTAAAAGAGTAGATAGCAGATTCTATAAAATCCTTGTCTCCAGTGCTGAGATTATATAAAGCTGTTCATAGCAACTTTCACGATATTTTCTTTCCAAAACAATGTTACCAAACGACATATTATTAATATTCACTCTAGGAATATTTTGTTTGAAATCAAAGTAATATCTTCAATTATCATAGTCATCTGACTCTCCTATTCTGATTTATTTTCCATATTTATCTCTCTCTCTATTCTCTATCCCAATCTGCATATATATATATATATATATATATATATATATATATATATATATATATATATATATATATATATATATATATATATATGTGATCGTTTCAACTCAGAGCGCAAGCGGTTACTGTTTGTGTAACAATATGAGAAAAAATACTGTTAAAAATAGAACAAGAATTAAGAAAGCAGAAGATAACCAATGGCATTGCATTTAAATTTTTGTAGATCAAAGTTGACTGAGAAGCAAGAAGCCAGAAGAGATTTATTCAAGCAAGAAGTGCAAAAGAAGAAAATGTTAGCGTATAACTTCAAATGGATAATGATGTGGCTTTGCAGCCAATCAAATACGGCGCATAAATACATAAAAATATGCACCATGAATGAAAACACATTATAACAATTATCATTAAATTGTTTATAGAAAAGACACAGAGAAGCTACATTACGTTGGCTGAAATTAGAAGTAGCCGAGATGCCAGATCAGGACCAATAACATTGTAGATTCTTCTTCTGATTTTATCAAGAAGACCAGATGTAGCATAAATATTAAAAAGGCAGGATGACCGATAGACATATAAATATGTTAGATAGATTCTGGTAGGGAATATTCTCTATCGCGATAGAGTTATACAATTTTCTTAGTAGAAGAACTTGGAAAAAATTCAATAAAATATTCCAACGTCATGTCAACAGAAAATGTGATCTGAGTAGGCACAAAGAGTCACTCTCCTGGAGGTTTACATCAGCCATTCTGATGGAAGGAAGAAACGGGTCTCTTAGATGATTGATAGAGATAATCTTCGTCTTGGAATCATTAAAATTAACAAACCTTACTTTGCAACGATTAACAGAATATTGTAGATCATTTTAGGTTATTGGCCATTAAGTGATCAATTTGATTGATGTACTGTTATGACTGGTGTAAATATGTGTAATATCATCATAGACACTGAGTTGAGATCTGGTGCCATCATGGAAGTCCTTATAATTTTTTCATTGGAACAAAATAACTTATTCACGACAAAGATTAATTATTGTCTCGACTGATGAGAACCAAATTTTTTTAAGTTGTTTTGTACGTATTTAAAAATTATAACGACATAAAATAAAAATCATAAAATAAATTCTAAAATAATAATTCTAATGAAAAATTATTGGTCTAGTTTTGGAATTGTGCTCTTTTCTTTAATTATTATATATATGATGGACTATCCTATCGAGTTCGATGTATGAGGTTCCGACGAGCACGAACTAATTATCCGCATGCCTATGACGAGCATGACTTTTGATGCTGGCTCAAGAATTGCACAGAAAAGCATAAACAGTACAGGAGAATGTCTTGTATCCAAGACCAGCAGGAACACCGTTAAATGCCTTATTTTGCTTTCGTGTTCCACGTAGTCGACTGAAGCTTACTACTTGATGAATTACTACAGAAGACATTAGGTTTATAATACCCAGAAATTCATACACCGATGTCTTCAGTGACACATGTCATAGGGGATAAAGGTGTTAGATAGATCCAGTGACAGTACTCAAAGAGTGTGTACAATAGCTGGTTAAGGCTGTGGATAATTGGAAAATGGAACTAACAGGAAATGACTGATAACTGACATCCATTAGACATGGCACGCGGAACTAGAACAGTCTACCTCAGTGAATGGAATAAAGTGTTCAGTTCGACATTCCAACAACCTGAAGAAGTCCAGAGTGTACAGCGGCCGAAAAGTTGTGAAAAATATGACAAGATGACGGAAATACTCCGAACGCGTGTGTGTATATATATATATATTAGGTTGGTGCAAAAATAATGTCGTTTTCTCACATAGTAACATATGTGAGAAAACGACATTATTTTTGCACCAACCTAATATATATATATATATATATATATATATATATATATATATATATATATATATATATATATATATATATATGTACATGACAAAGCTGAATAAGAAAACCACGGGAAAACTGACGGGACTGGATAAAATGACCGGCCGAACAGGAATTTGAAGAGTTGACAAAAAATAATTTCTAAGAGCTACAAAGGTTAGGAATTTGAGCAGGTTGATGATCGTTCCCGTCCTGATGAGATACGCAATATCAAAGAATAAAATTAAAAAGAACAAAATTACTAGCTGGAATTATATAACCCATGATTGATAGGAAATGAATTAAATCCCAGAACAAATAAGAGAGTAGATATTTTTGTCTTAAAACTATCGACAATTACATCATATTAATCAGTATTCTAGAAATACTCACTTGATTCTACTACCGAAAACATATATAGCGTGTGGTTCAATAAGAATTCTGATAATTTAAAAATGCAAATGGCTGAGATATAAATGGCGTAATATTAATAAAGAGCATAAAACAGCAAAATCTATTCGATGCAATGGAAGAAAACAATTTAGCGCGATTTAAAAGAATTTCATTATATGGCCAAGATATAGATCTGTGACTTAAGGCAATTATAGTTTTACTGCACATGAACATATACTCCTTATCTCAGCGGTAAGACCCACTGAGTCAACTGCGTTTTCTCCTACAAAGTGTCAGGTACGTGCATTCTCTGGCGAAGAGCATATTGCTTTAATAATATCGAATGTGAAGTCTGATAGACCTCATGAACACATTTAACAAAAATAAAATGAGGCTTTTTCAACTATTAGTATGAACTATTATAACATTGAACATAAAAAATATCGGATTAAAATCCATTATATATATATATATATATATATATATATCTGTGTGTGTGTGTGTGTGCGTGCAAATATATATATATATATATATATATATATACATACACACACATACATATATATATATATATATGTGTGTGTGTATTTATATATATACACACACACATACATATATGTGTGTGTATGTGTATATATATATATATATATATATATATATATATATATATATATATATATATATATATATATATACACTCACACACACTCAAACAATCTTCTTAATACCAAATGTAATTGATATACATTTACTGCTTCGTAACGGAATTGATTCTCTCTGTTATAAAAAAATGTTCTCTTAAGTTAAATCTACCATAAATTTCCCAAATATCCAGACTTCATTCTTGCTTTAATGTGCTCACTGTAACCACTATAAAGGTATCTTTCCTTGGGAACGATATAGCATTAATCTGGCCTCATTCAGAATCGCCCACGACCAATGCAAGGGCATGATGTAAAATGCAAAGAACAGCTAGACGAAGGTATTTTAATTTGACAAGAAAGGGTTTAGTTCCCGTAAGTTCTGGAGAATAGCAAAAAAGGTTTCCAAATACAGACCGATCATTCCGCTCCTTCTATTGTAAATGGCCTAAATACTCCTCAGTTATGTCTAAGCTCTTCGCAATGAAATGTGTCTCTAAATCCTTTTAGATGTCAAGGGCCATTCACTATTCGACTTACCCCATCTCTCCGATGACAAATTTTGTGATATCTCTTTTTCGGCTCACGACATTTAATTTTTATCAAAACCATTGACTCCGGGAATGCTACTCTACTGAATGAAAGCACATTAACCTAAACTGACTAATCTCACCTAAACTGCTCCTCGAAAGAGAAATTTTTCCCAAGCGAGTACTACGTGTTTGCTGTAGGCCTTGTTAATAGATATACATATGCTTATCCTTTTCACTATATATCCAAATCAGCATCTTAGAATGATCAGCAAAATTTTGCCGGCTCTCATCAAGAAGATTTCTGCAAAACAGAAACAATCTCATGCGCTGCAAACAGTGTGGCTTTCGTGCCTATTTCCGAAATTTTCATCCCGGGTTTAACTCGTAAATATCGTGATAATATACACATTACGATATCGAGCGCTTTAGATACCTAAGGCGTTGTAGAAGGGCTAGAATAAAGAGCTCCTATCCCAAATCTCCACCTACGCAATATCCAGCACCTATCAAGTTTTTCCTCCCAGGCAGGCCATGGATTTTATCGTTAATGGGGATTCCTCAGAAGCATATAATATAAATGATAGCTTACCTCCAAACCTTCGCTTAGTCTTATATTCTATTCAACGATATCCTTAATAAAATTATCAGCTAACTAGTAAACATGGATACTGATGGTTTATGGGTATACCTCCAAAGATTTAGATGTCCAGCTGAGGTAAAATAAAAGTAATCCAACCTTGAGGAAGAGAGCTATTTATGGTGCAATGGAGCATCTCACTGTGCTAAAGTGGGATAGTCCATTGCTTGGGCTGTGATTGGCTGCTGGTACCTGAGTGGAGGTATTTCTATATAAATACCAGCTTGATTCATCATGTCAGCAGATCTATTCACTGATCTAGCTCTCACAATTAAACTGGATAAAGTAAAACCTCTATTGTTCAATAGAACCAAAACAAAAGCTCTTATAGATACATCAATACTGAGCAGATATTAATCTGTCTCCAGTTTTGATGAGCAGTTGCAGGCGAAATGTGGCTCCTTGCCTTGAACACACCATAGGGATTAAAGTTTGCTCCAGATCTAAAATGAAACCTATCATCAATAAAGATGTGAGAAATTCTCGATTTCTTTTTCCACTCTAGAAAGTACCTTTCGCCTGCTGGTATGCTCTATACTTACAGGAGTAAATCGGATCACAAATGGAGCCTTGCAACAATAATTCCGTTGTAGTTTCCTGAACATCTCTTATCAGCTTTTTCCGACACAAAAACGGATTTCGTAGCTTTGTGGGTGACTAATTATTTCCAACGATCCCTTCAACTTCTATATATCAAATTGCAATTTTAATGAAAAATGTTCAGGAAAGCTACATTATTCAGATCCAAATATTCAGACCTTCAACGTTAAGAACATCTATATCACACACAGATATTTCTCCATATTCAATTTTCATGTAGAATGTGTTAAGCAGACAGCTTCTTTCCCCAGAACGGTCAAGTCCTCTCCGATCATTTAAATGCAATGTCAAACGCTATCTGTTTTCCTCCTGATTACTTTTCGACTAATCCAGCTCCTTAGCAATGTTCATGTTTCTAACTCTCCCACATCCAGTAATCTCCAACGTATCTGTGGTTTTAATGCATTGCTAGAGGTAAACTTGATTAAAAATAAAAATCAAAATTATCTACGCTTTTACGCTCATCGAATCTATGGGCAACCATTATTTATTTTCCAAATATATTAATTTTAAATATATTTAGAATATGAACTTTGTAAGAGTAATGGATAGCGTCTCGAATTGAGAAATCGGAGAGCCGTTGGAATACCACTCGCATCCATTACATTCACTTACGTTCTAATAATATTGGGAAAGGTATGAATCTTCATCTGCTCCTACCAGTTATAGGTAAATTGCAAGAGAGTATGGGTTCTATAGCCTTGGATGGCAACTGGTCTACTACTGAAAGTAATGGTAAAATAGTGTGGGAAAAATCTGCCTCGTCAGTCATATATCGAAAGATACATGATCGCATAAGCGTGTATCACGCATGACACTTAACTGGGACTGACTCCTAACTTCCCCCTTACTTACAACAAAAGTATCAGTCAAGATTGAGTGAGTCGTGGTCATTTAGAGTGTGAAAATTACTATTCATAATTTTATATATATATATATATATATATATATATATATATATATATATATATATATATGTGTGTGTGTGTGTGTGTGTGTGTGTGTGTGTGTGTGTGTGCCTGTGTTCGTGTGTGTGTCTCCTAATAAAAGCTAGAAATCAATGACTATGTTCGGATGAAGATCGAAATATTTGTGGGACGACAGCAATTCTTCCTTGCCCCTATTGATCATCGGAAGATGGCCTTGTTGGCCTTGTTCATGTTGTCGCAAGTGGGTATGGCTACGCCAGAGATAGTCAGATACGAAACATATGACGAATAGGACAATTCCAGAACAACTGGGAGCCGCCAACAACGGATCTTTCTGGGGCAGTTTGTCTGTTTTTTCCACCCTTAGGTTCCCCGAAGATTCATGCAGACGTGGCCGTTATGATCATTTTGATGATGACGATAACGATGGTGCCAGTTAGAACTTAAAATCAACCCAGACCTCAAACGGAACGCGTACATAATATTCCTGTCTAAATATAGTGAAAAAAATGGTTGTTTCTTTGTACCGTTTCAGTAAGTACCTGACACCCACACTTTATCGTTTACATTTACAAGAGTCAGTCAAGTTTGATTTGATGTACTACTTCCATACGTTGGGTAGGAGCTACCAAATGTTATGTTTCCACTCTTGATAGGGTACAAACGCTTCTCCGTTTCCTCGTGAACGATGGATTATTTTCCATCGTTTTCTCACAGTCAAAATGTCACAAGGCTCTCAATGCCCTGTTGATATTTGTATAGAAATTGTTCAGATGAAATACAATCTTTAGTTCCACCAGTTTTAATCGTCGAGGCAGCGACCCACCATATCGAGAACATTGCAGCAAGTTACCCTCATTGCATTCGTAATCCATTAATGAGTCGTAAGTTCCACTCGTGTAGTTCACGAAGGACGACAAACCAGATTTCGAAATAAATCCAACTACAAGAATAATAAACGCAACAAGATATTACATTGGCAAAATAAGTAAAACAAAAAATCCTTGAAAGTATTATTCAGCAAATTAAAGAAAACACAAGATTGAAACTTTGGATGAATACCGAAGAATTAACAAATGGGTTTACTGAGATCAAAGATGATTCAAACTGTACACTAATAGAGTTTGATATTGAATATCAAAATAACTGGTTATGAATGCGTGGAACTTTGCTACCCAGTACACGGGCGTAAAAGAATAAGAAATGTGTATTCTTGTAAATGCGAGAAAATCGATAGTAATACGTAAGGGTGTGCAATGGATAAAAGATACTTATGACCATTTTGATATCACAATGGGGTCACTAGACTCAGCTGGGTCTTCTGATCTTACAAGTCTTTTATATTATACAATCTCACAGCATATCATGAAATTAATTTAACTGACATTAGATTATACAGATAATATGGACGTATGGTTATAAAGAACACTACGAATTTAAAAATCGATAAAATTAGAAAGATATTATATAGAGAATTTAAATGCCTGAATTTAAGAATTACTGTAAGAACTAAATTTAAACCAGTGAAATTCTTTGATATAACATTAGATTTAATGAAAAATGTATACATACCATATAAAAAAATAATACTATTCATTTGTATATACACCAAAATCTAATCATCCACCATCTATAATTAAGCATATGCCTTTATCTATCGCAAAGAGAATAAGTATAAATTCAGCAAATGAAAGTATTTTCTATGAATATATAATAAAGCTCTAAAACATAGTGGCTTTGCCGACATTGTCGAAGATTTTGCTGATAAATGAAATATACTTATTTATATTTGATATTTAATAATAATTATTAAATAATATAAGTAATTCTATTTTATTTATTGATTTAAAAGATAGTTTATGAGTAATTTAAATTAAGAATAGTATTTTAAAATTGTAGTTCAGTACAAAATAATCACATACAAAAAATCATTTTCGCAAAAAATCTTTATGTATACAAGTACAAAATGCTAAAAAAAATTTGTCGTAGAAAAATGTCCAGACGACATGCTTTCAACTGATGTCATCATTTGTTGGAAAGCCTACCATAACTTGACTTAACTTTTTTTCAAAAGTAACTAATATTTTGATAAAATAGATCTTAGTGAAATGTATACTCAACCAAAAGATTGTATTTCCCCATATACGTAGAAATTAATATTATGAATGCATGTGCTTATATAACTAAGTAAATTTAATATATATATATATATATATATATATATATATATATATATATATATATATAAGCAGCAAATATTGATCTAAAAGTGATTGAGATTGATTATACATCTTATCTGTCCTTAGTCGATTATTCTTGTGTACGTAACTATTGAATGTGTAACATAATCACGAAACGAGGAACATTTTTTGATGATTGTTGTAATCTATTATTGACAATGATTATATCAATTTATATATTCGCCTAAAATAAATTCCTATACACACACACACACACACACATATATATATATATATATATATATATATATATATATATGCGCGTGTGTGCGTGTGTGCGTGTTTGCGTGTGTGCGGCGACGGTGGAATTATGTGTTAAACTCAGTGCCAGGATTTGTGATCAATTCATGATATATTGCAATATATATATATATATATATATATATATATATATATATATATTTATGCATACACACATATGTGTGTGTACGTATGAATATGTGTATATATACATATATATATATATATATATATATATATATATACACATACATACATACTTACATATATATATATATATACATATATATATATATACACATATATATATATATATATATATATATATATATATATATATATATATATAATCTCAATTGGAAGCATTAATTATTGAAAGTTTGAAAGATAAAACCATCACTGGCGACCAGAAAGCAATATTTCATATTATAGAAAAAATAAGCAATAAACGTCGGAACCGCAAAAACGATCCTTCTAAAACTTACCGTTGAGGCTTGATCTATCTTATCAGGAGAGCATTTTGATTGGCTTCACCGTTTCTAATTTGACCTCCAGATGACTCCACGAACTACATATACAACAGTAAATGGACACCATGGAACAATGCCATAGAGTGATGCGGGCAAACGCCCTCCGAATATTATTTTCTATATTTTTAAACATAAATCTTTTCTTTGGCTTTGACATCTAAATTTCTACTTCTTTCGTTGTTTTATATATATATATATATATATATATATATATATATATATATATATATATATATATATATATATATATATATATATAAATATATATAGTGTAATTTAGAATCACTCGTTCATCAGTTGTGTGCATATAAATGGCAAACATAGAATAAGAATATTGTTACATACTGAAGATACTAAATACTAGAGAAAAAAAATCCTATCTAACATTCTTCACAAATATTTGTCTCATTCCCAACTTATGTGTATTTAAACACATATATGCGTGTCTGCGTTTTTGTTTATAATTTCTATATATGTAACCACACAGACACACACATATTTGCATTCCATGACGATTCGCTTAAGTGAACCTGGGTAGATTTGTCTGGCTCACTTTGTTTATCTAGGTCTGCTCTAAGGTTCTATTGAGCTCTTTTAAGTTAGTTGTTTACTCGTGTCGGGGTTTTTTCTTTGGGCTTTAAACCTGTACCTGTGAGATTTATTTTCGACAGACTTTCATGTTTCTAGCTCTTTCTTTTTTAAAAAAACTTTTTTCCCTGGAGATTGATTTGATTATTGGCAAATCAAAAATTCGAGGTTTTTTCGAAACAAGTATAGTTACCTATATTTGTATATATATATATATATATATATATATATATATATATATATATATATATATATATATATATTATTCGGACCTTTGTCCCCATCTTTTTTGGCATATTTATTACAAGGTTTCTTTAGGTGGTTGGAATGCCGAACTTAGCCCTATATTTCGCTCACTGGGGTATACTGCTCTAGTTCCACGTGCCATGTCTAATATATATATATATATATATATATATATATATATATATATATATATATATATATATATATGATCTCAATTGGAAGCATTAATTTTTGAAATATTGAAAGATAAATCATCCTTGGCGATCTAATCTAATGGATGTCAGTTATCACTTATCTCATGTTAAATTCGCTCTCCAAGTTTTCCACTCCATAAGCAGGTATTGAACTCCCACTCACTGTCACTGGATCTCACTAACGTCTTTATTCACTCTGCCATGTCTCTTTGAGGACACCTGTGTATGAACTTCTGGGTATTATAAACCTATGCCTTCAGCAACCATTTTTCCACTACTCATATTGCAATTTTTGTTTGTATTATAGCTTTTCTCTGGCTCTCCTTATTACTGGTTCCCATATTGTATTCATTTCTATCCTTGGTCGACTCGCGACATTTTTGTGGCCTAGTATATGTGCTGATTCCTTACTGTTTGCGTATTTTCCAATGGTGTTCTTTGTCTATAATCTCAACCTGATCCCACAGACTGCGTCGACCTCCATTTTCTCTCGATATGTGGTCAGACACGTCTGATTTTTCCGCTTCCCCTCGTTTAACAGCTTTCTGATGTTCTTTAAGCCTTACCTTTGTTTTTACATTTTGTTTCTATATTTCCTCCGATTTTACGTGTTTTTGAGATATCTAAATACACAAAAATTAAGAAGAAACACAAATATTTTGTTTTTGTTGTTTTTCCTGATATTGAACAAACGAGAAATTTCTTTCTATTTTACTTTATTACGATTAATATTGCAGAACATTTACGAATAAACGCTTCGACACAGTTTTACCTTAAATGGCACATATTTTTTTAATTATCTAAAATTAGAGTTATTATTTGATTATTTTCTCGCTTCTGCTTGCACTATATATTATATTCACAAAGACCTAATCATTAGCGCTTTCAATACATACTCAAATTATTCTCACAAATTTTCGGGAATTTTTAGACAGAATATTGAAACTATTTAGAAACTGCAATATAAACAATTTTAAATTCAGGATTTTATATATAAATGAAGTGAAATTAATGATCGAAAATACCTATAGAAGGGGATTGTTTATAGGTTTATTGAATTTCATTCGGTTACTCTTCATATATGTGCTGATTCTAATGTTCAGCACAAAGACCGGTTAGTCTAGTCGAACAAAAGCGATGAGTAGGCAGATATTGCATAGACTTCTCTATCACCGATGAAGAATCTACCAGTGTCACAGATACGACGAGGGAGCAGCAGACCTACTCGGCTTTTTTTTGTAATATCCTGACCTGATAAACGAGTAGAAATGTTTTACTACACACTACAAAAGCACGTCAGACTATTCACTAGTCAGTATCCAGATTGATCCCAAACGAATGAATAACTGAAAAATTAAGCGAATTATGACTTAAAATGGAAAGGAAGTTGTGAAGAGTCATTTTCGCCTACAATCTGCGGTGACACGGTACATAAAGAAGAAAATGTAACTTACCTTTCAGTTTATTTCAGTATATTTGCGCCAATGGCCTTTATAAATTGATTCAATTCAGTTATATTTCATTATCGCCTACTGCCTTGCCTTAGATATCATTAAAATCACACTTAGTTTATACGTAACGTACAAAATACTGATATCTTCCGATGGCAGTTACTCAGTATGTGTTCGGAAAATTTAACATGAATTACTAAACAGAATACTTCTATAGAGATAACGTGAGGTTCTTGAATGTATGATGTGTGTGTTATACCACTTGGGTTTGCAAAAACGCCTACTAGGTGGCGCTCTTGAAACCTATAAATAGGCAATCATATTCTCTTTCTCTTTTTAGTGTTTAAACTCTTGCTACCCGATGTAGTAGGATGTCGATAAGGAAAGCTGCACTGAGGTGCTTTCTTTGAATTGCCCTTCTGTTGATTTTTAATGCTCCCACAAATGCACATGCATTTACGTTACTATTACACACGCAGGGGAGGGTGCGCACGCGCGCATATACATACACACACACAAACACACACACTCACATCTATTTTTAATGTTTCTCCCTGTTATTAAAATTATTTACACATGTAATTCTTTTTATAATAACATGCAGTGGCGTTTGTTTTATATTCCTTTCTTATTACTTCATTTTTACCCAGACTCACATTGAGTCAGTCAGGATTATTACAGGATAAATGTTCAAGGAGCTTGTACTTATTTACTATGCAATGTTTCGATTCCCGCAAAACATAATGGTGGCTTATGTTGATCCGAACAGCATAAAATCCCGCAATAGAGGTTCTTTAAATATTGCTTGTATTCTTGGGTTCATATAAGATATGTCTGAATTATGTTATTTGCACCACGCATATATTACAAATTTATGCAAAAAAGAAGCGTAACTATAAAAGACATACTTTGCATATATCTGAAAGAGAATTTACGCACATTTGGAAAGTATTTTTTCATATATTTCATAAACATATGCAAGAACAATTTTTACTTATAACGAATCTAATATAAATTATAAGAAATGCTGCGCAGAATTTACACTAGATTTAACAGTTAATTACTCAGAAGATATTGTTCATTGAGCTTCCTAATTGATCAATGTTAGAGGGTAGCTGAATTTAAATGATGTAAATCGATATATAGATTTATATGATCCATTCAAATCTATATCATTCCTTTTCTTCTCTTTCCGAATGATGATTTAACAGAGTATCCTGCGTATGCTGCAGGCTATCATGCGATTATCTGCCTGACAGGATTATGGAGTAGATTGAGGCTTCTGCCTTGCGGAGATACATCCTTCCTTGTGCTTTTCGCTGCAGTTTGAACTGTAGGTTGAGGTTGCTCGAATCATAATGAGCCTGTATTTCTCTCAGTATGGTAACATCATTTTGACAGTAATATTGGGTCAGTTTGCAGGAAACGTGTTTCGTTTCATTGCGACCAGATTTTCATCCTGCCAAATATAACCTCTTTATATAGAAGCTTATTTGAAATACGAGAATCCTCTATCCTCAGTAAGGTTCTAGACGATAGAACTAGGTAAATTTATTTAGAAATAACTACCAAATCTATAATTAAAATTTTCCATATGACCGGAATTATTTTAGTGGTAAATCTCAAATGTAATAAACTTATCTTGGTATATGTGAATAATTACGATCATATATGATAATGTTTTTTCTTCCGAAATGAACTTTGGGTAATTTCTGACGGAATTTCCTTCTTCTCTGAGAAGGATTATTTATAATTTCAAAGTATTGATTATTAAAATTACTCCATGCCTGTTGATTTTTTTTTATTTTGTCTTAAAGAATATTTGAAGCCTAAATAAAATATTTTAAATTACATGATCGTGTTGCTTAGTAAGAAATAATCACCCAGAAATTCAGAAGAAATCTCAAAAACATATAAAGGATGTTTTTTCTTCCAAAATAAATGTCGTGCACTTTCTGACGAAATTCCCTCTTTACAAAATGTGACAAACTCTAAATGATAACGTATAGCCCTGTTTGGTGTATTGTAAAACGACATATAGTTATCTAACCAGGCAACTGTACAAAAGGAATTAGAAAGTATAACTTTTATCAATTATAGAATCCAGTGGGGAAGAGAATGCTGAGAGTAATGGTTCCACTGAATTGTCCTGAAATACTCTGCACCTAACGGGGATAAAAGTACACCAAATTTGTTGTGAATGTGGAAAAATCCTAAATGAATTCAGATAGACGAATAGAGTCTATAACAGTAATTTGACTTATTAGTCAGAGTATCAACTTAGTTATGTTGGTAATTATAGTTATCTTGAGAAAGACTGCAGCAGTAATTTTACGATTACGCACGATGGAGGGCTGAAATGTTCATAGGCTGATATGAAGGTCTAATGTTGACGGTGGGAAATCTTGCATGCATTAATTTCATCTACTCTTATCACTAACAGCATTGTATATTTCCAGGTAAACTAAGAGGTGACTGAACAAAGATGACTTCAAATATAAAAATTCGCGACTTCTCTTGAAAATAGATAAAATATGGTATCGGGGTGTCATATAGTTCCTGGAGGAGAAAGTGTTTACATCCTAAGAACATTCATACTGATGTAGTTGCAGCATTAGTGGATGAGGCTGCACATTTATCACCAGTGCAAAAGTGGAGAGCTGAAATAGGTGGGGAAAGGAGAGTTTTAATGCTGACACAAGGTCTGGACTTGCTGCAACGGCCATCACCGAAGAAAACGTTGAGCCTGTTCCCCAGTTGGTGATAGATGACAGGTGATTGACTATAAATATAATAGACAATGTTATGACCATATCTCATGAGAACATTGATAATATTCTGCACAATGAACTTGGCAGGAGAGAGGTTTCTGCTTGGTAGGGTTTCACATTTTCTGAAACTTTATCAAAATCGCACAGTCTCGTGATATCATGGGAACATCTGACATTGTTTGAGGCACATCCAGCTGATTTGACTTAACGCTTTCTCACCCAAGTTAAATATCGAGTTAATCCCTTTCAGCCAGCGAAAATGCATACAGTAGAATCACTGTTCCCCACGTGCTCAAAAGAAGGCTAAGCTCATTTCACCTGCAGAGACCGTGATGGCCTTTGATATTTTGGGATGCAAAGGTATTGCGTTCATTGACTATCTTCAAAAGAAACGAACAATTAATGAAGAGTCAGTCAATAATATGACATGCATGATACACGATTAGGCGATCATATATAATTCGATACATAACTGACGAGGAAGATTTTTTTCCCGCAGTATGTTGTGAATTCTTTCTGCGCCATGCAAGGCTATAGATCCCGGTCTGTCATGCTATATACCCATCTCTGGTGGGAACAGAATGGTATTCATACCTTTCCCAAGTGAATGTAGTGGATTCGACTGGAATTCGAACGCTGCTCTCTGATTTCTCAATCCGAGCCGCTATTACATGACCGTAAGTCATCACTGAAGATTCCTATGCAAAATTACTAAAGTATTTACGAAATACTCTTAACATCAAACGCCCAGTGATATTGATGAAAGTGGTCCTGTTTCATCAGGACTATGCTCCAGTAATTAAGTCATTGGTTTCAATGGTTGCTGTATGAGATTGTGGCTTTTGACTTTTTGATCACCCTCCTTGTTCTCTTTATTTAGTTATCATCATTTACCAACCAGAATTGCAGTGATTATGAAGTCATATCTACAGATGTTTTTTGTTTTTTTGACCAACAGAAGGAGGAGTCTACTTCGAACAGTCAAATGGCAATTCATCTAGAAAGAAACAATGCAGTTATTAATAAGAATATTTCACTTCTATTGTATCACACGCTCACATTCAGCCATGAAATTTTCAGCATACCTTAGCATGTTCATATATATTTTTGATTGCTCTTCGTCTCATCGTTGTCAATATTAGAGGATTACTAATTTAGGTTTGTAGATGTAGATTCAGCTGATCCTGATTTTGATGACGTTAAGAGTGTAGAGATTGAAGAAGTAACTGCAGGAGAGTTGTAGTTGCGAGTATATATTTTATAAACTCCCTAACATTTTTATATACAAGAGTAATCGTAGCAATGAGAAAAATCAAGACGTGGAAACAACAAAACGAGTATTATTTAGTATCTCGTTGTTGTTGGGTGTCGGAGACACGAGAGATAGTAATACTGAGTAAAATAGTCAATTTGGGTTCAAATGTCGATCGAATATGCGTCGAAATACGGCAGAATGATAAGACAAAGAAGAAGGGAAAGGTATAGTATTTCTCGTATGTGTTTTGTAGATGTGATTAATCAGTGTCCTGATAATTTCGTTGGAAAATACAAGAGCTATATGGGTTTTTCTTACCACGAGATTTTGTTGAGTGCAAATAGATACATGTTATTAATATGGTTTGAAAAAGGGAAAATATCATGTGTTGACGGCCTGTGTGTGTTGATTCTTTGTCCGATAACGAGTATGTCACTAGTTTATCTGTGGAGTGGGGAAAAGTGGGATCGCATCTCATTGGCTTAATAAGAGTAAATTAATGATAATTATAATTTTTTATAATTCTGTTATTATAATTATTTTTAACACTATAATTAATTTTAATTATTTATTTTTTGAATACACGTTGTGTGTGTATAGTTATTTTTTTTTATTTCTCTATGTCTTTATGGACACAACACTTTCTCTTATATACCCTTTCCAGAATTTTGGCGCTTCCTGTGAAGAAACTCTCTGAATGGAACTTCCTTCCTACAAAAGAAATAAAAAAAAGCAAGGAGGATGACTCAGCTTTGTATACGAAACATTCAAGTAAGCAATATTGTTTGTCTCAATATTCTCAGTAACACTTGCCTCGTTTCGTCCACGGAAAAGCGATAGTAGGGTGCAAAATAATCCATCGGCCATAAGGACACGTAAAAACTATATCAAGTCTAGGAAGTAATGATTGGGCATCTCCAGTACAACGATCCAGCCCCTCTAAAGTTTTCAGTCCCCAAAATAAAGACATTTTTCGACTATGATTTAAAACCTATATTTGGGGTTTGATTTGTTTATGACGTATTGATGATTTTTGAAGCTTTAAATAAGTGATGCTGCCACTTTTAGCGTACCTTTACATAAAATAAATTCTCTGAAATTATAGTATTTTTTTATTCTGGAATTATTCTTTGAATTATTGCAATTTAAATCCTATGGAGTGCAATAACCAACGAGAAATTATTGTATTTTTCCTACTGGAATTATCGTCCTATATCTGAACAGCTTGAATGCATGAAAATCGTGATTCATTGTGGCGTCATAATCTCCGAAGTTTTATCAGTAAGAAAGTAAATATTTTTTCTATAAAACCGATTTTTAAAAAATAATAATTGTTGAAACATTAGAAATCACAAAAAAATGAAGAGTCAAATAAAAAATTAAAAAATTAAAAAAATAATAATAATTCAGCTTGTTCGAAAGACACGCAAAATGGTTGAGTGGCAAATGCGGAACAATGACATAAGAATTACAATCAAATATGAAATCAAAACGAATCTTGATTTTTAACTAAGAATTCTGTTTCTTCTTTTATCCGTTGTCAATGCGGGGCTTAGGCAACCAAAACTGTACAGTAAATTAAAAAGTTATTATTATTATTATTATTATTATTATTATTATTATTATTATTATTATTGTTATTATTATTATTTTATGTTTGTTTGTACAAGATTTATGTTGTCATCAGCGATGTTTCAATGGGAGCAAAATTGTATAAATTCTATAATTTTTCGGTTTACTTCATAGTAAACTGGAAGGCGTCAAAAAAGAGATGCAGTTTATAGTCTCACAAGTTTACTTTTTTCACATAGCTAAAAACGGGGAACTGTGTTTATATTGCTACTTCCATTAGAGGAAACGTCACATTCCATTTTTTTAGCTACCAGGACTGATCTTGCTTTTTGTGATTTTCATTTTCTCAGCCTTTAATATGTTCCACGGATAATCAGAAACATTTGTGCTTCTTAAAGTGAATCAATTTCATCTCGTCTTCTTCTTCTTCTTCTTCTGCAGCTGCTGCTTATTATTATTATTATTAGGTTGGTGCAAAATAATGTCGTTTTCTCACATAGTAACATACGTGAGAAAACGACATTATTTTGCACCAACCTAATATTATTATTATTATTATTATTATTATTATTATTATTATTATTCTCCTTGTTCTTCTTCCTTTTCGTCGTCATCTTCTTTTATTAAGATTATTAATTGTAGTAATATATGCAGTTTCCTATTCACATCAGATATCACTGCAGACATATTTTCCAGCCTAATCGCACAATCAGCACCGCCAGAATCTGAATATTCTAATTATATTTCTCATCGGAAAAATAATTCTAATCTAAATTTGTAATTGAAATATGCAAATCATGGAAAGCATTCAATTTCATAATACATATTTTTTTTTTGATGGACATGTAATATATTTTAGAATAACCATTAATAAGTCCCGATAGTCTGTTTATACGCATTGTATCCATTAAATTTATTCAAATGTAGTGTTTTATTTAATTCACTCGAAGCAAGTGTGTAATGCCACAAAGACACCGGCGCTACTGAATGTGGAAGGGAATCAGAATATTTTAAGTAACAAAAACCAATGTTAAACAGGAAACAAGGGATAAACTTGTATTTCTGTTCGATAGAGGTGTAGGAGTATGAACCGGGCAATATGAAAACTTATTTCTAATCATTAATACCATCGTACTGTACACAGAGAGACACATATAAACAGACACATATAAATAGACACATAAACAAAAACACATGTGCACACATATATGTGTGCGTGAGTGATTGTACGAATAGTATTAGGTTAAACCATAAATATATTTCTATTGGGTTGTGCATAATTATCAGGCGTTTTTAAGCAATATTTTTAATGAAAAAAGAAAGATAAAACTTTAACAAATGCATTTTTAATGAGTATGATTAGGGACTCGCATTTATATAGTGTGAAAATAGAATAACATATTTGTTAAAAAAGTAAAAAAAAAAACATCAATTTTTATTGACAAGTAACTAACCTACAAAAATGACTGATAATTATACACCTAACCAATAATTTATAACTGTTTTGTATTTTTTCATTATTGAACAAAGCGTTTTACATTTATATATAAAAAAAAAATGTGATTAAACTGTCCAAAATTAATATTTTCTTTTTGTATTTTCGGAATTCCTTTTTTGTGTCTTTATTTTAGACAATCTTGACCGTGACCAGAAATATATTTTTCTGTTACGTAGAAAATATGTTTCACTTAGTATTTCCAGGGCTTAATCTTTGTCCTATAAATGATATCATTTGTAAAACGATTGCACTGTTCATGGAAACAGGCTGAACGTACACGTAACTATTTTAGAATTGCTATAGACATTTTATAGAAAATGTAATCATTTTATATATATATATCAAAACCCTGTTCACTTTAATTATATATCTTGTTTTAAGTGGTTTATTTATTTTTAACAATAATAGTTCCTACATTACTGACTCTGTACAAATGCAGATGGCTATTATCTCCCTTTTACGAGAACAAATCACGTGGGTCAGGCGACAGCGAACGAGTGACGTCAACTCGTAGACTGACAAACTCATGCGAGGAATGTAGTCGTGATAGTGTGTGACATGGTCCCGACCAGGAACATAAAAAGCACCGCGTGCTTAGCCTTTTTTCATTCGGCGAATATTAAAAGATTCTCTCGATTTCGAATTTTCAGAATGCATGTTGTATTCAAGGCTCAAGAGCACTTCAAGGTAAATGGTTAAAGGTTATGGTGAGATGCGGGGAAGATAACGATTGAAAGTAGACTAACAGCTTAAGACTGTAGAAACCAAGGAACTATGCACTTGGGAGTCGGTTCCACAAACCATCTGTTCGTGAGAAGCGTTTCGAGTCGAATTTACAAATTCTTCGTATTCGAATATACATATACATACATACATACATACATATATATATATATATACATATATATATATATATATATATATATATATATATATATGCAACCATATTCATTTTAAGAAAGTTCACATCTTTCCTGTTTTTATCAGAGTACTCCTGGCATTCTGTGACACTAACCGGAAAATCTTATTATCAGTATCGTAGGCACCAATGCTTTATTTCCATTCTGCTAGCTTTAAATCGGAACATTCAAGTTGAAATATATGATTATCGTATAAGGGACTTTATGTGTGGGACGCTTTCACACCTTTGACGAAAACGTGAATGAGCATGTCAGATTTACATAAAATAGACCATCATTGTTTACACGGACATTAAAAGAAAATCATTGAATTTAGGTAATATATCTACATTTTCGTGATAGTTAATTAAATTACATAAGCATTGAGAAATACAATAGAATATTCAATACAGCTTCTCGTTTCTTTAAACATAAAACTTCTATCTGCACTTTATATGTATATTGTTATTCAAATGGTATTATAGCGGACATTTCTTATTCGAAATAGATGGCTCTTTTTTATTTATACATCAAACAGTACGTAATACGTGTTTACATTCGATATACGCAAGAAAATACTTTCTTTTTACTTAGATTTAATGAACGCATTGGCAGATAAACTACGAACACACCGCTCAATAAATGTCTGTATAAAATTGTGTGACATCGGTTGGTCTGTGCGTCAAAATCGCTAAAATATTATTGACCGATCGAAAACAAGTTGTGGAGTGATGTGTAAACAGCTGGTTTTACTAGAGTACGTAGGTGAATACATTAGATTTTGAATAGTTTTTAAATTAAAAGTTCTATTATTTAACATGCAAAATATTCCCACTACTTTACAATCAATTTAATTATTAAAATAACAAATAATTTTTTAATAAAAAAAAATGCAATGTTGTTCTTTGCATAACTTTTCTTTTCATTTTTTTTATTTCCTCGTAATTGAACAAAACGAAAAATGGAATATCTATTTCAAATAAGAAGCGTAGAATGTGATAACATTTTAAGGGAGAAGAATGCCGGATAAAATGAAATCCATTACACACACATATATATATATATATATATATATATATATATATATATATATATATATATATATATATATATTAAAGTTAATATTGATGTCAGCACCAAGAAGCGACAGGCTGTTTCATGATTGATGCAATCGTCAGGCTACTGACGAGAGCATGAAACAGCCTATCGCTTCTGTGTTTTTACTTCAATGTTCACATTTATATTTGTAGACGCTCTATCTCTGATACTGTGCGCTTTATCTCATAATTATAACACAGTTTAAAACTATACATATATATATATATATATATATATATATATATATATATATATATATATATATATATATATATATATATAGAGAGAGAGAGAGAGAGAGAGAGAGAGAGAGGAGGGGAGGGGAGGGCGAAACAAATGTCGCGTACCATAGGAGTTGATTAATACATTGTTAAGCATATCGTCATGTTTATGCGTAATGATTATTTCCTAAAGATTATTTACATGTTCTTTCAACAGGATATGGTTCCACCACATTTTGCTTTGAATGTGCGTGACTTTTCTAAATGAAACTTTCCCTAACAAATGTATGTCAAAATGGTCCCGTTGTGTGGCCCCTAAAGTCACCCTGATATCGTTTGATTTTTTTTTTTTTTCTGTGAGTGTATTTGAAATCGACAAATGAATACTGAGGAACGTAAAGAAAGAAATACGAATGCAGAAAAATGACAGAGAAAATACACCGAAAAGATTTGAAATGTTTTTTTTGAAAAAAAGGTGTATATTTTGAACAGCACATATAAGAATTAAATAATTAGTTTATAAAATGTCCATGTGTAATTATACTTTTACAAAATTATATCTACGGTGCGCAATTTTTGGTTCATTCTTTATATTACTATTAGTACATCGTTTGTTTTTAAAAAGATGCAAACTCTATTTTAACTGGTCTCACCCCATACAAGGCAGAAAAAGCCATTAAGACCCAGGAGTAAGAGATTTTGGATAAATTAAGAAAAGGAAACATTAATAATGAACGGAAAATTTAATCACGAGGACAGCGGTTTAGATTACATTTAAATATTTGCAGATTAAATTTAGCTGAAAATCATGGAATCCGAAGGGAGTTCCACTAGCGAGAACTGCGAGAAAAAAATGGAAAATCTACTAGCGTAGAATTGACTGTTAAATTTAGCCAGTTCAACTCTAAATTGATAATGATTTCGAAGTCATGACAGTATTACGCTTAAATTAAACAAAAAAGTTCATGTACCATAGCGAATGTCCTATCCGGCAAATTACCATGGAAGTAATTATAGAAAACCTACAGAAATGCAACCTTACTGTGTTGGAAAGTAACTGAAGCCGATCTGCTAGACAAGGACCAATAATATTGTGATTGTTCTTTTGATTGTATCACTAATTTCAAGGTAAATAAATGCGACACCGGACAACATGTGGCAGGAATATAAGTATGTGGTAATTGTAGACTCCACTATTTTTGAGAAATATTTTTTTTAAAAAGTGAATCTAAAATATTAGTCATAATTTCGTTAGTTTTTGGTGTCAAAATGACGACGGAGACCGGTCTGTATCTATTTATTATTTTATTTACATTTATCGTTTATAAAAAAAAAAATAGGTTGGTGCAAAAATAATATCGTTTTTTAACGTTAAAAAATACGTCTAAAAACGATATTATTTTTGCACCAAAAATGGAGACACATTGTTTATCCAGTACGTATTCTTAGTGTAATACATGTGTCTATGTTTGTGTGTGCCTGTCTGTGTGTGTGTATTTGACTCTTCCATCGTTACGACGTATGAGGGTGAATAGCAACCAACATGTGATTTGATCATACTAGTGAAGGCTTTGTACAGAACCAACCACACTTTTGAAAGGGCCACATACAGAAACATGGTCCACTACGTGCCACAAGGTCAAAAAACGACCCTCCACAGGTATTGAATTCAGAGTTGTCCTTCTCCTAGACAAGTTACCATACAAGGCTATAGAACCCGTATTTACGCATTGGTGGAGGGAGAAATATTTCCCAAGGATAGTAGCACGTATGGATTCGACATCGGCTCTCCGATTCTTCAAAACGAGTTAGTAATCATTACTTCATCGTGCTTCCAATATATATATATATATATGGGCGTGTGTTTTGTGATAGTGAAAAGAATTACACTGAGCAATATAAATCTAAGTTTATTGAAACATACACGTGCACGTGAGTCTCTGAGTGTGTGTTTGCGTTTATGTGTGCGTGGATATGATTTCATATGTGTAGTCACTGTATTTGCCTATCGGGATGTGTATAATGACACCAATTTACACATTATCTTAAGTTTATAATCAACTGCATATTTGCAATTGTTAAGCGAATTCATTGACTACTAAAACGGTATCCCTTCAAGCAGATTTGTTAATTACGTTTCAACTGGAAAGATTTAATCAGACTAATTAAATGTTTGGTCATCGCTGTTCAACTCTGAGCAAGATTGATTTATTTGATTATAAAAGAAAATAAAAGGAAAATTAAACAAAAAGTCTTCCACGGTAAATGCGGAGATCAGTTTCTCCGAATACGCCATTAAGTAAATTAAGGATAAATATATAAGTAATTAAAAGTAAATGCATTGAAACAATAACTGTTTAGATTTGTTTACATTATAGGAAGCTGAAAGGTGTTCGTTTCCGTTTTCATATAGGTAATTACAAATGCATAATTTTCTTATACATTTTCATACACAAATTGCATATACACGGGTTAACTGCAATAGATTATTCAAGAAAAAGAATAAGAAAGAGAAATCGAAATTTAACATTATTGTAAACGAAACATTCGGCTTACAGACGTATATACTGCTTATACACGTCTTGAACAGATATATACGTTTTATACATCGGTTAATCATTTATAAAAATGCTTATAAACGGCTTCAAATTATTAGGTTGCTGCAAAAATAATGACGTAATAATGTCGTTTTTTGACGTAAAAATAGATCAAAAAACGACACTATCACGTCATTATTTTTGCATCAACCTAATATATCTTATACATGGCATAATCATTTACATAAGCCTTGCACACACACACACACACACACACACATATCTATCTATCTATCTATCTATCTCTCTCTCTCTCTCTCTCTATATATATATATATATATATATATATATATATATATATATATATATATATATATATATAGCCCTTATATTGGCCTTAGACATTTATATACGGTTTGTAAATAGCTTACAAACTTATATACAGCTTATACCCGCGAAAATATTATTAGCTATTAAAGCATAATATTTTTGAAATTGCGGCTTATACACGGAATGAATATTTATACACATCTTTATAAGGCTTACACATATATAGCTCTTATATAGGACTTAGATATTTATACACGTTTCATACGTAGCTTAAAAACTTATCTACCGTTTATATATAAAAGTTTCGTGTGTATATCTGCTATTGGAGAACAATGCTTTTGAGAATACGGTTTATAAACAGCATAAATATTACTATACAGTATATATACGCATTAAACATTTATATAACGCTTATAAATTGCAAAAAAAAAATGTCTTTTATATAGCTCATTAAGGCGACAATGTTATCAGCTGATAATATTACTGAGATTTACTCTTTTTAGATGATTCCGATGGGTAGTATCACAAAAGAATCGTGTTCAGGTTTTTAGGGTGGCCTCTAAGTGTCACCTGCGTTGCTTTGAAACCGCAGAAGGCAGAGGTGTCACTTCGATCTCTCCTACCAATTTCGGGTATTGAGTCTCTTGACTTCTAATTCTGAATCCATGGAAAGTACACAAAGGATTTTAACATGTTGGGATTACATTCACCATATCTGCTAAGACGACAGTCCAGCTAAGTGAATCTGCAAAGGAATATGAATGGAAATGGAACAATTCCACCTTAGCTTAGTTAGCAAATCTCCTGGGGCATAAGACACGCCCGGCCGCGCGCGCGTGCACACACACACACACATACACACTCACTCACACACAGCGAGTCTCGTACGTGAGTATTAATACCGCTAACCCTATAAAGGTTTTCTTCCTTTTTAATTAATGTTATTTATTACATATTACGTACAGACATTTGTCGCTTCTCGCACTGTTATTCTTTATATTATTGTTAATTTTTATATAAAAAAAAATCAGTACACGCTAAAAAATGAACGCAACCATAGAAATGATGTCGAAGAAAAATTTTAAAAAAAGCTTATTACAATTGTGTTTATATTTATTAACACGCCTAAGTATTGTTCTGGCTTCAAGAAAGCCGAAGTCGACGCTTTTCATGGTCACGGGCTGTCGAATAGATCGATAGCTAATAAGATTAATCGAAGTGACTCATGTGTCCGCAAGTTAATCAAGAAGAAAAACCAAACTGGAACATATAACAGACGTAGCGGATATGGCCAACCACTAAAATCCAACGACACAAAAGATTGAAATTTGATTCGTCAATGCAAAAATCATAGATTCGCAAAAACACAAGCTGTTTCCAAAGAGGCAAGTTTGGCGATTTCTTCAAGAACTGCAAGTCACGGTCTTAAATTAAAATGCATTGTTTCCACATACATAAAAACAAACCTTTTTTATCTTGAAAAAAATCGACGGGCACGGTAGGCTTTGTGCAAAGCTCATTTACACTGGACTAAATCTGATTGGGAAGATGGTATATGGAGTGACGAGAGCCTATTTACGCTTTGATATGAAGAACAGACACGTGTTTTGTGGGCACCAGTTGAAACGAATACTCCAGTCACTACCATGGCACTCCTAAACACGATAAAATTCAAAGTTTGGGGGGAATTCTCAGCAGCAGGAGTTGGTAATTTTTACAAAATCACGAGAATCATAGACCGGTGTCAATACCACAACATTCGACGAATGCTGTAAGTCTTGGGAAAAATTCAAAAATATATTTTCTATTGGTGCATCCATTCTTTGCCTCGTACAATATATACGAAAAACTGACTCATGTGTTAAAATTTATTCATTTTGAAATCCTAGTATTTTATTATCTTGAAACATCTCAACTACAATTTCGTTCCGATATCAACCAGTAAACACTTAAAATAATATTTCACTTCAAAAGAGACAATAAATCCATTAAGACGCAAGAGGTTTCTGGGTGATGAATAATATTATACAAAGTTAAACATTTTTAAGGCGGACAATAATAGAACAAGTTGGTGGGTTGATTTTGTTTTAGCGGCATATCGACACATCTATGGGTTATTTAATGCTGAAATATAAATATTTTGTACGTAATGTTATGCTTTTAACTGCAGCTATTTTTTTTCATAATTTTCTACTTTCAGGGTAGTTATTTTTTTCGATACAGATTTTGTAGAGCGCAAAATGCATTGCTGGCAATTTCACTATAAAAAGTGTATTTTTATATTTTGCTATTGCTGCATTGATTGTCATTTTGATATAAAAATGTATTTGAAATTTCCCAGAAATGGATATATTTGTTCGAAGTAGCAAAGTGTTTTTGGACTACTGTAACCGAGTAGGACAATCTAGCAGGTAACCGTAATGAACTGGTCTTCGTCGTAGTGGTAGGCAATAGGCGTAGGCAATAGGCGAAGACAATAGGCGTAGCCCATGTACCTCCACATCAGTCTGTATGTAGGGCTGACACCAGCCAATCATATTACTTTGAGGGGGAAACCAGGTGTATGCATATTCATTACAATTTTCAGTATTGTTACTCATTTTATTATAAAATTGTAATGTTTGTTACTGTTTTGGTGAAGAGGTTACCTATTTGCCCGTACCCTCGGCCCAAACAGATGTTACCAACCCGAGCCAGGAAGAACTGGGGTACAACAGCAATTAAGAGTCATTTCCACGCTACACAAAACATACAATTCTTCCGATCGGAATTCTTACTGTCGGATTTAGTTCATTGTCATACGCTTAAAGAACAAGAATTAAAAAGACAAAAGATAATGGTTGAGTTTAGGTCTAATTGTTGACGATGAAAGTTGACTGGATAGCAAGGGGTCAAAAGAGCGTTCCACAAGCAAGAAGTGTGAGAGAAGAAAGTAATAGCGTAGAACCTGCGGTTACATATAGATATTCTAAATTTAAAAGGTTTTTACAAAGCTGCTAGTCATGTACTGCGCGTAAATCCATTATGTTGCAGTACCAAAAAGAAAAAATATAAAAACAATTATCATGAAAATAGTTATTGAAACGGAAAAAAATGATCGGCGGTGGGAAAGTAATTGAAACTAAGTTGGTATCAATAACATTGTACATTTCCTTTTTTGGATGTTATCAAGAATCTCAAAACATAGTAGAAGAACCTGGCCGGATGTGACGGCAGTTTACTATATATGGCCGAAAAGTATACATATGAATGTTGACAAGAAAAGGAAATTTGTAAAAAAACGAATTTCACCTACATTATTATGAATCATGCTTTTAGTCGTCGTAATCGTCCTAAATTTTGGAACCGAGGTATATATGCGGTCCGGCTCGAATTAAAGACTATTCTTATGAATAAATCTTATATTTCCCATCTATGAGTCTCTTGACAATATTCCTCCAGGTTATGAATAGTGGCTCTCAGAACAGCAAAAGAAGATATACTTCACGAAGTACGTCATTTCCTTTCTTCACCCTGTCAGTCCTCCATGCAAAATTGAAATTAAAGAAATATCTTTCGTTCTTCATGTCGCATCTCTAGATGAAAATATCTCCAATCCTCAATATTTCATGGTCCAAAAATTCAATCAATTTGGAAATCAGTGACCACATATTTCTGAAGTATGTATTAGACAGGCAAATATATGACATAATTGGTATAATTACTTTTAGAATGATACAATCGAGAAATGTTCGGCTTGGGTATCGACCGACATGACCCACAATTGCTGAACGAATATGACATGATTTTATGTGTGTAACAATTGTTGTGCAGGCATATAAATGATATATTATTCAATATTCATAGAATATATATATATATATATATATATATATATATATATATATATATATATATATATATATAATACACACACACACATACACATATATATATATATATATATATATATATATATATATATATATATATATGTTTTATTATGCTTTCAAATATTTACATTTGCCCTTCTACATGTTATGAAGATATAATTATAAATTCTGTTACTTACTGATATATATATATATATATATATATATATATATATATTTACATATATATATAATACACACACATATATAAATATATATATATATATATATGTATATATAAATATATATATATATATATATATATATATATACAGATTTGTTATGATTTTTATATAGACAAAAACAATTTTAACGAATACACAAAAATTTGTTTTTTTTCTATATGAAAAATTATAATAAATAATTAGTGCTCTACTATCGGTATTTAGCCGTCTTTTGAATTAATGCTGTGAACTATAGAATTTATATATTAATTTCGTTCTAATTACACACACACGCACAGATATATATATATATATATATATATATATATATATGTATGTATGTATGTATACACACACACACATACAGACTGTTTTGCTGTAACACAAATCATCAGAATGACTAGACGTCTTGTTGCCTCTGGCTAGGATCGAGATCCGATTGAATTAGCCTCAGTCGGGGATTCTACCACTATGCCGTTGGCGCATTGCAGGGATGAAGGTGAATTTAAGTGTGTTTATTTTTAGATAAACACACAGTGACTGAGAGAACTCGATTCGATTTACCGAATAGTCTTGCATTATTAGCCATAATAATCTCTGTTTACAAACCCAGTCTTTCTCCGCAGACTGCTCAACAGAATTAAATTTTTCAGGAGCATATGCGACCGAATTGGTAGTGGCACTATTCCGAATCTATACACTTTTTTCTTCGTTAATGAGGTCCATTGTGACAGTTGGTATCATGCTTGCTTTGTATCAAAACGGTTCGTGTTCGTATCTCGGTAGTGGTGGCGTACTGCTGGTGAGTCCCAAGTTAGGAAGAAACGGCTGTGCAGTGCATTCTGCATTCTTTTAAGGAGTTTCATAGACTCAAGTAATTACTATAATGATATATATGGGTGTGTGTTTGTGTGTGTTGTGTGTGTGTGTGCTTTTGCGTGTGTTCGTTTGTGTGTGCGTGATTATATAAGTATGTATCAACAGAAAAATATGCCGTTAACTCCCGCGTAAACACATCTCAATTATTGTATCTTAATCCAGGTGTGACATCCAACCTCTACGTTAAATTGTGACGTCAGCCGATCCCGGGTCTTATCCTGGTCGCGGCGCCAATTGTGATGATCTAACCTTTAAGTGATTCGGATGGGAATCTGGTTAGATTCGATATCAGCCTCGTCGTTTCCAACTCGATTCCAACGTCTGGTTACCGAAGTAGTATTAGAAGTAGTATTAGAAGTAGTAATTACACACACACGCACAGATATATATATATATATATCCAGTCTGCCTACCCACGTTGTGAATTGATCTTAGGCAGACGAAATCAGTCAGCGCTGGGGCCGTACTGCAAGCTTGAGTTTGAATGAGGGCCGTATCGCACAAGTACGGGCAAAAGAAAAGAAAATAATAATTCGAAAATGGTATCAAAAAAAGGATAACAATACTTTATATCTGGTTGCTGGATACATAGGACTGCGTCTATCTCCCGACCCGCTATATGGATTGTGACACGTGGTTTTTAGGCGAGTCTTAACATCTAAGCTGTCTGTCCATTAAGAAACTGGTTCTTGGTGTATCTTCAGGCGAAATTCACAAAGCTTATTTTGGTGGTTTGAGTCTAAGTCGTTCTTCAAAAAAAAAAAAAATGTTCTTGGTTAGAAGATGAGTTCGGAAGTTGCGCGAATCTTGGTCAGCTGTTCGTAGCGGGGCCTAAGAGCTCTCCACTGGAACTCTCTCTCGAACTCAAAACTAAACTCAACTGATTTTTGCTCGCTGCGAATTTGCTTATATGGACGCTGATTCAAAACCGGAGGTGGGCTCGTCGGGGTTTGAGGTTCCTTGATAAGTCTAAATCCATAAACCCCTTCTTTTGTTTTCGGTCAGGGAAAATTCATTATTTCCATTTTTGGAAATCTTCTCTTACTCCCACCTTCTCTTATTTTCATATGGACACCTTCCCACTTCCTCGCAGGGACTTCTCATACCTACCTCTCAATGGGCTGCCTCATTGCGTCACATGGTCACCTCCGCGTGGCTGGTTAGCATTCAACCAATGGTCGATCAACAGTGTGGGCGTGACTAGACTAGCTTTGTTCTTAAAAAATATATATATATTTTGTTCAAAGAAAAAAAAATCTTTTTCTTATCCTTTTCTTTCTTTTGTTTCTCTCTTCTTCTCTGGCCGCCAAGAGTACAATACGATCCGTAGAGTGATAATCTCAATTCTTATCCTAACGTCACGGCATATGGAATTCTCAATCAGATTTTCGCCAGCACCAAGAGGCTAGTCAACCAGACACACTCATTCTTCGGCGCCAACGAAATATTGTTTCGCTGTCATATTCAAATTCCAACACAGCCCAGATGTGTTTTCTCTCAATGACACCTCCCTTCGACAAAGACCCAACCTAGAGATGACTCTCTTTGTGTGTGGTCAACAGATGACCTATTAAATTGTTTGCCATTATGACACAAGTAAACCTTTATCTATTTAAAACTCTGTACCCACCTGGTGTTTGTCAATTAGCTTTATGACAATGGCCATAAGAATTTTCACCATTCTTCATTTATCAAAACAACATTTTCAAATGTCTCTTCTCGTAGGTGACTTTATCTTTAAAATTTTCTCGCAGGGAACCCCACCACCCCCGACAATCTGCTTGCCACAAAGACACAGTTAATTTTTTATCTATCCAAACAAAACAATGTATCAACCTGGACCCTGCCAGCCAGCCTCAAGACAATGGCCGACTGAACCCTCACCAGTGTCTTCCATTATCAAAATAACATTTTCAAATTCTATTTCTCGTGGGTGGCCACCCGTTATCATATAAGTTAAGTCTCGCCTTTCTTCCTCTCTCTTTTCCTTCTCTTTTTCCTTTCCTTCTTTTTGCGCCCCTAAACGGTGTCACACAGGCAAGAAAGCTGAGACGCATGGATTTTCTCGTATAGTAAGAGAATAAGACTTTGGTGATCGGAGAGGCCAATATGAAAAGGATTCAGACCAACAGGAAATGGCTACTGACATTTCATTTAACTTTTTGAAGATTGCATATAGATTGAAACAAGAAAACAATTGACAGTTCCACACTCGAGAAATGCAAGCAAATTAATTATTAGAATAGTACTTACATCTGGCTACTTCGAGAGTATAACTTTGTGACCTAGTAGTCACTCTAGTAGCAGGCTTAATATCTTGTAATCGATGTGCCAATGAAGATAGCTCATTAGGTAAACAACAATGAAAATATGTATACAGAAGGACAGATAGAAACTGCCTAACGTCGGTGGGAACATGACTGAAGACGAGTTGTGACATCACGAACGATAACATTACAGTAAGTTTTTTGCCTTTTCGCGAAAATCTTGAGATATACAGCAGGGACTCAAAAGAAAAAAAGCTATAGAAGCAATATTCAATGCCGTGGAATGCTACATTTATTAATGTTCAAAGTGAATTCTGAAGAGAAAATGCTACAACCAACATTAAGAACAGTAGAGCTAGCAGCTGATTTAAAATAAGCGTTCCAGTTCATGTCAAAGGAGAACATGTGGCCAAAAAGGCAATGAACAGTTGATCTCCTGAATAGTTAGATATAGATGTTATGAAAACTTCTTTATCTGACTGAAATTTCTTCGATTTCTGTGTCATTTCATGTGGTCGGATGATTTTTCAAGTATTCGTAATAGTTGTTTGGCGCCAAAACTTAGAGAATTGAATGACAAAGTCACGTGTTTGGAAAACCTGCTTCGGTGCATTACGAATACTACTTTTATTTTATCTGACATGTAAACTATACCACAAAACCTATCAACTTCCGATGGAAGATAATTTGGAGCTTTTCTAATTTATCTCCGAAGAGCCTTTTATGTTTTTGTTTATTTCTCTTTAACCGCTGAACAAATCACTAAAATTAGAATATAACCTTTTTTTTGTTACTATAAATCCTAATTGGTATTCTTGTAGTTAAGTTTGTTTTTCTCATTTTTTTTATCGCGCACATGACAATAGACAATAACAACAGTATTTTGGAAGTGTTAAATTTTATAATATATTCATTTTCGTTAGCAAATGACTGTAACAAATTTTCGACAGCAGCTGCCACTTTTATTCTATTGATCTTGCAACTGAAACAGGAGTCAATAGTTCTGTCAGGATCATTAATACCTGATTGGGAACAGATGGCATGGGGAAAGCCATTGATGAAGAGAGGAAACAATTAAATTCTAAAGATAGAGTCCTCACAAACACCTGCTTAAATGTGAAATGATATAGAAGTGAGGCACTTCAACAGGAATTTCATTCACGAATTCTAAAGGATGATTGGATTACGCCAATTATGAAGGAAATTCTTTTTCCTGTAATGGCTTATCATATATTCAATAATAATAGTAACAGAAATGGAACATTAAGCATACGCTGTCCTTAAAATGTTAGCTATTTTATCCTAAGGTAACTTGTTGGTCAATATTAGTCTTAGATCTGGCAGATTTAAGTTTTCTGGTAGCCCAGTCTCTAAACTGCTGGACGAAATGCACTGATGTTTCAATTTGTTTAAGCGTCCTAAACATCATTGTAAATATAATACGCAATAATTAAAATATGCAACGTAATTTTATAATTGATTTTATTTTGCTGGTACAAGTAGTAACGACTAGAATTTAAATGGAATTTAATGGATACATTCTAAAGATTAATGACCTAAAATACTCTATGTTGAATCACTCCATGCCCTGAGTGCAAGTGCTTGAATTTAATCTCGATCGCTGAATTTATAGATTACGACTTGTAAGACAGTTTATTGAATAAGTTTGGTCCATTTCCAAACAACGTCGTTTAAATATTTCTAATCTCTTTCTCTCTCTCTGTCTCTCTCCCCATATATAATAATGATTTTAAAAGTCCTTTTAAAACCATTTATTCTACATTCAACATCATCACTTAATAATACACCATGGGTGTTGAAACAAAATGGTTATTTTTGTTGTGATTTTATAACACGTATGTGTTAAATTTTTTTTAAAATACAGTGTAACCCGTATATAAGAGACCCGAATATAAGATAAACCCGGTTTTAAGAGAAATTTTATCTGGTCCCAAATTAGAGCCATACTTACAAAATAGACCAAACACGGATATAAGAGAAACCCGAATATAAGAGACTTATCTGGTCCCGACAACACTCTTATATCCGGGTTACACTGTAAATAATTATATATTCTCTACTTCGTTATGAACACTTTTAAGAATAGTAATTGTTAGTTATTAGAATCCATTCCGTATACACCAATTATATACTTGGTATATATATATATATATATATATATATATATATATATATATATATATATATATATAAGAAAATGGATCATTCATACAAAGAGTAAATTAGTGAAGATAAGCATATGAAAGTATATATTTTATTTGGTTGGTGGAAAAATTAATGTCGTTTTCTCACATATGTTACATTGTGAGAAAACGACATTATTTTTGCACCAACCTAATATTTGATTTCAAATTGTCTGAAGGTTTCAGAGTACGTGCTATCACTGCTTTATTTCCAATTCTGCATCAAAGTTTCAAAATTTGAAATTTTGAGGTTAATATTATATTGTCATTACCTCGGAATAATATAGTCAGCTGTTTCTGTTTACATTCAGTAAACGTTTTTATTGATTAAATAATATCTCAGCCTCTGCTGCTATTTAACCCTTAGAAAGGTTCGAACCCTGTTCAACCTTTCTCTTTTTTGTGAATAATGAATTATTTTGCACACCACAGCCCCTTACACCGAGATGAAACATCGCAAGCCTCTAGTTTCTCTGTCGTTATCTCCATGGAAAATGTTCAGTCGAATTCCTTTTTTACTCTCACCTCTTTTAACCTACACGGCTTAGAACCGTCATGACACTCACATTATATCGGTCTACCTATATTCCCCTTGCATTACACTGATGTGATGATAGTTTCACTCGAAAATATTCTCTCCAAGAATCGATCCCTACAATGTTAACCCGTCTAACTCTAGTGCTAACACCTATCTTCCTTACATATTCCCATAATGTGTACCTCTAAATTCACAAACATATGCATCGAGTGTCACTTAGATTTTGTACAGTTTGATCATGATTAAAAAAATAACTTTTACACTTCTCTTCTATGTGCATGAATATATTCGCATAAGTTTTGTGTGTGTACCTATGGATTTGTGCATGTCTGTGATAATTAGATATTAATATATTTATTCGGCTAATTGTGTATGTCTACTGATATGTTCGACGTAACTGCGGATAAATATTTGCACAATTAATCAATGTTTATGTATCTGTATATGAGTAATTTCCTCCGGAATGTTTAGTTTGTCTATTTGGTTATATTAAGTCGTTACAAATTAAGATGCTTCCGTTTAAAGATACTAAACTAAAGCGAAAATATGTTGTCTTTCTTGCAGATGTAACGGTAATGTGAGCGTTCCTTAAAATGGTAATTAATGCAGTTAGGTCTGCAAATTTCCCTGCAAAACTCTGGCAGAATTTCAAAACTTGACCGAGGATATAACTACATTATTAAGTCTGTCGAATGCACTAACCGGTAGATATTCATAAAAACAAAACTAAAAAAACACAATATTTCAAAATGCCATCGAGCTGTTTGTATTCTCTAAAATAAAACTTTGGAAATAATAAAAAAAACTATGTCATACCCAAATGTGTCTGAAAGATTCTCAGAATCAATAATTCTTTTTTTTAATGAAATACTGATTTGAAGAAAGAATCTGGCCTTGTTATTAACAACCTTAGACTGTATAGTTCATGGGATTCCGTCAAAAATCGAACGTAGACTACTCTATCAAACACGTGATACTTTAGAAAACACATAAACTAATCATTCATAAACTTGAACAGTTTAAGATCCGCAGATATAGAAGAAGTACACAGATAGTCAAAGAAGTACACGAACAATGCAAGTGTCAACAAATAATGGCACTCCAAATAATACAATAATCACTTCAAAGTCTAATTAGATAACGTTAAAATCAAGATACCATTTGAAGATGATTTTTAGTCATGTTGCAGCGGATGTTTAATTATTGTAAAAATCAAGTAGATTTATATTAGGGTGGTGCAAAAATAATAAGGTAATAATGTCGTTTTTTGACGTTAAATATATGTCAAAAAACGACATTATTACGTCATCATTTTTGCACCAACATAATATTATTTTTAGTTGTTTTTTTTTTTTACTATTTATGAGTCTTAGGATAGATAACGGTTTACACTTCATATGAAGATGATGTTGAACTGTCTACCCTTGTTTTTATTGATGTCTGTGTGTCGGAATTCCAAATATTTAACAACAACAATAAAGCATTTGAAATGAAACTGGAAAAACCTTATTTTCCAAAGAAAAACTGGACAGAGAATTTCAGTTGTAATAACAACTATATATTCTTTTCAGAAATAGATAAAGACAAAAATATCCCTAAGATCAGACGTAATTTATATAGATAAAGCCCTTCATATGGTGTGGGCTTTAATGGTGAGTACAATTGTTTTATTTTTTTAAGACATTGGCTACCAGGAATCACTTCATTGAACCTATCGGAACATGTTCCAATCAACCCGAGAGCTCCAATTACAAGAGGATTTGTTGATATCAAAATGTGCCACATTTTTGAAATTTAGATTTCAAAGACCGAGTATTTTGATAGATATTCGACGATTTTCAAAGGTACATTAAAATCTGCAAGGACTGCAGATATTGGTCCCCTTTTTCCTTTGAGTTTATGCTCCGTGGGTGCCAATAACGGGCAACTTTGTATTTATCAAATAATCTGCATTTTGAGCCAGAACAATTTTTCGGGGTGTTGCCTTGGTAATTTCTAATCAACAAGTTTTGGTCCTGTGCAGCAAGAATAAAACCTTCTTAACCCCGCAAGACATAGCGACTAATGGAACGGGTTTTTCTACATCAACTTCTTTTGCAGAGACCAAATATTGGTCATGAAATGGTTTATTTTGGTATGGTTTCTATATCTGGTAAATTGCGTTTGCTTTTGCTTTCTTTTTTTATGGTTTCTGTCGTTTCAGTAGGTGTATTACGTTTTACCTGCATTTCTTCACCCATTTGAAATTTCATTTTGAACGTGTTGGCTTTATTTATGACTGAATGCAGTGTTTTACTTCATACAGTAACAGTTCATCGTCCAGTCTTCTAAATTTTTAGGTACCTTTGAAGGCTGATTTTTGTAGTTTAGTTCGACAGCTCTAGTTGAACTAATCGTCTGTCCCATTCGAATCTGGGCACGTACTGACGATCAGCCTCATCCAAATGTGTGAGCTGTATGTTGGAGTACAATATTTTGTAGTTCTTTAAGGCATGGTTACCAGGAATCTATTCAGTGGGTCTATTGGAACAATTTTCCAATCATTCCGACGACTCCAACAGATTTTTAAATTTCCAATTCAAGTTCCTTGTGTTATGAGAGTTTTATCATTATTTCTGTTGTTGTTGTTATTATTATTATTGTCATTATTATTATTATTATTATTATTATTAGTAGTAGTAGTAGTAGTAGTAGTAGTAGTAGTAGTAATAGTATTACATTACATAATTTTTAAGTTTCATTTGGAAATTCTGCATTATATGTGCTCAAAATTAAGTCACGCAGAACAGCATCCGCGTAATATATGCAGTGCTATGCAAAGTAGATGGTGGAAGCGATGGGATACTAGGCTTCATTTAATTATTGATTTTTAATTTTTGATGGTATAGCTTTCAACTCCAGATTGATAATTTGGGCAATATTGTCAAAATCCTTAAATATTCTGGCAATTTGAATCTGGATAACTGTCAATTAAAATTGGTATTATGAACACCAGGAATAACCACATTGTTTTTGTTGTTGATGCTGCTGTTCATCTTCTTCTTTTTTATTATTATTATTATGTTTGCGTTATTTTTTCATTTCTATTTTCTCAACTGATATTGCGGACGATACGATTTTCTGTGAGGCTAAAATCATGAAGCTGTCGAAGCGATGGTGAAATTAGGGGAGCTTAATCGTACATATGTGATTTTATCAGTTTGCTTACACATATCTAAATAATGCCGCTGATATTTCCTTTAAAAAGGGAATAACTTTTATCTTACTTATTTTTTAGAGTGAAGTTCATCATTTACATTGCCTGTGGGCCACCCGAGGTAGAGGGTTACGTTTCGAGATCATTTCTGTGTACAGTAGTAGAAAGCAATGATTATGCCCAGCTTTGAACAGGTTAAGATTATAGTTGTCGGGGAAACATCCTGTTAGGTGCAGTTTTCACAAGGCAATGGTTTGCGGGGAGAAGCGGCTCAAGTAGAAATTATGTCTCACCGATACAATACGTAGGGAATATGGGAGCGTTGCTACTATGCAAGTGTCACGGCGTGTTATTTCTCTGAAGGTTGCACCAGCGGAACTACGGGATGTATTGTTCGAGTAAGTTCCGTGCAATTAGCGATAGAGCCGCCAGAGGCTTGCCACATCTTGCCTGTGTCAGAAAGTTTGAAGTGTCGAGAATAATTCCTCAACCACAATAGTTTGATCTGTGTAAAGGCAGGAGTGGTTCTTTGGAAAGCTCCTGCACAATAAGACTACAACATTATATTTTGAGGTATTTTTTGAGGGAATCTGAGGTCCAACAGTCTTTCAAATCATGGTACTTCGCCGAGATGACCTCCTTTCATCATGATTGGTGGTAGTTAGGATTCAGAACAGCGATGATTGAACGTAACTAATTTGTTCTAATACAATCAGACATTTTTTTTTTACATCGGATATTTTATGTAAAATCATATATATATATATATATATATATATATATATATATATATATATATATATATATATATATACGGAAACACACACACGTATGCATTATATCTTCGTTTGTGCACGTGCGTTTGCGCACTTGTGCGACTTCGCATGCGTCTGCGCATGCGTGCGTCTACGTGTGTCTGTATCTGCGTGTGTGAGTGGTCGGAAATATACCCTGGAAACTTATCTGTGACAAAAAACAATTTCTTAGAAACCAATTCAGCTCCTTACACATATAATTATATTTTTGATCAGGCGCTTCAACGAACAATATTATTTGCGTGTGAATATAGATGTGTGGTGTTTGTATATAAAATCAAAGATGTTTTATGGTTTGATTTTACAACAAAGAAATACATTCTCCGTTCGTTATAATAATCACAAGTTCATTTATTATTAAGATATGTCAAGTCAAATCAGAAACTAATATCAAAATTATATTTCGCTATTTATAAATCACATATTGTAATGACAGTTTTCAAAATAACCACAATGAAAGCCCGAATTATGTTATTTTCAGTCTGAGTATAAACAGATGAATTCCTTATTCTATATGAGATACAGATTTAATGACTTTAGATTTCTACTTCATAAGATTGTGTAGAATAAACGTTGAATGTGTTTAGTGTAAATAAAACTTGAATGATATTTACAAATAAAAAAATTGAAATAATTGGTGTTGCAGGGATTCAAAATATATCACTTAAATACTGTACTAAGCAGGGTAAATATTAGATCAGGTCATTGCTCAGCACCACACTCAAAAATGTATTGGAGTATAATCTTATCAATTGTATGGCATTATTCTGAAAAATATTAAATCAATTCTTTCCAGGGTGGAAAGAATTTGGCTTCAATAATTGAACATTTCAATGGTCAAATTCAGTTGAAAAGATTTAACCACAGATAATGCACTACAAGTATTTTATCATTGCTATATTTACCTATAACATTTTTTTTATATTTATAAGTAAAGTAGTCAGAGTTGAAGATACTCCTGGCAATTCGGACATCAAAACTTATGTCATTAGATTACTTCAGTAACACTTTATTTTGTAATATTTAAAAAGGAAGAAGATTTTCAGTAATTTTAGAGAAAATTTGATAAGAAATAATAATTTTCTATTAGACAATGTCATCACAACTGAAGCTGAATATTTGATATATCCATATTTTCTTTTTAATTCATATGACTTCATAGTCTTGATCTGTCAAATAGGTGAGTCTAATAATATTGCCTTGTTGAGACGTTACAGTCGTCTGGGGTCATTACTAAGTGCTTATAACATATAAGGAGTTTGTACTAAGCTTTGTGAATATAAACTTCGAAGCCGTGAATCATAAACTTTTTTTTCAACTATTGAACATGTCGGAATGTATGCTCTCCCCAGGAAACACTAACTAAAAACTAATCGATAAATTAGCGATGATGAATCACAAAAATGGTTAAGCTCTCGTTTGTAATAGTGATTAACTACCTAATCTACCTTTGGAATACATTCAAAAAACGAACAAGCATTTCTTATATTATATAAATATATAGATATAAAAAAGGAGCTTAACTTCCTTTGGTGGAGATAAGTCACGAGGGACAAATGAGAGCCGCTTTGGAATGTCACTGTATATAGTGAGAATATTGAGAGTAAAATTTCAGTTTTGTTTTCAGCAGCTAAATAATTAGATTGTTTTCTTTAGCCCGGGTCCATCACGGCACCAGCAGAGGATAAATGTGTCTCCCCAACAGCTTACAATCCATCGTACCATTTCCCTTTGGGAATATATCTTTCCCAGATATAGAATGAACTCCAGTTTGTAGTCAGCAATTTGGGAAATCCAAAGATTCGATGTTAATCGTTCCTGGAATATGTCCTTGCTTGGGACATAGATTTATCCTGCCGGTTTGAATCTGGTGTAATAAACATGAGTATCACCATATTTTATGTAAGAACGTTCCTTTTTGTCTCTCCGTACCGTATTCTTCGTGTGGGACACGCTTAATATATATATATATATATATATATATATATATATATATATATATATATATATATATATATATATATATATATGTGTGTGTGTGTGTGTGTGTGTGTGTAAAAGAAGTGGAAAGCCGAAAACTTTTTGGTTGTAATATGGATTTTTAAAAAAATATTATAGTCTATTTTCCATAATTTTTCTACTCGCGTCTCATGAGCGTCATCAGCCAAAAGTGGACATTTCCATATATTATTAAAATAATTCATTTTTTCTTTATGTTTTTCGATGTTAAATATTCCCGATATTAGACATTTTATTTTTTGTGTTAGTGATCCAAACTTCTTTCTTGAACTGGCAGGGAAAAGTTCTGCGTGTAGAGTTATAAAACAATTAATATTAGTTAGATAAATGATGGCGTAGTTATCACCATGCTTATCTTTTAATGACTCTAACACACAAACAGACCCGCAAACAATCAACTGTACGCAAAAAACATCCACAAACAAACCCACAATGTAAGCATCCTAACACATTCTACTATAGGCAAACACATACACAAACACACCCACATAACAAATAAAATTATGACCATACACTGAACAACGCAAAAACAAACCTGCACAGACCACGACACCATAACACAAACAAATAAAGATCAGAATAAACACATATTCACAAAACCAACAATTAGAAATACCACCTATCTTAACAAACCATATCTAACAACCATTACCTATATCCAGGAGTACAGTCAGAATTCCATGAAAATTTCTACCCACAATCCGGATACAATCCATACAAAAAAACAAATCTAGAAACATATGGAAAACGCCTCCTAACAAAATCAAACACACCTATATAGAGCCATCGAGAAAGAACAACCCAAATTTCAAAAAGAAAACCCTCTCACTGGCAAGAAAAACAAAATGTACAGAGAGAAGATATTTTTTAGAACACCCAAAACATGTTAAAAGAAACAATCCTTATATTTAGAAGTCCCAGTCCGAACAAGTAAACCAGTTTAGATGAAACAAATCCCAAAATAATAAACCTATCTACATATACACTTACAAATGTCGAAATCAGCCTATTGAAATTATGACTAAAATTCTTACTTGCTCCGAAAAGCAATAAAGCAGACATAAAAAAAACTTACAGAATTTGAACGCAAAGCGAGCCTAAAAGAAATATTTAATAATAACGAAAATATTACAGATGTGTCACTGATAAAAAAACAAAAAACAAATGCAATTTATTCTAAAACAAAAAGGATAATAACAATGACATAAATATATTTTTTTGAAAAACTCTGGAAACACAACTTATAAGAAAAATCCAAACCATTCGACAACCTTACATACAAACAAAGCCTAGCGTTAGAGAGCATCGGAAAAAATAATAACAAAATTATAAAAGAACCAGATAATAGCAGCGCTATAGTGATCATAGACAGAACATGATATAAAACAATAATTCTAAAAACAATAGAGGATAGAAACAACTACAGTGTAACCTGGATATAAGAGACCCGGATATAAGATAAACCCGGATATAAGATACTTCTTCTCCGGTCCCGACAACTCTTTTATATGCGGGTTACACTGTACAAATTAAATGAGACTGATATGGACAAAAACATTATATGAAAATTTACAAAACTCTGTACAACACACAATAATATATTAACAAAAAAAAGAGAAGGATTCCCTAATAAACTTTGTACCAAAAACAAGCAATTTCTACGGACTACCTAAAATTCACAAATCGAGTGAAATAAAAGCAGCTATACAGACACAAAAATCTGAATACATTAGCATCCCAAACCCCAGTGACCTTACATTCAGACCAATAGTAGCAGGACCAGCCTGTCCAACTAGCAAACTCAGTAACCTAATAGACAATATATTGCAACCATTCTCTAATCGAATTAAAAGCCCCATCAGAGACGATATTCATTTCCTTAGCTGCATACCAGAAAAGGGAGATCCGGGAAAGTTACGGCAACTTTTGACATTAGTAGCCTATACAACAACAAATCTCATGAATCTAGGGTAAAAGGCAATCTTATTCTGGATTGAAAAACATTCAGAAATTCTACAGCCGACATTCACTAAAAGTTCATTATCGATAGTACTGACCTAATTCTAAGAAATAACACCTTTGAATTTGACAACAAAAACTATATCCAAACCCTAGGTACTGCAGTGGGAACAAAAATGTCACCAACATATGCCACCCTAAAATTAGCTTACCTAGAAGATGACTTCTATGAAAGGATAGAACAAATATATAGGGAAAATATAAAAAACTATTCCCAAAATCTTCGAAATGATACTTAGATGATTGCTTCATTTTCTGAAAATCATCGTGGGGTGATATTAACCAATTCCAAACTCTACTTCAAAACTTATACCCAAAAATCAAATTCACGCAAGAACATAATTTTAACGAATTACCATCTTTTAAGATATACTCATTAGAAATAAAACAACTACATAATCACAGATATCTACCACAAAACTATAGACACCCAACAATATCTCATTTCAAGAGCCATCATCCAAAAATCTGAATAAATCCACGCCCTATTCCCTAGTACGTAGGGTTTGTACTATAGTGACTGACAAACACCTCCGAAAAACCGCCTAGAAGAACTGCATAAACCTCTAAAAAAACGAGGTTACCCCGCTACAATAATAAACAAAGGTTTTGAATTCGCAAAACAAATTGCATTAGGCCAACTTAGAAATAAAAAGAAACGTAACTTAGAGCAAACTCTAGCATATGTCTCAACATACAACAAAAACAATCCAGAAATATTCACAGAAATTGCAAAAAACCTAGACCTACTTACCAAGAATAATAAACTGAAAAATATACTGAAAAAAAAAAAAAAATAATTAAATGCAAACGCCAATCTAAAAACCTAAAACACATATTAACCTCATCAGAATTTAACCTACATACAACACAGGGAGTCAAAAATTGAAACAAAAAAAGATGTGGGGTTTGTGACATCATTATAGAAGGACACTCCTACACTTACGCAAAAATAATATAAACTTAAACTGCAACTCCAAAAATGTGATTTATATACTCAAATGCACAAAATGCAAGAAGTCATTTATAGGTATCAGTCAACACCTTAACAACAGGGTCTCCCTACACGAAAGTAACAGAAAAATTACCTGACAACAGAAAACTTTTGTAACACAACCGATCTTCAAATATAACCAGGAAAAATATTAAAAGTATGCCAATATATCAAACAGACAATTATTCTTACCTACAAATACAAGAATAAACATTATAAACAAATTAAAATCTAAATAGATTATAACCCCACACGCAAAAGGACACAACATGCAAACACAGTGATCAAACCACTCACATGCGGGTTTTTTGTGGGGCACGAATATATACATATACATATATATATATATATATATATATATATATATATATATGGTTGGTGCCAAAATAATGAGGTATTGCTGTCGTATTTTGACGTATTTTTAACGTCAAAAAACGACATTATTACGTCATTATTTTTGCAACACCCTAATATATATATATGTATGTATGAATACATACACACACACACACACACACAGATAGAGATAGATAATTATGGAATTTCCCTGCCAGTTCACGAAAGAATTTTGGATCACTAAGACAAAAAATAAAATGTCTCATGTCGAGAATATTTAAGATCGAAAAATATACAGAAAAAAATGAATTATATTTAATATGTAGAAATCTCCACAGGTTGTCTGATGACGGTCGATAGAAACACGATTAGCAAAATTATGGAAAAATAAAATATTATATTTTTTTTTAAATTCACATTAAAACCCCAATAGTTTGCGGCTTCTCTCTTCTTTTTAATATACCCTATTTTTTTTCTCTGGATTTAATATAACCTCTTCAATTTACACCCCCCCACATATATATATATATATATATATATATATGTATATATATATATATACACACACACATATATATATATGTGTGTGTGTGTGGGTGTGTGTTTGTGTGTGTATATATATATATATATATATATATTTGTGTATTGCTTAGTAGCATAAAAGTCTCTCTGAGAACAAACCATGCTTGTCATTTCTTTTCCTTTCAGTCATTCTGTTTTGTCCTTGAATCTCTCTGTTGTTATTATATCATGGATATATTAACGCCCATAAAGGGGAAATAAAAATATAGCCCGTTACAACAATGTTACCAACTGCATTAATCTTTCAATATATTCTCAGAATATATTCTACGCTCTAGCATACATCTATTTTACCCTTAAATATTCTAAGATGAACTTGAAGTAAGTAAAGTGTTATGTATCATATTCTATTTTGTATTCAGCGATGAACTGTAATGAGTTTAAAAGTTGTATCGCGTAAAATATTGGTTTGTATCATCATGAGCCAATTGAAGTCACTTTGTGTACGTTAAAACAGACAAACGTTTTTCGTAATATCAGTAGTGAACTCAAATGAAATATATGTATACTAATAATTTTCATTTATTTAGTTTCGTGCAAGGGCACTAATATTTCGTCCTTTATACGTGTCTAACACGCGTCATCTTTAGTTCAACATAAACGAATTGAAAAGTCAGAGAGCTT
>OZ010579.1:33167080-33217080 GCA_963932145.1 Acanthosepion lycidas
AGAATGATTGAGTGCCGGTTTCTTTCAATGGATCGAGCCTGATAAGACCTAAGATGATTTTAAAGAACTCTCTTTGAAAGAGAGAAAATACTACATAAACTACATACATGTTGTAATGTTAGGTTGAAAGGAAGCGCTTAACCTTAATATGTTCTAGCTTGTCCTTTTGACACTGGTTACAATTTTGATGAACTAACGTTGTCCCCGAAAATCGAAATTCAGCCCCCAGTTCCCACGTATCAACTGATATCACAAAAGCTTCGAGATTGTTTTTGATACAATATTCAAAGCGATTTCTAGGTTTGTGTCTCGAATGCTTTCCTGCAGATAATTCACTATAAAAGACATGTTTAGGCAACCTTGAGTCAACAATGCGCACCAAGTGATCTGCCCACCGCATTTGATTCAGAATGATTAGATCTCAGTACTGGGGATATTGGATTTATCTAGAATTTCTGGGCAAGTTAAAAAAGATTCCCATGAAATATTCATGAGACTGATGATGAATTTGGGTACTCTTTCAAGGGTGGTAACATGACATCAGTATGCTGCCGATATTTCTGAAGAGTAAAAAAGGGCAGTCAAAACACATGATTCATAAATATTTACCTGGTGTCTCTGGCAGATCACAAACGCATCTCCGAGAATTCAAATGATTTAGTAGTTTCCCCGATGCAGTGAAATATTTCAGCATCTAGTGTTCTATCTCCTGAGAGTGTGCTTCCAAGATATACAAAGGTATTCCCAACCTCCAACCTCCTGCTATCCACAAGTATTTTTGGTTCAAGATTCTGTTGACCTGGGCGTTTTGTCAACATTACCTTGGTATCCTCAAACTGATAGTAAGACCAAATATCTTACATGCATCAGCAAAAAGATTCATAATGGTGTATATATATATATATATATATATATATATATATATATATATATATATATATATATATATATATATATATATCAAACAAGACACGATATAATTATAAAGATGTTTTTGTGTACGGCCACGCATGTGTGTTTGAAGGAGTGGTGGACGATCAACAAAAGTTTTTCTAATATTTCGGAACTACTTTATGGTGTCACGAGAGTTTAGCAATACGTTTTCTCACGCATCCGTAGCTGATTATCGTTTACTTTCCCTTTTAAGTCAATTTAATAACCAGGCGTATTTAGGAATCCTGTCTCCAGACCGCCTTTGAATTGTCAAATTTAAAAGTTTGTTAGTGATTTTAGATAATCGTAAAAGTAGAGTCCTTTGAAAAACTGACTTCCCAAAAGCCGAATGTGTAGTTTCCTTTTCTGCGACACCAGTGACCGGAAAGATGTGTTGGGTCCCCAGCCCGTGTCAATTTATTGACTAGGAAGGAAGTAAGCCGGGTTAGTGAGGAACAGACAGTGCACTTTAATTTGTATTTTCTGCTAAAAATACAGGTATATAACCCGGGATATTTTGTTGAAAATAAAAGGTACCAATATAAATAACCACATTCACCCACACGTAATTGTCCGAAATACATTAGTCTGTTTGGAAAGTAACTATATTTTATTTGAAAAGATATAAAAACACGTTTATTTCATTTAATTTTAATTTAATTATTATTAATTTCATTTTACTTTAATTATATTTTCTTTATATAAAAAAGTAAGCTTCTTTTCTAACTTCCGCTGCTGAGGGAAAGGCAAAATTCGATTCGAAGTTTATAGAAATCTTAATTTTCTTCCGAAAATTTTGACAAACTGCTTTCCACTTGCGTTTTATCGGCATTTTCTACCAGACATGAAAGATTCTAGTAATCAGAACAATTGTAAATCAATAGATTCCAAAAATGGCTCGTTCTGAGGGTGTGAAAGTACTCACTTTCCTCATAAAGTTTTTCTTTTCCCTTGATTTGTTTTGTAGAATGTGACCTTGCATGGGGAAAAAGTGTTTAATAATGAATGCCCCGTTCATTGTAAAGCTTCCTTTGCCCGAAGTTGCTGGCAATAAACTTCTTCAACGATGGCATTTTCATGTTCGTTACAATACATTTCATCTTCCAATAGACAGAAACATGGCCTTCTTTGTATCAAATCCTAGTCTTGGTGTTGGCCCCAGATTCTCATTGTCTTTTCTGTTGACACGGAAAACCTTTTTTTTTTTCATTATCTATAACAATATGAACATTTAGCATTTCTTAGTAATAGGAATAATAACTGCTGCATGTGGTTGAACATTGTTTTTGGCTCTCAGGCGAAAGGACATAAGGGTTTCCAATTCACTATTTATAATTTGTTTTTCCCAATTTGATCGAGAGGCTAATATTTACAAAATAACGAATCAAGTTAATGCCTATAAAGTTTGGTGTTTAAAAGAGGATCCAATTCCGTATTATTTTCAAAAGTGCTGACTTCATGATGAGTGATATTCCACAACAATATTTTTTGTTTATCTCAGGCTCGCTAGTTATAAATATTTTAAAGAACGTATGGCATTTCCGGTGACTAACTTTATGCGTGAACACTGAATAAATATTTTTCAATGATCCTGCATCAATTTACCGAATAACAATTCAGTGCCATCAGTGCCAAATTAGGGATATGTTGATATTGTATCACTATATTCTTACAGGGGTTAAACAGTGTCATGCACTATAAACCTCAGGCTGAGGGAAAAAAAGTAAAACTAAGTCTAGACGCAGTTTCTCCCCGAGAACTGATTGTGATTAGTTCGACTGACTCAAAATTCATAGCCTTTATAACAGATTTATTTTCCGAATAACTAAACAAATATAAATTAAATTCAGTTAAATATAAGTAGCACACACATGCACACACGCTCTCGCTCTCCGTCAGTATCTCTCTCTTCAAATATATATATATATATATATATATATATATATATATATAAGATTATTATAATGAGATAGATTATATAATTTTGTGAATATTCGAGAGACGAATGTACAGTATTAAAACGTTAGAGGAAAAAAAGAATTCCACGCACACACAATCACACACACACGTGCATACACACACGCACACAAAGAAAAAAAGAGACTTACACATATCTACACGTACATCCACACATACACAGACACTAGTTACTAGATTGTATTTTTCTGGTATAAAAAACGTGAAATGTTCGTTTTTATGTACATGGTGGAGGATACTGTTATAGATATCATGAATGTGGAAAGGAATGTCAATATAAAAATTGTCCAATGTAACTTGTAATATAAATCTCCTATATAGTATGGTTTTCGTGAAACTAACATATATATTTACTTTTTTCTCAGATGTATAATCTATCAAATGAATGAAAAAGCAACTGCGTCTCTATTAGTGAATTTAATATCAACATTAAGAAATTGATCTGAGAATTCGAGAGGATTAAAATAAAATAAACAGACATAATATATCCAGATTATTCAAACAAGTGCACACACACAAGAACAAACACACACATATATACCTATATATATATATATATATATATATATATATATATATATATATATATAGCATTTGACAAAGATTTTCCAAATATATATTACAAGTTGATTTGGCCGATTAAATTTTGTTTCGTAAAATTTTTTTATTACTTATACAATTTCCTCTATTGACAATAAGTTATCATTATTTAACATCGATAGAACCTTTTGGACAATGATATTTTTGGCGTCTTACTATGATCCACTTTCATGTTTTCAATAGTATTTGTGAGAATTCCTTTAATTTCCTCTCTTTATGAAAAAATCGCCTCAATTCATGCCACAGATTAGATTTAGTTCAGGAGATCGGGGGAAAAACATTCCGGTATTATCGAAATCTTTTGAAGCCATAATGACATATATTTCGAAGGACGTTTCCTGTCATACCATTGTCGAAAGATGAATCGTCTAACATATCTGCATAGCAGTTGGTAAAAGATTTTGGTATCAAAACCTTGATGCAGAAGCGAATCAATTTTCTGCTTAATCCTTAGAATTATTCTGGCAGCTGTTACGCTAAATCAAAATCCTAAAGTCATGTGTTAACAATCTGAACCTATCAAAGTCGATGTGTTTTGTGAAGAGTGCAGCGAACACAGCATGCTTTTTAATCACTTGTTTCACTTTCGAAGCTACTAATGTTGATGTTGCTGATGATTGTGAAAGAGAAAAAAAAATAGTACCTGAATAATGTCACGTAATAATACGATTAGCCATTGCGATCTTAAATTCGGGGCACAAACCAGAAACATATATATATATATATATATATATATATATATATACATACATACATATATATATATATATATATATAGCGTTCAAGTATAAAGCAGACCGTCATCACTCAGTTTTTTCATCAGTAGATATATTTATCCCCCAGTGTGTGTGTGTGTGTGTGTGTATGTGTGGTGTTTATATATATATATATATATATATATACATACACACACACAAATATATATATATATATATATATATATATATATATATATATATATATATATATATATATATATATACATATATATATATATATATACATGTATATGTAAAACATGTAAATAATAATAGGGAATAATAAAGTCAGACAAATCACACAGTATTTATTTCCTAATGAAAAAATGGCTGGGTATTTTTAAGGTGTAATATTCTACACTCTCATTGTTACTTTATACTCATTTCGATTTTCCATAATTACACATAACTTGTTAACTTTTGTCAGGCCTAATCGAAGCATAGCAATCATTCAACACAGTCCCAAATTAAATTATTAAACGTAGTATTAATTTGCTCCGTTCAGCATTATATATATATATATATTTCACTTATTTCCTATTGACAAAACTGATATTATGTCACACATAACATCATCTATAAATGCCATTCTTTTCGGAAAATGTTATCATTCACGTGTCACATGTAAGATTTACTTGCATATCATACACCATATCGGGTACAATGTGTAAGCACGGATTGTAGAATAAAGAAACTACATATAAATGTGTTCTTTTTCACAACATTACTGTGATTTTGAATAAAAGTAAAAATCGATGGTTATATTTTCCGTCGAATTTCCTTTGTACGTCGACGGAGGAAAAATGTCACAATTAATAACGAAAAATATCATTCTATAATTATATATGTTAATTGAAAATCCTGTCAAAATCTATGACTAAATTTATGTTTGACTTTTTACCATAATTATAGGAACCAAATAAATTTTGGTGCATTTTCTACAAATTGAACCTCTCACAGTTTAATCCTAATTAAACATATATTAGATTGGTGCAAAAATAATGTCGTTTTCCGCATTGTAACATATTTTAGAAAACGACATTATTTTTGCACCAACCTATTAATAGGAAATGTTTTCAAGGTAAGGCAGTTTATTTAACAAAGTAATCACGAGACATTGTAAACTTATCTACGCTAACGACTATTATTTCCAACTGTAAATCCGCGCTAATGTCGCAGAAGCGGCCCGAAAAAGTCAGCCTCAAAGAGACGTTGACACAACTTAGCTACCTTGGCATATTTGACAAGGATATTAGAATCATCAAGAACATATTTGGGAAGGATATTAGAATAATCAAGAACATATTTGGGAAGGATATTGGAATAATCAAGAACATATTTGGGAAGGATATTGGAATAATCAAGAACATATTTGGGAAGGATATTGGAATAATCAAGAACATATTTAGGAAGGATATTGGAATAATTAAGAATATATTTGGGAAGGATATTAGAATAATTAAGAACATATTTGGGAAGGATATTAGAATACCTAGAACATATTTGGGAAGGATATTAGAATAATCAAGAACATATTTGGGAAGGATATTAGAATAAACAAGAACATATTTGGGAAGGATATTAGAGTAACCAAGAACATTTTTGGGAAGGATATTAGAATAATTAAGAAAATATGCTGGCAGCAAACCGCATGGATACGAATAGAAAATGATTTCAGCAGATGTGCAAATATAGAAAAGGGTGAAAGATATTGGTATGACTTCTCAACCGACTTATTCAAGCTATACAATGAGTGATTCTGAGATGATTAAAAATCCTACTACGATTCATTTTTGGCGGACACAATCTTAGCAACATATGATAAGTAAACAGTGTTGATAATAGTCACGGAAAGAAATGTACAAAAATTCCTATATATGGTAGTGAAAAAGCAAGAAGAATGTATTTAACTTCAATTGCAAGAAATCAGTATGCATGTTTGTTAGTAAAAGAATATGTCCAAAATCCAGATACCAAAATCAATCTGGTACAATAAATTAACTCCGTGAAAATAGAGGGCGAAAAGTGAGGCAATGAAATCCGAAGGCGCATTGGGATAGCCTAAAGATGAATTCCAAACGCTAAGCAGAATATAAATAAACAGGGAAAATTTTGTTAGAAAGAAAGGAAAGAAGACTGAATGTAACGTGATATCTATATGGTAGCGAATGCCGAGTAATATCGTTAAACATGAAAAAAAGTCTTAAAGCAAGAGAAATGTTGTTCTACATCAAGAGGGCCGTCGATACCGGACAAAACACGTAAGCAACAACGAAGTCTTACATAAAATTGAAACTTAAATGAAATTTATACTTAACATCAAGAAGAGACAGTTGTGGTTTATATGGCATGCAATGAGAACAGAGGACTTGAAAGATCACAGGACATATTAAGGACGAGAGGGATAAACGAAATCTACGAGTAACATATTTGTGTGTTTGAATATATGAATGTCAGTACAAGGTTTAGAAGTAATATCAAGAAATACAAATTTTATTAAAAGCTACGAAGGATAGCAAATTGGGATGATCTATGATCGTCTGCGTTCTGAAAAGACACGACAAATAGAGAAGAAGTAAGATTAATGATAAGTTATATCCTCAAATAAATCAAGGTATTTAAATAATATAGGCATTGAGTTTTATCTAATTTTAAACTACTTCCGCAATTTGATTGCAGTAAATATAAATGTTTTACAAATTTACAATACATATTTTAAGAAATTATGATTTATCACATATTTTTATAAAATCTATAAACACTGAATTAAGACTGCAATTCTGTATTTTGGCTAAATACGTCTTAATAATCTTCGTTTTAAGCTTATAAATTACAAAACTTCAGTGGCGACTGTTCCTAATTTTAAATTCACCAAAAACAGTTGTTTTTTTTTAAAATTTGCCTTTCCAGACGATATACAATAAATATGTGTGTGAGTTTCTTTTGAAGGGTTGATCGAGGCCGCCTTGAATATCATGCAAACCTAAAAGAATGTTGGCAGAATGTTGATCTATTCAATGATTACTTTGCAAATGTGGCTTTGTCGCACACAGTAAAGCAAGCCTCGCTATCCATTTAGAGTATCATGCTTAAATTTATCTGAAACCACTCGTTTAAAACGGGTCAACCACATATTCATTGTGACTAAAATTTTGCAGAACACCAACAGGTCTCTGTACACACATGCGTGCCCATGGAACTTGAACTGTTTTTTTTACTCAGCCCAAATTTGAAAAAAATCATCATATATATAGTTTTACAAATTTTCAACACCACATATTTTAAGAAATTATGATTTATCACATATTTTTTTAAATCTATACACACTGAATTAAAACTGTAATTGCGCATTTTGGGTAAATATGTCTTAATAAAATCGTTTTAAGCTTATAGATTACAAAACTTCAGTGGCAACTGTTCCTAATTTTAAATTCACCAAAAACATTTGTTTGTTTTTTTGTTTTTTTTTAATTTGCCTTTCCAGAGTGAGAGACGAAATATAATAAATATGTATTTTTTTTTCATTTATGATCGGGAATTATTTACTTAGTCGTCACCTTTATGTGTTTAACATAAAAGATAAATTTTCCGTTACCTCAAATACCGGTCATAAAATATGTGTTGCGATATAAATTACATATGCATTATGAATCTTTAAAAATGTAAACATTTTTTCTTGCAACAAATAATCAAAAACCATACATTAACGTCCTCTTAACGGTTGTAAAAAAAATCAAAGGACGACCTCTCTCACCATCTTTGAGTTATGAGATGATAAATGAAACGAAAGTGAAAGACATTTGTTGAATTAGAGTAAAACTATTAAAGTGGTTGTATAGAACATATTTCTTTCCTCATGATCAGATCTTTATATAGTTCCAAAATGTCCCCGGAAACTACATTTGTCATGGGTCACTGCAGTTTCTATTTGGCCTAACAGAATCCGAAATTGCTTGTTATGTTAAGAACTTCTAGCAAAGGTTCAGGAACCATTAATGAGTTGGAAGTGCCCTGAGCTTGCTTTTCAAGATTGCAATATCCGTGTCATTTCGCTCTCTGTACAAAAGGTTAAACCATTTCAAGTTTCTTCGAAATTGAGTTTAGGGACATATATATTATTCGGCTTTACTCACCAGGTTATTCAATGGCTTTACAAGAGTTCAATTTTATGAAGAAAAAGTGAAAATACCTGAAAAGTTATTTAATATTAATTGAAGGAAAATGTATTTAGCATTATAACATACCGCTGATTATAAATCGATTATAAGTACGGATTTTGTCATAATTCTGAAGCAACTCTCCAATAAATTATCAAACATTTGCGTGAATGTAGACCACTTTTTTTACACTAATTAGCTAATAATTTAGATCAACAAAATGTATTTTCTAGTACAGAAATCTGTATTTAATTAATACAACATTTTCATTCTACATAAATAAATAAGGAGAGAGAAGTCCATTACAAAAATTACACCATCCAGCAAACCTGACTTAGACCATTGAGATGTTTGACGATCTTCAAAATTTGAAACCGCAATAAAAGGAAAATGATTCACAGAGAACCATTAACATATGACTGCATTAAAGAAAGATAATCTGAAAAGTGAATTCCAAAACTGCTTCAGCAATGTCTCTATTTTCTACAGTATTTAATTATTCAGACTATTGTCCTCATCTTTGTTGCCATAATTATCAATAAAAATTTCCGGCATTCTTCAGGTTGTTTGATTGTCGAAGTGAACCCTTTATTTCGCTCACTGTGGTAGACTGTTCTAGTTCCATCGTCATGTCTAATGGATGTCAGTTATCAATGATCTCCTGTTATTTCCCTTTTCCAAGTTCTCCACCGCATTAACCAGGTACTGAACTCACACTCTTTGGGTTCCTATCACTGGATCTAACTAAAGCCTTTATCCAGTGTGCCATGTGTCATTTCTCATGAAAGACCTGCCTCAAGAAATGCATAGCTTCACAGGGAGGGTTTGTTGATGACGGCAATCAATACTGAACATGTCATAAAACGGTGCCTTCTTTGATATCAAATTGTCAAACCCAATACATTTGTGTTTGATATTTTTCCAAAATAATATTTGTATTTATTTTATTTAATGTTTTCAGGTACCTTGATTTCTTTGTGTATATGTGAGAATGTAAGAGTGATGTATATTTTTCCCCAGATGACTCATAAATAATCCTTGCACATGAGAACGGGTTTTTGCTACGTCCTAATTTAATACTTATCAAGATGTGATGCTAAATACACGAGTTTTTACTTTTAGATCAACAGCATGATATATTTGAAACGTACAAAATTATGTCCTCAGATGCGGATTGTCGTGATGTGATGTTTGGAAAGTGAATAATTAATTGGATCGAGTTACTTCTGATAGTTTTATTCAATACAGAGCTAGACAAGTCATTGTCATAGTCTCATTTTCTGATCTCTAGAAAATTACCCAGGAATACTTATCATGAATGGACCAGTCCATTTATGATAGTAAGGAGTGTAATAGGATCTTACCACAACGCGGAAAATTATTTCTTGATTCTTAAGGAAATCCACATTAAAACATCACTTTCATTTAGCCCACCTTGTTGACACTAATTAGCTGACAAAGTAAATTAGCAAAATGGCTTCTAAAGAATAACATCCTGAAACTAATATCTAAAGCTTTTCTTTATGAGTTCACGTTGACATGACTTCAGGCTGTTTGAATCAATCTCTTTTAAGAGCTCATATTAAAATAAATGCACGAATCAATTGACGATGTAACCGTCTCCTAGCTCTATCTCGTATGAAGCCCTTGATAAATTTTCTACTGACAATCTGTGACAGTAGATCATTACAGCCTTTGTAAAGAAAACGAAACACGGGAAATGTAGCTGAATATTTTTAATTGATAGATGAAATAAAGGAATTCAAGCCTAAAATAATTACACGGTCCCTTCTAACTATATATCTGCAAATCACGGTCTGGTAAGGTATCGAATTAAAGGCTATCATATATCTAGAACGGTTGAAGTCGCGAATGATGAGGAGTGCAACGAGAAACCAGTATAAGTATGTAAGAAACACTTCGACGAATAAGCGAAAAAGTATATTTGTAGTCGAGTTTTAAAATTGATATGTTTTCAACTAAATTAGATATCTTGAAACAGAGGCGTACTTCTTGTTATGGCAAAGTAATAGATTAGTCTTCTAAAAATTGTACGTATGGAAAATATACTTAAAATAATAAATTTACACATATAATTACTAAGAATATATAATAACATCTGTCAACTTACCGATACTATTAGCAGAATTACTAAGGGCTAGCAGTTTATTTCCAGGAAAATATGCACGCAGGAAATATTATCTGAGCATGTGATAAATCTGTCGATGACATATAATTAATATAACTGATTTATGATATTTTTCTGAGTTTTTTTCTTTAGAGTTTAATTACTTCGAACTCAGAAATAAATATAGATTTCAAATGAATATTTTCATGATACGTTTCTCGAATTGCGTTTTGGAACGTAAAACACTTCCGTCCTACTGCTCGGTGTATTTTCGTTCAACGTAAGACTGTAATCATCACGTGTCAGATTAATCTATTTATTGACGATTTTCTCTTTCCATTCTTCTGTCTGTAGCACGCACAATTCCAATAAGGGAAGACGTTGGCATTTGGATTAGAATTCCCTTGTGATTGACACATGTGAATCCTTTTTTTCTCGATGTTTTGTTGCTTTCGATATCGGCTTTTGTGAAATTTAAGCAAACGGTGAAAAAGGAATTAAAAAAAAATATGTGTTTCTCTGAAGCTTTGAAGCCTACGATGTCCAAACGTGAAAGCCTTCTTCGCTTTCCAGTCGATACTGGCACCTGATCTCACATCATTATTAGCTCATCCATAATGTGTAGATATTTTTTTTTATTGAAAGAAAGCGTTATCGAATAAGACCGGTGGAGGGAAGATGCATTCCTCATCTCGTTAAGTAATCTTTATCAATATAAAGGCCAAAAAATTTAAGATTTATATTATTTTCTTTTTCCAAAGCCCTAAAATTCATCTTATACATTTTCATATTAAAATATGTCTATTAAATTTTCTTCTACAGCATATGTTTTAAGCATTATCAGAGGATTTTGTTGTACGCCAGAATACACGGTGACAAGTAACCACGATATTCATTTGGATGTCTGAAATTTAGAACCTCACTAGGGAGATACGATCGGATTTGCTGTATCCTTAAAGAGGTTTCAAACAGACAAAGGTTGTATTCGAGTGACAGAACAGCAGCACGCACTTAGATGAAAGAAGAGATGTTTATTTTAAAAGAGAATACATAACTGATAGATGGAATCGGTTAGAAGGTTAGTAATTCAGGAAGCATATATATCTACCAACTGCCCCACGCAGTTCGATGTGGCAAAAGGGGTAATTTATTGAGGGTATCCGAGCACGTAAACTCGGCCAAAAATTCCTCGTGCAAAATGGGGTCGTGTTTCACGAGTCGAGATTCTGCCCTTCGACAAAGACTCGTCTGGTGATCCTCTCTGACAGGAGACAGAGCGTTTGAAAAACACAACTGGAGAAGAATCTGCAACACTAGTCTAATTCCCGAAGCAAAGATATTTACCTTACCTCCCCGCGAGAGAGGATGTGGACCAAAATCGTTTTAATGTGGGCAAAACGGATCCTGTAGGCTCGGGGAAAAATTCCCCGTACACACCGTATACACGGTGTCGGGTAGCTGTCTACCACTCCAGACGAGACTGCTCATTAGGCATAGCCTCATCTCGGTTCCTCATTGTCCGAAGGCAGAGAGTTCGGCTAACACAACTGGAGACGTGTCTCCAGCAAACTTCCGAAGCAAGGATAATTGCCAACCGCCACACGCGGTTAGATGTGACAGAAGGCCGACTTCAACGTGAGTTATCCTAGCAATTAATCTCAAACAAAAATTCCCCGTAGACCCCGTAAAAAACTGGGTGGGGTAGCTGTCTACCACCCAAGAGAAAAATTTACCCTTCGGCATAACGTCATCTGGGTTCGTCTTTGCCCGAAGGTAGAGAGTTCGACTAGCGTAACTGGAGTCGAATCGCCAACTAATTGCTGCAGCAAGTTCAGAGGTATATCCCGAGCTCACTATATATATATATATATATATATATATATATATATATATATATATATGTATGTATATGTATACTTAGTACACATACGCGATAGGGAGAGTGGGGTAGTCCATTGCAAAAATTTTTTACGCGTCTCTGTTTCATGTGGTATTGAAAATAAGGGTAGTCTTACAAATTGTTACCGAATAATCATGGATATTGGTAGTGAATTCCTTTTGGAGGTACTTATTGATACTGCCATTTAATATATATATATATATATATATATATATATATATATATATTATCATAAATCTCTCCACAGCGTTGCAACCGCAGGGATAGAAAACGCCTGGTTAGGATGAATATATCCTGTCACGATAATATTCCTCCTTAATTCTTGGATTAACGTATCGTTAAATATTCCTAGAATAAGGGTTATGGTTGCTTCCCTTGGCTTGAAGGATTATCGACAGAATAGATATAGATTTTATAACACAAAAAATAAATGTTAGTTCAATTAGAACTAATTGAACTTAACAGTCCCAGATTCCCTAAGTAACACATTCAACTGACCACAGACCAAAGATGAACAAAACAAAGGACATTAACATATATAATAATGAACAAAAAGACGGGATGAATGACAATAGCGGGGCGGGGTTGTATGAAATATTATCTCTATCCAACGTTGGGAGATGATGAGCGACAACGAATGAAAGACCCAACACACATGACAGGAATTTCATTAATATTCTAATCATACATGTGTAATGGTGTTTGCATGAACATAATATTCGTGTGCCTGTTGCGAGCTAAATCTATATCGGGGAAGGGGTGCAAGAACTTATCTGATGTTTTTGTGATTAAAGGGACAGCTTCTTTATAATAGTCTTTTATCTACTTCTCTTTCTGGTGACCGGGAGTTATATTTTCAATCTGGTTCGTATCTTTCACTTCTGGTCTGCAGCCGGATTTTCTTTTTTATGCAACAATGTTCGGAGTTGCTGTGGCCTACTCTTCACGTTCTCGGCACTGGCGACAGTCTGGTTCGCTGTTTTTCCTCAGGGGATGTGTGATCGCAGCTTACTTTCTCGGAGTTGTAGTTGATATGACTTCACCCGTCACGATCTGACCAGCAACTGATTTTTCGAATCACCACGTGTGTCTCTTCTTTTGGCGCCTAAATATTCTGCTCGCTGATTGGTTGTTCACGGCCAATCGTGTTCCTTCTTTCATATGTCGCTTCGGCTGGGTTTATTTTAGCGTTCGCCTACGCGTATGTAATCTACGTTATGGTGTGGGGAGGGGTGTTTGTTAGTTATTGGCTTACATTCGTCACAATATATATATATATATATATATATATATATATATAGATAGATAGATAGATAACATTGGGATTCTCTGATTGAAACAATGATATTTCAATATCTAGCGGCACAAATCCATCGAAAAAGACAAGCTTCGTCCATCTGTTCTCTGGCAAGAATTAATTTCGTTGTTTGAAATTGAATGAGGCCAGTCCTCTCAATAAAATAAAAAAGTGATCATTTACTATCTCAAAATTTCCCAAATTTAAGCAAAGTTGACCCTTGTTAGTAGTTTGATGAGTGAACATGTGGGAAGAACATGAGCTGTAAGTTTATACGTACGGGTAGTGTAATATAATGTATCGGAAATGTTAATCAAAGAGACGTGTTTCAATTCTAATTGGGTTCGTTTTTAACCAGTTTCGCTTAAATACTCTCAGAAAAGGTATAAATACACCTAGTCTCCTTTAGATGCGGATAATTAGTAAGACTTGTATGACTAAACATTTATTATCTCCCAAAGAAATTCTTAAAATCTAAAAAGTATTTTCTGGCTTTAAATAACCTACAATGTGATGGTAAACCGTAACAAACGAAGAGCTCAAAAAGCAGTCGTATTCAGATATCTATAATTGGGCTCTATAATTTTCTTCGTATATTGAACAGAAATTCTTATTCAATTCACGGGGGTAAAGTTTCCTCATTCTTTTTACCCTACTTAAAGGTTGATTCTTATCAATTCCTAGCCACATGTCTTATTCACGCGTGTCTAATTGTTCGATTTCTTAAACTGAAAGAGACTATGTTAATTTTCAACATTACCAGAATAGATGAACGCTCAATTACAACGTCTAAATTCCTGAGGCGACTGAACGAATAAAAGAACCCTACTTGTTGATCTATAATGGATTCCGTTCAAACTTCTGCAAAGCTTACCAATTAAAACAACACCTGACATCACATCAGAGATATAAATGTGGTAAATTGGGAGTAAAAGAAACAAGTTTATCGTTATGCCTCTAATAATATTATACAAACAAGAAGTAAAGCCATTTTGATCAGTTTGTATATGTGTAAAATCATATCTGCATTGAACCTATAGACATCAACTGAAAAAGAATCAAAGTTTCATTTTGTAGTCGTTGTTTAGGTCTCGTAGGAAAAGTAACAATTCCTTCTATAGAAATCTTTATCTAACGCAGATTAAGTATCTTCTATTTCATTACATAATGCAGAAATAACAACATCAGATAACATAGTATGAATGAAGATATAGATGGCTTTGCAGAAATGCGATTATAAATATATTTAACGTGATGTAATATCTGTCGATAACAATTGTATCCACCTATAGGAGATCTCATTGCGTAAGTTTTCAATGTAAAACTAATTATATCACGCATATCTCATTCCTTATCCCAGTGTGGGTAAAATTAAATATGTAGATTTTAAGTTGTGAAAACCATGCTCTGTGTCGTATTGTATTGAAGCACAAATAAGTAAAAATTATCAAAATTGATTAACAGGTACTATTTCTTATTCTTCTTTTTCATATTATTATTATTATTATTATTATAATTATTATTATTTTTATTTTCTTTGATTTTTGGCGTTCTAAGTTTAGAAATGGCATCATGTCACTTTCCACTGAGAAAAAAAATTACATAGATAAAGCCCTTGGTAAAGTGTAGGCTGTACTTGTCAGAACAATTTTTTGTATCTCCTTGAGGCATGGACTTCCGGGAATCCCTTCAATTAGTCTACTGCAATCTTTTCCAACCAGTCCTATGGTTCCAACTATTACATGGACTGTTGATGTTCCCATATGCCACATTTTAGAGATTTCTATTTCAAGTTCCTTGTGTTTTGACAGCTTTTTGAATATCTTTAAAGATATATTGCAGTCTGCAGGGACTGCCATATCAATAAGGAGGCACTTTTTTGTTTGTGGTCTTTAATAACAATGTCTGGACGGTTGGCTTTGATTGTTCTGTCAGTGTGTATTGTGTAGTCCCATACAATTGTAACAGGTCCTATGTAAACGGGTATGTGTGGTGTTCATACCATTATCTTTCAGTTTCCTTGCCGTAAAAGTTGTAAATTTTCCAGTGCAGATATTGCCACATTTGTCATGCCGGGTTTTATATTCAGTGGGTGCCAATATCGTGCGACCTGATACAAGTTGATCAATGATTTCTGGATATTTATTACAGAATCTGCATTTTGGCTCAAACAACATTTTAGTATATGTGCTTGATAATTCTTAGTTAACAAGAATTGGTCCTGTGCAGCAAGGATAAAACCTTCGGTTCCAGCATTCAACCATGCACTACGTAGCCACTGATGGTTACGGGTTTTGTCTACGTCAGCTTGTTTGGTACGGGCAGAGTATTGCCCATGAAGCGGTTTATCTTGCCATCTCTTCTGTATCTGATCGGTTGCATTCGTCTTTGCTGTCTTTTTTAAGTATTTTGCAGTTTCAGCCGTGTATTGTGATGTACTTGCATCTCTACGCCCATTTGAAACTCAGTTTTGCATTTGTTCGCTTCTTTTATTACGGAGTAAAGACGCTTACTACTTTCATGTTCCTTGATGCATACCATCATCAAGTCTTCTGTAGTTTCCAAGTATCTTTGGAGGCCACTTATTGTAGTTTTGTAGGAGAGTTCTAGTTGAACTAATCCTCTGCCGCCTTCGGATCTGGGCACATACAGACGATCAACATCAGCTTTGGGATGATGCATGCGGTAGCAAGTGAGAAGCTTTCTCATTTTGGCGTCCATTCGTTTAATTTTAGCTATGGTCCAGTTAAGGACATTAATGCAGTATTGCACCACAGTGACAGCCAATGTGTACATGGTTGATATTCTGTTTTTTTGAGTTTAGCTCAGTATTTAGTACCAGATGTACACGCCTGTAGTACTCTTTTCTTAATTTTTCCTTCATTTGGGGGTGTTGTATGTCATCTCCTTCGCTAATTCATAGGAACTTATAAGCTTCATCATGCTCCAGTTCCATAATCTTTGTGACAAAATCTAAATCTGTTAAGGGTGTTTCTGTAATTCTACCTTTCTTTAATGTTACTTTTGCACATTTCTCTGATCCGAAGTCCATACCTATATCATCATTGAAGTATTTTACAATATATAGGAGGCCCTTCAACTCATTGTTGTCTTTGGGAAAGACTTTTGATTTCATCTATGTAGAATAGGTGATTGAATATTTTCTTATTTAATTTGTAACCATAGCTACTGTTGGTCAGTTCATGCGTAAAGGGGATTAAGGACAAACAAATCAGTAGTGGTGACATATATTCTCCTTTAAAGATTTCACGTCGGATATTTAAACGGTTGGATATGGCAGTGCCTCAGGTGTGACTAAGGTCTAGATTGGTGTTCCACATTCCCATGCTTTGCTTAAGGAAATTTAATCCCACATAGAAGTCTGTACATTTCCAACCTCTTAAGGATCCAAGAATGTGGAACACTATCAAATACTTTATGATAATCAATCCACGCTGCGCTCAGACTTCTACGTCGTCACCTGCAATTTTCCAGGATCATTTTATTCATCAGCAGTTGATATTTGCAACCATTTGAAACACTCATGCATCGCTTCTCTTCCAGCGGAAGAATGTTTCGAAAAAGGAATAAGTACCATTTGTCAGGACTGGCGTGATCAACTTATACGATGTGGAGAGACATGTTATCGGTCTATAAATTTTCGGGTCGTGTGTTTAATTTTTTTGGCATGAGGTATGTAATACCTTCAGTAATCCATTCCTGGATCTTATTGGGACAAGAGTTGATAATGTTTTTATAAGGATTTTATGAATAGATGAGAGATGATAAATCCAGAAATTGGGCACTTTCTCATTTCCGTGTGATTTCTATTTTCGGGATTTCGTTAGTGCTTGTTTAATGTCATCTCTGGATATATTTTCCAATTCTTGCAGAACTGTATCCAGCATTTGTTCTTCTTCACGTCGGATCCATTCTGGATTTGGGTTACATTCCTTTGGGCTGCTCCAAATATTTTCACAAAATGTCTGTACATTATCAATTGATTGTGACCTTTCGAAATGTATAGGTGTTTTTCCAATTTCCCTGTAAAATTCTTACGGTGCGTTTCGAATATTTTATTTTGGCAATACAACCTACAACGTTTTTCGTATCGTCTTGTTCTCTGCATTCAGCTGAAGTTACTGCTTCAGCATCCCCGTGATTGATGGAATGTCAATAAGGATTTAATTTTAAATTTCCGCTTTACCTTTTGCACTTGCCTGTGGAAATATTAGGGTTTCTGGTGAGCTCATCTAATATAGATAGCTCACATCTGATTTGTTTTATTTCTTGTAACAGTTTTAATTTCAACGTTGGCTTTCTATGTCTGTTAACTTTATTTAACTTTATTATTATTATTATTATTATTATTATTATTATTATTATTATTATTATTATTACCATTATTATTATTATTATTATTGTAATTATCATACAGCTGCACTTTTTAATTCCTTAGTTCCTTCCAATACCTCATGAATAACGAACTATTCCGTTTTCAATAGATTTAAATGCAACGATGTGTTTCATTGAATAATAGAGAGACGTGTCTACCGTCTCCTCCCATCAACCCCATGAATAATGGACTATTCCGTTTTAAATGCGTCGGAAAAATACATATCTAAGACGCTACTTGGTGTCAGTGAGAAAATGAATAAAAGGAAGAAAGAAAAATAGAATTGATAATGTTATAGGATGTTTCAATAACTTGGATCGATTATGAATGTGAATTAAGTTTAAGCGTCTAATGCTTTCTTTTCTTTTTCTTTCAGATTTAACAATTTAAGTCTTTGGCAATTTCAAGCATATCTCGATGGAAACGGAGAAACTGTATCAATCCAATGAAATAAAATTAAAGTTCTCCCCACTTGTAGATGAATCATTGCATCTCATGTAATGATCAATGTCTATATGTAAAATTAATTAATTTTGTCGTCACTGGATTTAATGAGAGTCTACATTTTCCATGTAATTTTTAAGATATATTTAGATACTGAATATATATATATATATATATATATATATATATATATATATATATATATATATATATAACAGCAAAATCGTGCAAATACTGTAAAGATAAATTGTCCATTTTTTACATTAAACCATAAACCTTTGTAGCTTATAAATGATTAAAGATATAAAGTCAAAATGAAAAGATGTCTTTTTACTTTATTCATATATATCTATATCTATCTATCTATCTATCTATCTATCTATCTATATATATATATATATATATATATATATATATATATATATATATGTATAATGTAAAAATATATCTTTTCATTTTGACTTTATTTGTATTGGCCTTTTACATATATACTCTATCTGAATTTTTACATGCGCGAGATCAGACCGAAAATTGTATACAGCAAGATTTAAAGGATGTATTTGCCGAGAATTAACTTTGTAACCTTGGTAGAGTTCAGAGGTTTGCACGAGATGTTCTTTACAATTAATTATTTTCCGTCAGACAACCGTTTTCCCAGATAAGAAGAGTTTCATGAAAAATGTTCTAACGAGCTACATCAATTTGTAAAACCATTTCTAAACCTTACAGTTTAGATCCGCCATGATATGTACGCTAAGTCGAATCAAGCTCGTTTCTGTCACTGGCTTTCTGTAGAATTGAAAAGGTTAAGATTATAGTAATATAATTCTCTTCAATTCTATGTTTAATCTCTATCTTTCTTATATATCCTAATCAACTTGGCTTCTTTTATTTTTACATCTCATACAAATACATCATCCAGTAAACCTCTACAGCATATATGAATATTTCTTCGTATATTTCTTCGTCGTATTATTTTGTTTTCACAGGTTTCTGAATTCACGACCTGGTCAATCACGGTTCTCATGAATATAGAATATGATAACTACACCCCGTCTCTGCTGTATTTGTTTGAATATCTCTGTGCCTGTATGTAGTAAATGTAAAGACATCCTATAAGGGAGAACATCTCTTTTGTTGATTGAATAAACCAGTGTATTGCATCTAACAACTTTGGCTCTCTTGATTACCGGCGCCTCTGTGAGAGTGTATTTAATCAGATTAAGTTTTATATTCCTCCCCTGTTCAAACAATTTGACGTGTTAACGTCTTTCGTCGAGAAAGCTTACTATTTCGATCGCAAATCGTCTTTAATATCTACGCTGGACACATCTGTGGTATGCTTACCTAAGTTATCACTTAGAACGAAGTCTTTTTTGAGTGATTTGTCTCAAAAGACTATATTTTCTTGCATTTTATAAAAGACTAGCAGGAGACCCCGGCGTTGCCCGGGGATGTAACAGTAAGAGATAGATCAAGTATCGACCATCATAAAGACTGGAAAATAAAATTGACAAAGATTATTGTTTAAAATTGACGGACACGCATGTCTTAATTATTATTATTATTTTGTTTTTTTACGAATTGGTCAAACCCAAACTCAAACAAAAATATTGTTTTCAATCGTTATGAATCTATCGATTGAATAGAATTTTATTATAAACAATTGATTTGTAAATGGAATTTTAAATCATTCTGAATGTAAAAATAATGAAAAAAGTGTGCAAGACAATAAGAAACACTACCTGCCAAAAAAAGTGAAGTTTTGTTGAAATCAGTTGAAAAATGTAGGAAATTCGATCCCATATATAAACGAACACACACACACACACACACACACACACACACACACAACCTAGGTTTTATAATAAGTATAACTAGATATGAGTTGTCCCCCTTTCATTCTAGCGATAGAATCGTGCAAAAACAATTGTGTTTTTCCAATTTTTGGCGCTGTCACAGCCACTGCAATGTAATTTTACGCAGTCCTGTGAAGTTTTGTTTAAATCGGTTGAGAAATGTAGGAAATCCGATCCAATATATAAACGAACAGACACACACACATCTGCGTTTTATAATAAGTAAGATTTAGCAAAACAAATCATTTGAGCTTGACGCTTCCAACTTTAGGTCTGTTAGACTTCTACTATAGAATACTTCTAGAAGCTCTTATCACTGATGAATTGGTTAAGCTACTCCCATCTCATGACCTTCTTTCAGAAAAGCCATATGGCTTTCGTTTCTCTAAGTCAACTGCTGATGTACTTACGTTTATTGAAGAAAGAATCTATCAGTCTCTAGATAAGTATGGTGATCTCAGGCTGTATGTTTTGGCAATCACAAAATCTTTCGAGGAGGTCTTCTTCAAAGGTTGAATCATTACGGTGGCTGCCGACAAATCTTTTTAACAAATCCAATCTTTCTCATCGAATCTTGAAATGGCCGTTATCCTGAACGATCATTAACGACCTTCCCAATGGTATATTCATTTGCTTTAACGACATTACCGATGGCATCAGCTCCCACTTTGGTGTCTATGCTGGTGACAATAACTTTCTCGATATCACTGAGCTGTCCGATAAGGTCAAATTGGCGATTGATGTAAAAAACGAAATCATTCGTCTTAAATGGGAAAAAGGTTGTCTTGCTACTTTTAGCAACCCCCACCCACTAAACTGTACGATTTTTTGTTACCACAGTAATATAACACCTAAGAAAGTTTTCTTATCAGCAGAAGGAGTGATATGCTGAAAGAATTTAGACCAGGAATGGTTAATACCTAAAGTGCGTAGGAAGAGATTGACGATATATATAGACGGCACCTGGAATTTTGCATCGAGGTCTCGAAGAATGGAAAACGACACAGACTTAGAGAGCAACGATGATTTTCATATGTTCTATGCCCCTAAAAATGCAAGGTGTAAAGCCGAAATTTCATTTTTCGTAAACAACTAATTTGGAGATTAATTTCTCCTGGTTGAAAGTTGTGTTGAAATACAAGAAAAAGTGAATAAGCCACCCAAGCTCACTGAGGAAATTTAGTGAAAGTTCATAATATGAGAGAGTGCAAAAAGGGAAATCCCCAGAATTATCGATTTTATCTGATTTCGCCAGTTTAGGAGAATGACAGTAAATAGGATTTCGCTAAGCAAATTCAGCGGACGAGACAGAGAGGAGACTGCGGAGAGTTCAACCCAACCATCAGTCGTGATACATCTCAATTTATCACCTGATGAAGAGAAATCCCCGACTTCAGCCTTGTGTTGAATCTTACTAACAACATCAAACCAAATTTTACCAACAATAATATCACTTCCAATTCAGACGCATGTTGGGCTGATTATTAATTGCATGCGAAGTCTGGTATATACCAATTATTGTACGGAGGACTGATATAAAAACAGTATTTAATTTTGTTCAATTTATTCAAGTTATTTTTTCTGTATATCATCGACTTGCTTGAATCAACCCAACACGAAGATATATGCGGCGATTCGATATTGGTTGCCTTATGATCCAACTTAAGTCACAAGTTGAGATAAGGTTAGCTGTGGTTTGAAGCGCTCACTTCAGCGACAAGCTGCGGTGTTGCAAGTCTTGAAACAACGGGGAAAGTGATGCACGATATTAATCGACTGAACAAGTGAACAATGATGAAAGAAAAGAAAAGGAGACAAGGAAGCAGTAAGAAAAAATGAGGAAAGTTAGCGTAAATATTTTAGAATCACAAGTTATTCAATAATCAAGAAGCGAAAGAGCAGTGATTTTAGTAGAAGAAGTTGTGGCGAGCCATGATAGACCATATCCTAAGGAACATGTTGCATAAAAAAAAAAACATCACGAGTTTCTTTATTTTTTATTTTAATTCTAAAAGTCGATATGTTTGTTTGTGTGTGTGTACACACACACACACACACACACACACATATATATATATATATATATATATATATGTATGTATGTATGTATGCATATAAGTCAGGCCCTTGACGATTTCATCTAGCATGATACAGACTGTCGCCTCTAAGTGTTGACTTCATTGTTTACTTTTATATTTATCTTTACATGCGCTCTATCTCTGATATTGAGCACTGTATGCCATAAATATAGCACACCTTAAAACTATATTTCTTCATATATATATATATATATATATATATATATATATATATATATATATATATCAGTAAAAAAATAGTCCTGGGTATGGCGATAAAATACATCTGGCTATAATGCCTCTAATCGGGGGATCTGTGGCATTGAGGTGCTGAGGAGCGTAGGAGCAACTCCTAATTGGTATTGTCCCCAGGACCCCGCTGACTCGGTTAGGAGCACTTGTTACGGCCCACCTATGCGCAAATAGTCACCCTATAAGAAAAACATAACATTATGAACGAATTAATATATACTTTATGGTAAAATTACCAGCAATGAAATTTCATATGTAATGTATGACCAACAATATATATTTATTGTAGAATTACCAAAAATGCATACTTATAGTGAAGTGACCAAGAATACATTTCTAATGCAGAATGACTAGCAATGTATTTATCTATAGTTGAAGACATAAAAATACTTAGATTCTGGAATTAAATAAATGTTCATTTTGTCATACCGTTAAACAAGATCAACCAACAACCCTAAAGATTTTGATGCAGTGTACGTCCATTTAAGAATATGTCAGTTATATTTAATTTCATAGAGAAGTCGTGCTTGAAGTAATGTTACTCGTACAAACGTTTACTTTTGACGTGAGTTCCTTCCATACTCTATTTCAACATATTTGATTTACTGTACCATATTTAGGTTAGATTAATAGGATGCGATAATGTCAGTTGCTGTTACTCAAATAACTCAACCGCAGACACAAATTTAAATAAGAGCATAAATAAATGTAGATTTTATGTTACTAGAGACACAAAAAAATCTTAGAAAATAAGAAAAACTTACCTGTCTGCTGGCTGTAACCTCATTTCTCTCACCACTTACACCGATGTCATTACTTTCACCTCACGTGATCTTCATCTCCTCAACCGCTAGTAAACAACGCCTACATTCACTTTGTCCAAATTCCCCGCCTCATCCAAGCAAACCGAGAGACAGTAGCTTCATTGATCACTTTCAATGGTTGGCTGCCGGAACGCGACTCTTCAGTCACCGGGACGCTAATGGTAAGGAAGTATTAAAACATAATGCAATTGCTCAGCTGTCACACGGCCTAACAGTCAGATAGGAGGCTTAGACGAATGGCGTGTTAGAGATGAATAGCGACAGACGGGCTTTGCAAATGGCACTAGTTCATGGCCAATTAGATGGCGCCTTTTAGACCGGCATGCTTTTTACGCGTCTTTCTGTACTTACTATTTATTTGTCTCTTTTATTTTATTTTCACTCGACTTTTCAGCATAAATAGGCATCGTAGTGACAGCGGGACATCCTTTCGAATAGGAAAAGGAAAAAAAACATTATTTCAAACAGCATCAAGCATAGATAAATGATATTTAGTTTTAAATTATGGTCTAATAAATATATTTGTCTATATTTTTAAATAATTCTCTCGGACGCAATCGATATCCGGTAAAGAGTTGTCTGTATTTTAATTACATCATTGTACACGAATTGTGTAAAAGCTGTTTTTATTGAATTTTTTTCCTCGTATTACGTTGGTGTTAACTGCGAAAATTCCAAAGAAATGTACGTTTTTGTAGACAATGATTTTTTTTTTCTAAGACGTTTTTTTTTTTCCCTCGCTTACAGCTGAGGAAGATTTATCTTTCTCTAACATTTTCTGTCCACTCTGCTGTTTGTTTAATGTTTATATAATCATGCGCATCCAACTTTTAATCCTTAAGCTTGGTGCATTTCTTTACAATTTTCTCGATTATTGTCAACCAAAGAAAATCCAAAGCTATAGATCTTTCTCTGATTTTAGATGAATAATATAATGAATAAATCATTTACCATGTTGAATCTTTGATATTTAGCTACTGTAGCAAACTATTTTTTTAAATAAATTCTCTTGCGGATATGTCGAAATTTGCTTCCAGTCACACAAACTTCCCGACCTCTGCTTAGTTTAAGCTCCTTATATAAAGTTTATTACAACTGAAATATTAACAATGCACGTTACATACGAATAGCTATTTTATGCGTCTGATACTCATGTATAACGTCAACACTGCAGCTATGTTCGTGATTATGAAAAGTTAATCAATTTGATATTTTGAAGCAATCGGATAGTATGCAGGCGCATAAAGAAAACTGTCTTCAAGTTTGGACAGTAAATACTCGCAGATACACCACTAGGCATGTTAACCATTTTAATATACAGTAACAATACGATTTCTCTCACATCCTTAAGAGTAAATGCCTTTAAATCAATTTAAGTACCACAGTTTCTTTGAAATCTCGTCTCAAGTCCATCTTTTAAGTAAATTTAATTACCAGAGTTTTCAGGAACGCTGTTTCCATCCCACCTTTGATTTGGCAAGTATAAAATTTTTTTAATGATTTTAAATCATAAAGGTAGAGTCTTTTGAAAAGTGAGCACCAAAAATACCGAATGGATGGGCTCCTTTTTTCAGAATACGAGTCGACGTAAAGCGGTGGCGGATCATCAGCCGGCCTTCGTAAAATGTGTATTCAGTCAGGAGCCGAGAGTGAGAAAGGGACTATCAGTCAGCGAGGGGGAAAGGACCAGCAGTCTGTGCGTCGCCGAGACCAAGGGTTGTGAATATAAGGGTTTTCTTTGCTTGACCAGACCTTAATAAGTTTGCACTTTACCTCGACGCAACTGAAGGAAGACATTGCCGGTTAAGTGAGAAATCTTAGTTTTTTAATATTTTTCAATCAGTGTCGTTAGTCTTTGTTGAATTACATCACGGCCAAGCCTGTGAACATATCGAGTCGGGTGTATATGCATTGACAGCAGGTATGGGATGTCGTCACGGTTGTGTAGTGACGGACGTGCGGAAAGTATCGTCACAATAAAATTATGCTAATGTTAAGCGTTACCGTAGAGGAAATATTTATCAAGTAGCCGTTGCTAGTGTCTATCAAAATTAATATCATCTTTCCATTATATCATTGTTTCATGTAGATATGTCTCACACGACCAGTAACTGTTATTCCTATTAAGCATATTGATAAGTTCTTCCTTCCTAAATATCTGTTTAAGGCAGTCTATAAATTCCAAAACTTTATTATGTAATATATATATATATATATATATATATATATATATATATATATATATATATATTTACTTTTCCGGTTAATGTGCTATCCATATTAGCTGTTACTGTTGTTGAAAGTCTTCAAACGATCGTTCTTATGTTGTATTGGTACATGTCTTGGTTTAGGATTCTTTAGCACTAATCTACAAGGTTAGAGACAGGATTGTCCGCACTAAGAGATACATTCTTCATTCGTCCGAAGAAAGTTTTATCCATTCATCTGAGAAAGTGGTTTTGGAGCGCTGGCCGTTGAACTTTTTAGTTTTAATCATTTCACATCAATTTCTTCGGAGCAGTTACCAAGAAAATTTTTGTAGAAAACACAGAAGGAAGCCACGTCACTTCGGTTAGAACGTGACTGATGTCGAGGTTAAGATTGATTAAATATCCTTTTTGGGATTTTGTAAAGAATCTCTAGATGAATAGCAGGAGCACCAGACCAGATATGGCAGCAATATTCAATGCACGGACGGTTGTCAGATTTGTAAATCTGCAAGATAGATTTTGACGAGAATGATTGCAGTAGATGGATTTAATTATTCGGTGTAATCACTCCACTTCAATAGGTGCAGTGTGTTTTTCACCTGGAGTCTAGCGACAGCAATGCTGATGGCAGACAGATAATTTTATTTGTGGTATATTCCTGAACGACTCGTCCGGCGTATACAAAGTCCAACGTAATAAATATAGAAGGTCCCTTCATTTAATTTCATGACCATGAATCAAGCCTACTATATTATTATAAATGTAACGACTTCCATCCTCACTTTGGGAAATAATGATGAGCAGAGAAACCTCTGATCAGTAATGTTGTCAGAGATACAAGATATTCAAATAACGTTTATAGTAAAGGGGAAACTATTGATATATTTTATGACATAGGATTATTGGCCTCATCATTGAAAAGGCTGAGCTCAATACGCTATAGATAAAACAACCAATAATAAATATTAGTTTTCTTGTCTTCATTCATATGGCGTGGTTTTGGCCTTTACATTATACTATTTGTTCATGTATCTTCGAAATTAATTGATATGGTTCGACAAATGTATAGATAATTAAGTTTTCTTCATATCACTGTTCTGCCATACATTTACAAAATCTCGTTAGGTACGTTATTGTCCCTTTTCCTCCTGCATATCTTGTCTGCATTATTTGCTCAGTGTTTTAATTTATCCAACTAATTTTCTCTCATTCATTCAGTCAGTTAATGACATACCTCATACACCCTGGGACGATCATAAGTTCTTTCGATATATGACTAATAAATCAGAAAATTTTGCCAGCGGTAGGTTGCCATGACATTTTGCGGGAGGCTAGTTTCCAACCAAGGTTAAAGAACACAACCGCTCCAGCTATTCAAACGATACATTTTCCAATGTTATTTATCCGTAAGTGATTACAAATAACTCCAGTGATACTCGAACTCAGATTTCACATTCCTAATTCCGAGCCGACGCTCTGGGTAAAACGATAAACCACATCCACGTCCTGGGTAAGACGATAAACTACATCCACGTCCTGGGTAAGACGATAAACTACATCCGCGTCCTGGCTAATTCGATAAACTACATCCATCTGATCGGGAGGTTTTGAGGAGCGTGGAATCATCTCATGGGTGCTGCTATTCCCAGGTCCGCCCTAACCAGTGGTGGTGGCGCCTGATCAGGTCCTATCCCGGTGGGACAAATTGTTAACCCACAAACTTTACGAACGAAGAACGTCCTGGGATCTGAAGTTAATACTTGAAAGCTATCTTCAGAAGCTGTCTTCTTGACCGTCCTTTTTATGACGATAAACTACATCCGCGTTATTGTTAATACGATAAACTACGTCCAAGAGCAAAGCCTCTGATGAGGAGGTTTTGAAAAGTGTGGAACCATCTCATAATTGCTGATGTTCCCAGGTCCACCCTGACCCGGGATGGTAGCAGCTGTTAGGGTTTCGGCTATGGGCAAATAGGTAACACCCAAACTTGTGTAAAAATGGGATTTAATACCAGAAATACTTTGTAATTAAAATAAATTTTTACTAGCAATAAATTTTGAATGAAAAAATATTATCAACAATATTTAAAATAAGAAAAATACCAGTAATAAAATAAGCTAGACATACTTAAGAAGTTGGATTGCACTCAAGTATATTAGTAATTGAAAAATGGTTCAAATATATATGTATACATACAACTTTTTCCCAAACTATCGCTATGTATCTTTTTCAAAAAAAATGTTGGCATTAAATGACCCACTGATGTTGATATGCCATAAAACAAAAAACAAAAAAAACAACTAACCCAATTTCGAGCCGATAATCATTTTTCAATGTTATGTATGCTAATAATAATAAAGTGTCATTTTTATTCGAAGTATAAGTACGGATATCGTTATTATTATCCGTAAATTTCCCTGGTAAATACATATTCCAAACATATGATTTAATGGATCCTTCTGTAGAAAAAAATGTCTTGTAGGAAATTGTCTTGAAACTATATATACTTTTTTTTTTTCTTAATAGTGTCTGCCGTCTCGTAGACGTTTTTCATTGTTTCCTGTTAAAGCATTTAAAAGGATTTCTTTACCTTTAGGTAAAACTGAATAACGTCTGAAAAATAAGAGTCGAATATTTGTTTTATTTTATATTATTTGATATTTAGAAATTTATTTGCACAACTGCGCATCTTAAATTATCCTGAATAATAGTAAACGCGGCTATATTCTATTTTGTTCATTTTTATTTTACGCTATTTTATATTTTACTTTTAATTTTTTGATGCTGGAAATACATTTGTCTGGAACTCTTCAAAAGCAAACCAATTGGAATAGTTTGCTTCAAGGTGATTAATTATGAGCCGGTTGAATTAGCGAAAATTATGATATAGTCGAAGACAGATTAAAATGAATTTGGAATACAGAAAATAAAACTGTTATTTCTTATTTTTATATGCAACGAACAGAAAAGCATTTGGAATTCATAATACTGAGTGCCAAATAAAATAAATATATTCGCACAAGCAACTATTCGTCATACTACTGACTTAAAAATAAATAGGTCCAAATAATAGAGAAATCAAAATTGAAAAAAAGTGTTTTCCTTATTTCAAAAGGGGCTGTTAAATATAAAACGAATGGTGTCTCTAATATGCGCGTCGTGTAACAATTATCGGTAAATAATTTAAAATCGGTGAACCAATGTCTAATTCAAGGCTTGTTTGCTGTGTTCTCTTTCGAGCAAGTGCTGTTGCGAAGAATATCACTCCCTCTCTTCTTTGTAAAAATTTCGATTAGATGTCTCTGTAGATTGGTCTATTTGGTTTGGTTGGCAGCTAAGTAAAGAGTAGGGCTATATGGAATTCATCATTTTAAAGATTGCACCGCGACTGCCACATTGATAATCCCGTCTTGTCATGAAAATGCACAAATATATGTAAATATGGCGGGAAAAATGATCGCCTATGAGCCGAACGTATATGGCTCTATTTCCAACGTATCCATCTATTCAGATGTTGCAAATAGGCCATATAATGTGGTCTTCTATGTGTATCTTGCGTAAGTACTATATACAATATAGCTGTTGGATCAATTTTGAAAATACAATAGTATGTAGAACCAAAGAAAAAGTGTTTTACCGATATTACATATCTGTCTACCTATATGGTCTTGTATGCGATACAATCTACTCATCGGTGAAAAAGAGATTTTGATGCAAAAGAACTGGTGTACTACAGTAAGATGCTTAGGATAGCATGGGCATAAAAATGCAGCAAAGATGAAGCTTTATAGAAAAGAAAACCTATAATGAACTTCTACTTATAATTAGAACGCAACAGTTAAAATTTGATGTGCAAATAATTCTGAAATAATAGTGGGACTATTGGACACCTACAGTACATACTAAGTGCAAAAGGGATTGAGTAAACCAGCTAGCAATCTACCTAAGCAAATTGTGTATTTGCTTGGCAGAATGCAGATTAATGAGGAATAGCATAAGGGCAAACATTAAAAAGAAGAATAACAAAAAATGAAAGCGACTATATAGCCATTTTAGACGAACAAGAAGAAGAACAACAACAACAATAACATCCACTAAAACAATCCTCGGAGTTTGAATTTTAATTGCAATAAAATCAAATGATGTATATCATTGCATTAATTAATTCCTTTAAAAGAATCTGTAGGATTTTTTTTTCTTATATCAGAAGATAATGTGTTTTACTTTTGTTTAAATGCATGAATAATACTATTATTAATATTTATTACATTTTCCAGACACTAGCTATTTTCTGTGAGATTAAAATATGTATATGTATAAATAATAAGTATGTATAAATAGTGTTCTCTCCCAAGAAAAGCATTGCTTCATGATGGGAATATGGATATTGGCAGTCATCCGATACATTCTTCCTTAAGCTTCAGCAGTTTTTCACCCTTATTCCATGCATGGATAGTCGAAAGCTGGCCACAGTTGAATGTCAGGACAATGAATGTAAGTGCAAATTTTACTTTACAGAAAAGTTTCAAAACATGCTCTTGAGGAATTTGTTGTGTAAAATGCAATTTCTTTATGCCCGCTGAGAAAGTTAAACAGACAACTTTGAAGAAAGATTGCAAGGAATCGTAATTATAGACACACACACCCGCGCGTGTATACATATATAAAGTATAAATATTGTTACATAATTTTGAAAGAATCAACGGTGTTTCAGAATTTGATAGGTGAGGAAAATAAAGGTAAATGAAAAATAAAGAACAGGTGAAGAAATCAATATAAAGGAAAACATTAAAGAAAATATTTATTTTCTTGTACAAATTTTACCTTAAAGGAAATCCTTTCGCCAAGTGTTACAGGTTATGAGACATATTTTAGGAAACTGAAGCAAATCAAATCTCGACGGAACACAACAGCAGTAAAGTAAATACAATGTGATGTGAATGCAGAAATGAAATTGTGATATAGAGTTTGTTAGTCAGCGCTGTGTACTGTCCAATTAAGTGTGAAGAGATATTCTCTAGATGTACTCCATGGTCGATCGCACAATAATTTTTATAATAACCCCAAACAAAATGTACAATGAAATACAGAAGCTAAAATTTTCATCCAGAATTTCTTATTTTGCATTTGATGTTAAATGTAAAATAATACTGCATATTTGAATATGAATTCATGAAAAACATTATTTGTTATTCATGAATGGTTCGTTGAAGGGAATGTGCTTTCCTTTAATTTTTTTCTAGAATCTGGATGATGTTGATTTTTTACCAGACGAAGAAACATATTTCTCTTAATAATTTCATGCCAATCAAAGCGAAAATGTTACTAAAATGCGGGGTGTAACAGTGAATGAGAATAAGAATATTGACTGTGGGGTGGATTGAAGGAAGGACAAAAAAAAGTAACAAGCTTACAGAAAACAGAAGATTGGTGTTATGTTTAAATTTTTGATGATTGTATTTATCAGGGAAACAGAAACCTGAAATATGCTCCACAGGTGGAAAAAGCGAAAGAAAAAAACTCTTAGAATTATGCGTCGTTTGCATTGATCTTGCCCAACAGTTTAAACTGTGAGACCGAGTTGCTAATCTGGTAGCCTAGTTAAATAGTAAAATGTAGACTGTAGGCCAGAAGAAAATAAGTCCATACGAGCAGTTGCCATGAAACTATTCGAAGAACAGTCAGAGGAATGTTGCATAGTCTCGATGAGAAAGTAACTGATGATGAGATGTGAGGATCGATGGTATTGCAGACTTTTCTCTAGATCTTGTCAAAATCTTGAAATAAACTATCCCTTCTCTTCGAATCATTTTTTACTTTCATAAACCCTTATCTGATATGATTTTGTGTGGATGCGATGGGTGTTTAACCGTTACCGGTGTTGAAAGAAAAAGCGACGGGACGAGTTCGAATTCCTTGCGTTCTCTTTCACATACGTTACCTTTGAAGATAGGAATCTATCATTTATCATAACATCAGCTACGTGTTAAATATCAGGGAGGATTAGGTCGCATTATTTGGAGATATTATATGTATAGGAGAAGGGACAATCTTAATTGATAATTAAATAGAAAATACATTTGTCTAGACTTACCACTGATGTTATCGCTGCAGTATATAGCACTAGTATTTTTTATAATCAGTATCACTCCAGGCAATACAGAATGTCCACTGAAACGCAAGGGGTTACAGGGTGCGAAGGAATTACGAACAGAAACATTAATAATGAGTCGGAAGAGAAAGTATTAATCAGGAGGACAGTAGAGAGAAACTGACTTGAAATTTATCCAGATTACAGTTGACTGGAAAGCTTGGAGCCAAAAGGGAGTACCACGAGTAAGATGTGTGAGAAAATAAATTGTTAACATAGAATTTACGGCTACAGCTAGCCAGCTCAACCCTAAACAGCTGAGATACCGACGCCAAGATAATACTGCTTTTAAATTCAAAAGTGCAAGTAGCAAAGCGTATAACTAAATATAAATAAAAATTACGATGAAAATATTTAGAGAAAAAGATAGACATAAGTAAGCTTAAAGCGATGGGGAAGTGACTAGAAGCGTGCCACGAGATTAGAACTGATTGCTCATTCTCTTTTAGATCTTTTCGAGGAGCTCAAGGTAAATTGCAGGGACACCGGGCCATATGTAGCTAGATTATGTTTAGAATATGTGATTAATGATGGGATTATATGTTGCTCTGTGTCAATCTTAAGGCAATATATTTCCCTGACGGTTTTTCTTTTAGTATCACGTCTTCACGAATCAGTTTGATGAAAGTCAGTTTCCTTTTTTCTAGTTTCGTGCCTTCACGCATTACTGAATAATTCCGTGGTGAGCAGTTTTCGTTTAATTTAATTCAATTAAGATATTACATATTATAATGTAGTAAATTAGAAAACTGAAAAAAAAAAAAAACAGGGAATCATCTATCAGAATTTTCTTTGGTAATTTTGTGGAAACTGTAACTAATTCACCAAGAGATAATTCAGACACAACAAATAATAATCTTATTTACTTTTAAATTAAGCGTTGCTACTGAAGACAGCGTCTTCACCATTAGCCTATTAAACCATAGACTATTTCTTTATAATTTGTGTAATATGATGAACAAAAGTTACTAATAAAAAAAAACAAAACTGCTTTCATTTAATAACCGCAGAGAATACTTTCTACTGAACTCCAGGAGAAGAAGTCTCTACGAATTTGGTCTCACGTTGTTTACTGACATAAACTTGATCAATAATATCGTATCAATTCTTACGTCTACTGCAAAAAAAAAAGGTTTGCTGTAGACTTTTCGCCTCAGAATGTATCGTGCACAAATCTAACATTCACCGTGAATTGAATTCTGTTGTTGTACATCTCGAGATTCTTGTCTAAATGCAAAGAAGTGTATCTTTGTAGTCAATCCTAACCAGCCATCTTGACTTCACCCACATTCTTAACACCGTGACGTCGCTTTACCACAGTCTTTTCATCAAATATTCACTAATTCTACCAAAGGGATAGAAGGGTCGCCTATCGAAGATGAATCACTTCGAACTCTTTTTATGTAAAATCATGTTCAGTGCATCTATATATACATTGTACATTTGTATGTCAGCTGTTTTAACAACTATGAATTTTACTTGTTTGTTTGTTTTTTTATTCTTTCTAATCGCTTGGGTTGAATATATCGTCTCTTTCTATTATTCTAATTATATTATTATATCCACGGAAAAATGCATTTGTTTAATGCTGGATTGTATATTTGCAGTTCACTCTTGCAAATAACGTATGCTGTAGATACTCCTTGTTCTTAAAATCTACATCTAACGTATTAATGTTATCGTTCTCACTATTGTGTCCCGGGGTCACCAAAGTTTTTTTTTTTTTCACAGAGGGCCAACTAACGTAGAAAATGACGAGCGCGTGTCTGATAAACATTTTTTTTTCAATACAATACACAAAAATAAAGACAACAAAAATACCTATTTACAAAAATGTATCTACGTAAGTGACAATAGCAATAAACTAGTTATATCACACAAAGTGCGAACATATTCGAATTTCATAAAATAGCTGTGCCAATGGTGTGTGAGATTTTTAAAACTGGCGTTTAACTTTTAAGATATAATGAATATGTGTTTTGGTATTGCTGCATCTAAACCAGTGAAATGTTTTTTAATATTCATCAGTCAACCTGGTTACATGTGCTGACTTTACATATTAGTTCAGGCAAATATATATGACAAAATACGCTGACATCAAGCTTTTTTTCATATATATACGGCACTCTTCAAACTGGTTTGAACACGGCAATTCAAATTAAAACTTATTTGCTACAGCAGGCTCGTAAACGCTTTTTTTAGGAACTTCATTGCAGGTACTTACACAAAAACGATCGGAAGTCACCAAATTTTTTTTATTTCAATGATTTTCCTAAAATTTATATTTCTGTCAGATGAAAAAATCATATTGGTCATATTTTGGCATTGTATTAGGTTGGTGCAAAAATAATGACGTAATAATGTCGTTTTTGACGTATTTTGTAAGGTCAAAAAACGACATTATTACGTCATTATTTTGCACCAAGCTAATACTTACATTTATTTAATATTTTTTTTCTCTATATTACGTTTAAGTACAATCTATGGATAATTCCATATAAATAATTACATCTTAACTCATTTGTGATACAGTGAAGCGGCTAGCTGGACAAACTGACGTTGAGGCCCAGATTCGCACCGTGGGCCGTTGTTCGGTGACTCCTGGTTTTGTCAATGCATTTTTTGATTGAGTTATTTGTTTCTAATATAATATGACTTATTAAGTGTTACATTTAATATTTTTCTAAATGCTCTATATGTAACGATCTGGATTCAGATATTATGCTCAAGGACGTCACTTGGATTGTAACTGCTGACTATTTGATTACCGCTAATCGGATTATGAATACTCTTTTTTATATTATATAATTTATTACAAACAAACCCTATTTGTTAATCGTTAATCTGATTTTAATCTATATTTGTCAATTTGCGGTTCAAAAGCGAAAAGCGTTTTTCATTTCATATCATATAATTTGTTATTAAAAATTAACGTTCTTTATGCGTGCATTTAAGTCCATTTGTCTCATATATTTGTTGTTTTTTTTTTTTTTTTCAAATAAAATATATTTTACTCAAGCGATTGCAATACAAGACAAAATGGTTTCGGGTATCTTTTAAACTTTTGAGCCCTGAATTCCTAAAAAAAAATTTAACCCTCCTTCCTGAGCTCCTGAATCAAAATTCGAAAATTATTTCATGTAATGATCCACGTATATATAAAAATAGTTACAAAAAACATAAGCACTATATTTCGCAGCGTGAGAGTATATTGCCTGCCTTCACATTATCACTAGAATTATTTCATCGTGTCTCAATATACCCAAATAAGACATCCAGTATCAAAATTCAAGGCAAGTGTTTACCCACCGTTCAACCGGTGGCAGGGTATTAAATTTTTCTGTACCACCGCTTGAGCGGTAAAGCGGTGATCAGGTTTCAAAAGGTTTAATACATGATATGACCGATTTAGTCCATCTTATTTACACTATTTATATTTTTGAACTGTTGTCATCATCTATAAAGAAAATGTTCTATTTTTTCAGTGTTAATTTGTTTTACTTCACGGATCTACTTTGCAATTTATAGATAAAACATTTTTAATTAGACATAATCTACAAACTTTTCGCCACGTTTGCGATAACAAAATCAAACAAGTACAAAAATTTAAACATCTGTGAACTGTGTTTTAACAAAAGAAAGTACGATAACTGAAATCTGAAGGCGTATTGCGATAACGAAGATGCCTTCCAGAAGTTAAACAAAGAATTAAGAAAAAGAAACAATTCATTACGAAGAAAAATATACTGAACTCTTATGTAATATCTGCCCTCCTATATAGCAGTGTATGCTGTGCAATCTACAACGATGCAGAAGAGACTTGAAGCAACAGACATGTGGATCTACAGAAGGATGTTGATGATACCATGAACCGAACATCGAGCAACGATGTAGTTTTAAAAACAAATAGAGACAAAAAGACACTTATTCATAACACCAGGCGGAAACAGTCGAAGTTTCTATGGCATATAATGAGAAAATGGGACTTAAAAAATGATTTATATCAAAGAGAGATTGAAGGCAAAACAGACAGATGAATGCAACTTATACCCTACCTAGCGAGCTTGAGTAATAGATGACAGAAAAAAGTATTGGAGTAATAACAGAAAGACAGAATTTATTAAGAAATACAAAGGTCATGATATTGGAGAGCGGCATGATGGTCAACTTCCTTAAAGGACACGACATACTGAAGAAGAAAAATTGAAAAACTGATATATGCGCAAAACGATGAAATTAGAGAAAAATTCAGTTCTTACGCGTAACATGAAGGTTTGGCTAATTCACTCAAAACGAAAATTTATCACGAAATTGGAAATTTATAAAAAATAATGTAATGAGTGCGCCTGTAATTTGTTCTTGTCGCTAATTATTGAACAAAATTAACCAATTAAAATATAATTAAAAGATTAAGAACGCTGGAAAATGAAAATAGGTTTTGTTGAAGTGAGTGCCGTCAGAGAAAGTGTACATATGCACCAATTGAAAGGGTAATTGGAGTATTTATTTCAAAGCTGATGGCCAGGAAAACCAGAATAAATAGCATTATGTTGATTTCCTTTAAAAACTTGAATGTTTTGCATGAAACATTAAAAATATAAAGTGAATTCAGTGTTATTTTGAGATAATTCAATTTTATTCCAAAGAAAATATGATTTATATCAAAACATTATGCTTTTGTAATCCAAATAAAAAAATTATTTTATACGTTTATTTCATAATAATAGACTGGTAGTAACGGCAATGCTTGAAATTATAGCTGATTGGGATTAGTTGAATTAAAAGAAAAACAAATATGTGTTTCTTTTTAAATAAAAGTAAAATATGATTTGATGGGTTTAATTATATAAAATTTTCCGAAAAAGGATGGCGCTGAGAAAATTAACGCACAGATTATTTAAAGATAAAATATGTTTGCTATTTGTAATACAGCGAAAAAAGACTTAATTATTAGAAATAACGTCGAAATATTTTAGTCTTCAAATTATATAACCATATGATTTCAAACTGTAGGAAAATTATATTCCTTATCGTATATAAATAATACGACGGATTTTTAATTATAATATAGCGTAGCGTATGAAATATTCTATTTGACTTGAGTACTGGAATTCTCAGAATATCAAAGAACATGAGATATATAAGAATAATCTACATTGTGTCAGGACTGTTAATGGTTGATATAATGATACATTTTAATCAAATAACATATATTTGTCAATCACAGAGATGCAGAAGAAAATTATATAAGTATACAATTAAACTTCACACAAACACTAATATCAATATCTAAATATATAACAATATATATATATAACTATAACTATATATATATATATATATATATATATATATATATATATATATATATACACACAAACAAACAAATACACGTAAAGGCACATGATTTGCTGCGTCCCTATTTATATTTTTTGTGCTTTTCCTTTCTTTCCTTTTCTCTTTTATCGTTCATGTTTCTCACGTCTCCCTCTTTTTCTCATATACACACACACACACACACACACACACATATATATATATATATATATATATATATATATATATATATATGTGTGTGTGTGTGTGTGTGTATTTTTGTGTGTTAAGAAAATTGGTTCACTATTTTGTGCCAAAACGTTTTTTCTGGCCATAATCTAACATACATATCTATAAGTGAAAGTGCCGCCCATGCTTAGAATGCTGTGTATCACATATGGTCTGATTCACCTTCTATTTATGCTGAAGTCATTGACAAAATCCAAAAAGAATCCGCAACAGCATTGATCCTGATCTGGCAGCTCGTTTTCAATCACTATCCCACCGCTGTAAGTTTGCCACCCTGTGTCTTTTCTATAAATACTGGCAATTGACGGATCAAATCTTAGCTATGGCACCTAACCTTTTTCAGTTTAAGTGGCGTACTAACCTGGCGTCGAGCTCCATTCAATTTGCAGTAATGGCGGCTAGATGTAATCGTAAATTCGATGCTGTTTCTTTTCCGGAATTGCATCCAACTTTACTCTTCAAAAATGTAAATGCAATATCAATCGATATCTACTGTCTATGTGATTACACTTTGTTCTCGCTCATTAACCCCTATAGTCTTAGTGGCTTATCTGCCTTGCACTGTGTGAAATCGATTATAATATATATATATATATATATATATATATATATATATATATATATATATATATATATATATATATATATATGTATATGTATCCTTGTGCAGGTATGCAGAAAATGGAAAAGAACACGTTGGGTGCATAATCCGGGGTTCCTTAGTATTTTTGTTTTTATTTTTAAGAAGACTGTGCTCCATACAGAAGTAGAGCTTATATTATAATAATATTTTTTGTTTAAGAATATGATTACTTCGCTACATAAGAGTTCTCATGTTTCAAAAACGAGAGCCGAAATCATCCAAATAATTAATAAAATTAAGTTGGATTGTGGTGTTTAGTCCCGTTTCATCTTCAAGCGAAATTTTAGGAATAAGCTATCTCTCGGTTTACGTGTATTTTTAGGCACGGTCCGTTACAGAATTTGTTATTGTGGGAGTGGCTAGACTATTTTCTTTCTTTAAGTGGTCAGGGAGTTAATTCTTATCAATAGATTCATCATCCTCTGAGAGGTTTTGCTAAGGTTGGGTAGGGTATCTATTTCAAGGCTGATGTTTACGGTCATCCTTTAGTTGGTTCCCAGTGAAGGATATTTTTATGGCGCGCCTACAGTCGTTATGTGTCTGGAGAATTGTCTTTTATTTTTGTCTATCTGATTATCTATTTATTTATTTGTTTATTTAAGTGGGTGTTTTATATACAGATCGCTTTGCATTGAATTTCAATTTGTTTTTTTAGTTTTTTTGACGACGACAAAAAGGGTTTTTCCTATTTAAAGGTTTGGCTAAGTTTTTTAGAATTTTACTTAGCTATGTTTTTTTTTTTTTTTTTATGCTAATTATCCAATGCGAAAGTCTGTTGATGTCGGCAAAAAACCGTTAACTGCTGCCTATGGTTTAATTATTTTTTCATTATTTAGGAATTTAATGATGTGTAGTTTTTCCTGTAAGCATAAGAGGCATGGGTCATCCCAGGTTCTACAGGTTCTTGTTCTATTTACTATTTTCCATTTTACTTTTGGTGTTTTATTCGTTTCCTTTATATGCCAGAAATATTGGGATAGAGATGTCTGATTTCTATTTTGAATATTGTTGAAGGAGCTCTTGTGTTGTCTCCATCTAATTTTAAAATTATTTTTTGTTGATCCTATGTATATCCTATCAGTGTTAGGGCTCTCAATGGATGAGATAGTGCATTGGTATACCACGGATTTTGTGAGGCATTTATTTTCCAACGGGCAGTTTTTAGGGTTTCTACAATCGCATAATTTTTCGTTATTTTTAGCTAGTTTTAGTTTATGTGTTTTATTACTGTTTTGGTAAGCGTGTTTTTCTAGGATTTTCTTATTGCGTCTTATTATGATACTTTCTATATTTTCAGTGCAGCTGTAACTCAGTTTTAATGTGTTTTTGTTAAAGATGTTGCTAAGTTTGCTATTAGTGGGAAATTGCTTTTCAATTAAAGCTAGGAACTTATGGCCTAGTTTGGTGCTGACCATTTGGTTGTACGGTGGGGTATACCAGATGATCTTTCTTTTCCTGTTTCTCTTATTATTGGTACTAACGTTTCTATAGGTTATGTCAAAGTTTTTGTATCCGCTGTTTTTCAGGGCTGTGTTGTAAAAACTACTGTGCTGTTGGAATATTTCCTTATTAAAAATTATTAAAAATAGGCAGGAGTTAACGGTTTTTTGCCGACATCAACAGACTTTTGCAAAAAAAAACATATCTAAGTAAAATTCTAAAAAGCTTAGCCAAACCATTAAATAGGGAAAACCCTTTTTGTCGTCGTCAAAAAAACTAAAAAAAACAAATTGAAATTCAATGCAAAGCGATCTGTATATAAAACACCCACTTAAATAAACAAATAAATAAATAGATAATCAGATAGACAATAATAAAAGACAATTCTCCAGACACAATAACAAATTCTGTCACGGACCGTGCCTAAAAATACACGTAAACCGAGAGATAGCTTATTCCTAAAAATTTGCTTGAAGATGAAACAGGACTAAACACCACAATCCAAGTTAATTTTATTAATTATTTGGATGATTTCGGCTCTCGTTTTGGAAACATGAGAACTCTTATGTAGCTAAGGAATCATATTTTTAAACAAAAAATATTATTATATATATATATATATATATATATATATATATATATATATATATATATATATATACAAAATTAAATTTCAAGCGTTTAGCTTCCATTTTGGAAACATGGTTGGAACTGTGTAGCAAAAGTATTTTAAATCGTTTAATTTATAATGTTAATGCTTTGTAAATTTACATTGAGCACTATTCTTTAAAAATAACAATATCTATAAGAACACCGGATTATATATCTTACTGTTCTTTCTTCAAATATATATATATATATATATATATATATATATATATATATATATATATATATATATATATATATATATATATGTATGTATATATATATATATATATATATATATATATATATATATATATGTAGAGGGGGCGTTTTATAAAGTAACTAGGAATAAGATATTGCTGATAGAAATTTTAGTAGCAAAATTAATAGTAAAATTAATAACTATGAAACCGATATGTATTGTCAGAGGTTATATATATATATATATGTGTGTGTGCGCACATACGCACACACACAAACATATACACACACACATATATATATATATATATATATATATATATATATATATATATATATACTCATTTTGAAACTAGAAATCTCTCCTTGTTCGAGTGACTTTAAAGAAACCGCATATTTACTTCCTATTTTCGATATAATTATGTTAAACTCTATTCATCAAATTTCGAGTGATAACATTTGTTATGCCGCATATCCACCTTGTCCATGAGAATGTTTCTTATTATATCTGCACACTTTTCGAAGAGCATTTCCTTTTTTGCTTAGCGGCAATTATTTCCAGGTACTGTTTCAAATGCACTATATCATGTATCATAACTTGTCATTTTCTCTCTCCTTTTCCTCATATCGAATAGTACATCTGACATATGCACGGTTTTGACGTCAAGTTTGCCTTGAGATTACTTCATTTGCTCATGTCACCATATGTTCACTTAATGTCTCCCATTTTGAAATTCCCTTCTTCAGTTTTGTTTTTACTTTTATCAGTCATTATTTCAGGCTTGAGTCTAGCATATAGAAAATCTTTTTTGTTCATTTTAACTACTACAATTTCCAAGAGTCACTAAATTTAATGGGTTACTGAGTGAGATTATAATAGTTGCGTAAGACTTGTGTAAGAAAGAAATAAGAATTGCATTTAAAACCTGTAGTAGAAATATCGATTGAAATGAGAATTGAAATGTCGAGGTATCATCCTCTCTGGAGCGTGTTCCTCAAAGTAACAATTATTAGGAACAAGCTCTTTGAGTGGAAATGTTCACAAGCGGAATTGGGACGATTTGGTGTCATGAAATATGTAGGGCGTATAGTTGCTGCTGGAATTATGATATCGGGCTCTGAGATTGATTATCACTACGAAGATGTTGTTCACAATCGGCACTAAGATGTGTTTAGATTGTAAAACTCTATTCTTTAATGTACTATTTTGGATTTGAAAAATGAATTCGTTTTGAAAATTTCGTTTTCTCTTTGATGTGGTTGGTGATTAGTAAATAAGCATGAGTCCTATATATAAATATAATCTATATCAGCAATTAAGACACCTGATTAGCAGATAGGAGATATTGAAGAGCGTGGAACTACCTGTTAATTGCAGACATTATTTCTGTTATAGACAAATAATAAACACCGAAACAAAACACTATATATATATATATATATATATATATATATATATATATATATATATATATATATATATATATATACGCGCAATCTACATAACCCCAAAATTTAAAAAAAATTAATCAGTTTGCCTGACGATCGCAAAAGCGTGAAACTCAGGTTCACAAACTCACATCAATCCAAACAAATATATATATATATATATATATATATATATATATATATATATATATATATATTACACTAAAAATACCAGCAGTACATTTGTGTATAAAAACTTACCAACAATATATATTTATAGTAATATTACCAACTATAACTATTTATAGTAGAATTACCATCAATATATTTTATAGCAAAATGACCCAAATACATATTGTCTGTTGGTGAATGTATCCAGTTGTGCTCAGCACATTTAGATTTCATCATTAGATATCCCATAGAAATTGACACATTCGAAACAGCATGGGCCAACTACCTAAACTAGCATTCTCCAGGAATTAATGTTTTCTTCACCGCTTTCACAAACTTTAAAAAATTCGTAATCCTTAAGAAGCGAATCGCACAATGTAATAACTTTTTTTTTTCCGAATGCCGCTGTCATCTCTGTATCTATGCTGACGATAGGATCATTTAGTTCTGTCTTAGTGGTACGATAAGATTAAATTAGTAGCTTATCTGAAAAATAAAAGACGTATTTTCTGTAGTTACATTCTGATGCTAACCTCCAGTAAAGTGATTCGTTGCAGCTTCTCTGTCTAACGTCTTCTGCTGACATGTAGTGGGGAGATTATAGCGAATAAAATGCAAGGTCGGCTGCTAGGAATATGTGATTCCTAGTATTGTGGTAGAAATTTTCGATATAGGGTTGGTCTTACATATTTATAAATCAAATTCAGTCCATGCTTTGAATACTGCTGAATCTGGTTTGTCACCCCGCTATATATTTAGAGATTCGTGAAGAATTTGCAATGTTATTGGTTCTCATATGGCATCTCGCCTTTAGTCACTTTCCCACCGTCGTAGGTAATTTCCCTGTGTGTTTTCTATAAATATTAGGTTGGTGCAAAATAATGTCGTTTTTCTTTTGAATTTGAACGTTAAAAAACGACATTATTTTTGCACAAACCTAATATTTTCATAGTGATTGTTCTGATGAATTTTCTTCTATGGTACCTAACATTTACCAATTTAAGTTCACTACTTGCTTAGCGGCAATGTCTGATCTTTTTTTTTTTTTTTTACAATTGAAACGACTAGATGTGACCATAATTTCTATGTTAACAGTTTCTTCTGTCACACATCTTGTGGAATTCTATTTCGTCTTCTTGCCTCCCAGTCAAATTTGATCTTCCAAAATGTAAATGTAATATCAATTTCTTATTAATGTCTTCTTTATTCTTGTTCTTTTAAACATATCTCCCCTTAAAATGCTTTTCTCATTCTCTAGAAATAAGTTATTCCTTGAGGATCTGTGGGTTTATTTCCATGTTTGATGTGAAATGAGAAAAATAATAAAAAAAATCAAAAACAATATGAATGAATCATATCAAAGCGACTAAAAAAACCTGGCTGATAAAAATTATTTTCAACTCTTTTAGATAATATGAGTATAATGTTTTTTTTTCTTACACCGTAAACTGTTATCGATTCTAGTGTAATTGTTGCTGATTGTTATTTTAGCGTTACGAGATTGTTATTGACCGTTACAGTAGGAGATACTGGTTTATTATTCGGAGAGGTATTCGCAAATGAAATAATTTCGGTCATTAAACTAACTTAAACCTTTATTTACACATTATTTATTTGCATATGACTCCTTGTTTTAATTCCGTGAAGTGATAAAGTGTAATGTATCGTATGATTCTAATGTTTATCTTTCGAAACCCATTTTAGATTAAACAAAAAATAATATATATATATATATATATATATATATATATATATATATATATATATATATATATATATATATATTGTTTGAATAAAAACAGACCACTTTAAGGTTCCATGTAATAAGTTATTTCACCACAACCCCCTTTTTATTCAAACATATCTGCTCTGAACTTACATACTCTCTGGATATCATCCTCCTTGGGTCTACCCATACGTATTACCTAAATTTGCATAAACTATATATATATATATATATATATATATATATATATATATATATATATTGATATGAGGTATTATAATCATTTACACTATTTACATTGTTCAGTGTATTGTTCTTGTCTTTATTGTCATATTCACTACATTTAGGTTGTTTTACACCCAGGCTTCCTTCAAGGGATATATGTTGAGATTTGGGATCGAAATCTTTATTTTAGCCAACTGAAGAAGTCCGGGTTTTACACCGGCCGAAAAGTCGTTAATATGATAATAAAGATAGGGACAATAGACCGAACAAATTAAATAGGTTAAATAAAATATAAGATATTTATTCGGAAAATTTTGTATCTCTTGCCTGATATGAGAGTTTGCACAATGCTGTGAAGAGCGTTAATTTTAAAGGAATGATTTCAACGCCCCCTAGCTATAAACAGAGATAGTAATATAACACAAAACACACGTGCTGATGTAATTGAGGGATGCTAAAATATTTGTAAGCTAGATAGAATATAGAAGAATAGATCGATTGAAGCCTAATAAAATTGTGCTTGTGAGTATGTGTGAATTATGTGAGTAAAATCTCCATCATCGTTATGACGTCTGTGTTCAGGATGAAGTCATGACAGTACAACAATCTGCCCATTGTAGTTCAAAGCAAGTTGAGAATGTTCTTCATTCTTTCTTGTCTCTACTCTGCCGTCCATTCGCACAAACCTATTAACCAATTTGCACACTGTTTCCAGCTATCCCCCCATGACGTCGTTTAAGTATTAAGTTTCCCCAAGTCATTTATTATAATGTTAAATCCATTGCCATCATTCCGAAGCTGTAACTTTTGGCTATTTCTAATCTTTATACTAATCCTCGCCTAATACAAATCCAAAGTTATCTGCTTATTGTGTGATGTTGCATAGCGTAAGAAAAGACATGAATTCCAGTTCCTTATTATGTACGAGTCATGGTGAGCCCCAGGTACAAATCTCCGTATTGGGGAAGTGTTGTGGCCATTATAGGACCAGAAATGACACCAGAGAGTTAAACATATATTAACAGAAACAGTAATACAAACATATACAAACAAGAGTGCCACAGCAAGAATGTTCGGTCCGACTGTCAGAGCTGACTGCTGGAAACTTCACCTTCCTTATTTATAGTTGGGGGAGACCATACCTGCGTGGGTAAATTGCCATAACAGGAAACCAGGAAGGTAACTCGTCAGAACACTTATCATGGAAATGGCAATAGGAGACCAAGAGACCTGCGACGTTTCGCCTATGGGAAAGGAATTGTTGGGTGAGAAATAATTCATCACCACAAGGCTATCCAGGCACTTGTGAAATCGATCAAGTCTGTAAATGAACTCTATGCAGCCCCATCACATATATCGCATCATTATTCCATTTTAGTTTAGATCTACCTGTTGTAAAGAAACCCATTGACGGTTATATATTCTTTCTTCTTGTAGTTAATATTTAGTTCTTTCTTCTCGTATTCCGTTGCTACATTCTCAGAGTGTTTTTTTAGTTATATTTCTGAGCATATTCTCATTATGTGTACATCCTATGTAGGTATCTATTATATACATATGCTCGAATATTCTGTGATTGAGGACATATTGAGGACTTATATATTCAACATCACGTTCAAATACCTACACCCTTTTCGTAAAGACATATTATATAAATGCCGAAAAAAAATGAATTACAGAAAGTTTCCAAGTCGACATACTTAATATTTCTGTAAACAATTTAATCCCACTTTACTAAGTAGTGGGATCAGATCGCATAGTAATTACAAATTTATACTTTCTCTCGCGATGTGGCTCATTCCTGGATGCTTACTACTCTCCATAACTTCCCATCTTTACTTGTCTCATTCTCTCTTTTCATCCGTCCAGGACATCAAATGGCTGGCTTAATGTATCTCAATGCATATCCTGGCTATGTTTACACTTAAATAACGCAGGAAACACAAGTTCAGGTTCGATCACCTTAATTAGACAGTGTCGGTTCTGTTCAATACTTTGATGGGGGAACAACTTATGAACATTTCTATAATCCGAAATAGGTTCGGTTTTAAATTCCCCTCAATGGTTTCAGAAGCCTTCGAAAAAACAAAACAAATTAATTATTCAACAAACCTCCTTTTAGTGTTAAGTTCTCCGAAATGTATGTACTTATTTTCTGCCCAAAATAATTCCAAATATCTCCTTATTCTAAGTATAAGAATCTTTCTTTGCTTTTATCTTAAAACTTCTTTGTTTCTCACATCTTCCGACCATGGCATTCTCATCAACTTTCTGTAGAACCACATTATAATTTGCCTCAAATTCCTTAATTATCTTTATGAAATTGCCCAGATTTAGCTCTTATATACGAGGACTGACATTACATAAAATAATATTTGTATGTTCATTGTATCTACTGTTGTATTTACTGTTTGCTTTTTTTTTAATCTAACGCTATGCCATTCCGCATTCAGATTTCGGTGTCATATTTTCCATAAAAGATATTTTAGGTTCTGTAATTGCTTGATTGTTACATGAGCGATTCCTGGCTCGCTTCTTCAGAATTTTTTTTTCTCTTGCTGGCACATATTCAATCTTTTTACAATTGATAGTTTGATCTATCTTCCCACTTTTCTTTATTGACTTGTCAACGACTCCTGTAGTTTTACTTATGTGTCCGCCAGTAACACTATCTCATCTTTGATTATGCTGATAAATCCTGGTAACTCTTCTGTTCATCTTACGAGAACCTTGACACTTAAGATAGCCTTGCTGTATAGGTAAAATAAATACGGCGAGAAGACGCTTCTTCATCATATGGCCCTTTCTATTTTTGTACATTTAATAATTTTCAATCTGTATGAACGTAGTTCCTTCTCTTATATTCTGAAATATTCTAAAATCTACCGAGAATAAACCAAGAGTTTTTACCAGTCATCTTTGTATCGTAAGGTTAAGAAATGGTACGCTAGTATAAGCGTTTCTGAATTTATATTGTTCAACCTGATATAATTCTGACAGAAATATTGCATTTTATGTTAAATTGTCTTTAAAGAAATCATGCGATATATTCCTGTTCCTGTTCCATTAACACAATGTGATTAGAATCTAGATTAAAATATTAGTCTAGTGGCATATTATCTGATTGTCTGCTTCATTAACTGACTTTTGATCTTGCATTTAGTTGATCGAGCAACTACGGCATCACTATTATTTTAATGAATGTTCCAACTGCTATATATTCCATTTATTATTTCTAAAGTAATTTTATTTCATCAATCTTTATATTGCTGGAATATACATGGAAATTAAAAAGCAAAGCATCGACACAAATTATTACGGCTGTCATTCATTGAGTGTACAGAGAACCAAATATATATATATATATATATATATATATATATATATATATATATATATATATATATATATATATATATTATATTTATTTATTTATTTGTGAAAATAGGAAAGAACTGGTTAGGCAAATAATCCAAAGTTCTTTAGTATTTTTTTATTATTTTTTTAAAAATAGTGCTCGATACAAAAGTAGAGCATAAATATAATTATATATTTAAAAATATGATTCCAACACGTTACATAAGAGGTCTCATGTTTCAAAACAAGAGCTGAAAAATTCAATATAATTATTTGAATTAAATTGGATTAAAGTAAGCTCTGTTCCATCTTCAAGCGAATTTTTGTTGGAATCATTCCAAAAAAGAAAAAAAGAAATATTTGGAATCATTCCAAAAAAAAAGAAAAAATAATTTCGTTTGAACATGGAACAGAGCTTACTTTAATCCAATCCAATTCAAATAATTATATTGAAGTTTTCAGCTCTTGTTTTGAAACATGGGGCCTCTTATGTAGCGTGTTGGAATCATATTTTTAAATATATAATTATATTGAATTTGTAGGTCTGATGAATTGGATCGTATTTACGATTGCAATGGATCAAATTATAACTATGGAATATTAGTGTTTAAGCCTTTTTATTATTATCATTATATATATATATATATATATATATATATATATATATATATATATATATATATATATATATATATATAAGAAATACAGTCTTAAGGTGTGCTATATTTATGGAATAAAGTGCTCAATATCAGAGATAGAGTGTGTGTAAATATAAAAGTGAACATAGAGGTCAACACTTAGAGGCGACAGTCTCTTTCATGCTATATGCAATCGTCAGTCTGTTTCATGCTATATGCAATCGTCAGGCCATATATATATATATATATATATATATATATATAGAGAGAGAGAGAGAGATAGAGAGGGCGAGAGAGAGGGATAGATAGATAGATAGATAGATAGATATACGGTATTTTTTTTTATTTTATGTACGATCAAGAAGAAAGGGTGACAGAAAGGAAGGATGAAGAATGTGTATGGAAATAGGATAGTATAGGGATAAAATTATTTTACATGGTTTCATCTGGGTTCGTATAAACACAAAATATACTTTTTTATTCTGTGTAGAATAAGACATGACTCCAGACCTGTCATTTAACAGCGTTTTGGGCTGGATACGTTATTGTTGCTATTTTTTCTTCCTGGTAGAGCTTTCAGACATCAATTACATTACTGCAGTTCCTGGCTCTCCACAATATGCACCAGCTTACATTAGGGCTTTTGATAATATTTTCCCTTATTTCCACACATGTTGAGCAAGTCGGGTACAATTCCTGTGACTTTCTATTTTGAACGTTCACTTGTGATCGTAAAATATATCTTTCTGAGTGTTCCTTCAGTACACCCCACATATATCTTGCTTTGGCCATTTTCATCATTTCATTAATTTGATAATACATATTTAATAGTTTGAACCACATGTAAAAAACGACTAAAACTAATGTAAACATTCTTAATAAAAAAAAAAAAAAACAATTAAAAAGCCAACACCCAAATACATCAACTATGAAAACGGTCGCCATGGGCTAACCGTGTTTGTAAAATAAGCCATTCCGAAACTCGAGAAATATACATAAAAATAACAGGCATTCTGTTAAATGTAGAAATAAAATCGCATTTCACACTGACTAATATTATAACCTAAAGCGCTTGGAAATACAGAAGATTCGGTCAATTTCTAAATAATTTATGTCCAGAAAGAAGAACATTATAAGATCAGAAGAAAAAGTTTCATAAAAACCTTAAGTGCAGTACTGTATCAGTCGTTTTACCGCTATTTAATACGTAATAAATGAATACGTAATGAATGTAAAACCTATTCACTGCTTAAGAACTATTTTGGGGGGGATATATATGTATTATTTTTATGAGTTACAATGAATCGCAATATGCTTTGTTCCCCTAGAGCATAAAACACATGTATATTAATAATCAATTTTAGTGACTTTACCTTTAATGCTACGCATTTACGATTAGAAGTCATAAAATTATAAAAGATAGGTGCATATTTAGTTATTATCAGAAACCCATACAGCAAAACTGTTCAAGTTGTATAGCATCAAATTTTTCTATTTTTGATTAAGATTTGAAATGCTCTATCTTAAACATGATTAAATATATCCCAATGGAATTCTCCAAGGTTTTTATAGGACTACTGAACTCTAAATAGAAGAAAAATGATGGCTCCTCTTTTTTGTGTCCTCCTGCTCGAGATTTTGTCGATACTGCTCCCACTTTTTAAAACATATTCACTGTTCTCTTGGTGTTTCTTGAATGGACCTTGAAGATGGATGTCAGAATGTGAAAATCTGTGCAAGTACTGAAAGCCTGAATGATCTTTTTCTTGTAACTATTACTAAGTAGGGAAGATATAATGTTGCTGAAACAAATCGATTTTGATCTGGGTTTTTTTTTCTAGCTGAAAAACCCAAATGGTTTTTCAGTGATTTTTATAAAAAATGTCATAAAGATTTCTGAACGCATCATCTGAAAATCTGGAAAAAGGAAACTCAATTTGTGTAGAAATTATTTTTTTTAAATATTAAAGATTTTGTGAGATTAACAATTA
>OZ010579.1:33222080-33227080 GCA_963932145.1 Acanthosepion lycidas
CTCGAGTGTTGTGAGTTCAATGCCGGACTATTGTACTTGTAAACAAAAACTTGAAGAGTTGAAATAGATGGTGATGACTGTGACATCCGGAAGTGTCATGTCACGTTAAACAAGAACTATCTACAGCGGTGGACGAAAGAAAGTGTTCATTTCGAAATTACAATCAATTGAAGAAGTTACGTACGACGGCTGAAACGTAGTGAATGTTTCAATAAAGATGAGAACAACACTTTTAATAATGTAAACAATTACAATACCTCATCTCAAAAATATAGACAGATATCATTATTACTAATTTATTGTGTTGTGCATATTTCTCGTAAATGTTTAGCAGAGAATATCAAAGACAGAGAAAGGGTAAAATCTTCTTTCGTGTCAGGTGTTATTTATTAATACGAAACTCTTAATATTGATAACAGCCAACGTGTTTGATAATATTTTTCATATACCTTTAAATGAAATGAAAAAAAATTAAACAAAGAAGAAAATGAACTACATATATGCATATACAGGTGTGCCCCCGATTTTTCGAAACCGGATTATCGGTCATAACTTTACATCGGAAAAATTATTTGAATTACTTACGAATGCCAGATTAATTCAACGGGTGACTAAATATGGTTTTCAGAATAATATATTTAAATTTAATCTAAATATCTAACAGTCGATAATGCTCAAAAGGTAAGTGAGGCACATTAATTAGTGTTTCAGAGGTGTAATATTGGGTAGTTATTACATATCTTCTAGTGGTTCATCAAAACCTTTAATCCAACTGGTTAGTGAACATGGTTGACGGAATATAGTTTACTTGGAATGAAAAATTCTAAAGAATATATTGAAAAGCAAATGAAGTTGTTCAAATAAGTGGAATAGGAATAAAGGAATGATGATTGGAATGAGTAGAATGATGTCGTAACATCTAAAATTGTATCAACAGGGAGAGGAGGTGATATTGATTATTCAAGCAGTTTCTACGATGATGTAATGAGCGATTGAAACAAAAAACGAGTGAGAATGAAAACAATAATTATTGATATCTAATAACTCTTTGAATCAAGATGTAGAAATTATGAAGAATATATATGAGAAAAGCAATAAGAAAATTAATGTAGACTGAGCAAAATTTAAAAAAAAAAGGATTTCATGGAAAGAATCGTTAAAGTTTTTATAGGCAAACTAGAATAGTAAATACATATATTATGTATATGGACTATATATAATGAAATGAGAAATAATCAGAAGAATAAATAATACTTCGATAAACAATAAAATATAAAATGAAGTTATAAATACTAAAAAACTGATATAATGTAATAATGCAAAAAAAATTGTTTTAATAAATAAAAATTTTAATTATTACTTTACCTTAGTTTTTAGCAGTTATAAATTCATTTTTATATTACATTTATATTCTCATGAAAGGAATACAAAATAAAATTGATCAGGGAATAAAAATCAAAGGAGAAAATAAAAGATTTGATTATTTGATAAAACAAAATAGAAGTGTGAATAGTAGATTTAAAAATTAGAAACATTTGAAAAGAATATAAACTACAAAACAGAAATAAATTGCTATGAGAATAGAAAATGTAATAAAATATAAATATAATACAATTATAATATGATTATGATGAATATAAGATAATTAAGCTACAAATATAGAACAACAATACAGTCTAATTTATTAAACAAAATAATATGAAGGACAAAACTAAAAAGTTAAACAAACTTTCAAGATATCTAATGAAACTTTGGAAAAAGTAAGGATAAGAAAATAGAATGTTAGTGGAGGAGGAGACAAGGAAAAGAAAAATATGTACACAGAAATATAAAAGATAAATGAATGAAAGAATGAGTGTCTGGCTTCTGTTTCTGACTGTGTAATTGTCTGGTCTCTACGTATTTGTACAGCAAGTGTTCATCTTTCGTGACATCCATTCATTAACGATAACATCTCAAGGTAATTTCTACACGCAATCGAGAGACAAGGAAAACAAAAACTTGCCGTATGACAAATAGCATGTCTCTCTTTCTCTCTCTCAATATATATATATATATATATATATATATATATATATATATATATATATATATATATATATATATATATATATATAAGAAACAGTCAACTTCAAAAGGTTCATGATGATTATAATTTATTTCCTTAGGATTGAAGTTCGATCCTTATTCCTCAGTTCGACCATTTGTTTGAGGAGGCAGGTTTGAATTGTTGGCAGATAGGGTGAAGGAGATATGTACCGCACGAAAGGTTTAATGTGTGCGTAAATTAAAAATAATAACACAAAATTATTCATATGCCTGGAACATTTATCAGCTATTTATTTGTATGAAAAAGGTCGATCTGAGAAATAAGAATCAAAATTCGTTTCTAAGGAAATAAATTATCTTCATTAAAACTTGATGTTGTCTGTTTAAAAATAATTCATATTTGTTCTGTTTTTACATTGAGCTATATGAATTAAATTCTACTTGGAATTATCCGTAATGATTACTAATCACATCATTAACTACATTATATATACGCGCGTGTGTGCGTTTTTGTTTATGATTTTTGTGTATGTGTGTGTTTGTGTGTGTATATCTATCTATCTATCTATCTATCTATCTATATATATATATATATATATATATATATATATATATATATATATATAAAACTAAAAATTCTTGAAGCATTATACATCAAACAGTTGAAACCCAACTTAAACAAAATCAATTATGGCAACTCTACAAATATTCTTAAATGTCTATTATTGGTAACAGAAGCCATTGGTTTATACCAACGGCTTACCATACTTTATACTTCTCAATTCACTCTCGTGTGGTCATGTGTGACGTCATGGGATGCGGTGCGATTTTCGCTTCTTGTGTCTTTATGCACCTGTTTATCGTTGCTTAGAAATCATCTATGTAAACATTGACAGACTATCATCACTGTCTTGTCCGTATATTGTTTAATATGTTGCAATTGACATCTTTAATAATGGCTTATGTAAGCTGGAAGCTTAGATTGTATTAATAATAAAAAATATGGATCAATATTGTCAATTTCTTTCTTCTTTCAACGATAGTGTTATTAAATTTATCAGATGTCAGAAAAAATTTTACATAAAATAAATAGACAACACTTGTCTATAATATTTAATGAAACGTGTATCAATATATATATATATATATATATATATATATATATATATATATATATACATACATACTACATACATACATACAATGCGAGAGAGAGTAAGGGATGAATATTTAACTACGTGCCATATGTATTTATACATACGTGTTTTACATTTATGTATGCAAGCTGATACATCCTGGTCTTACACTCCATATTGTTTTCTATCATTTGAACTGCTTTTCTGTCCGTCTGGCAATAGATATTCTTGATTATTCTAATAACATTTCCGAATATGTCAATATTAATGAACCGCTCCAATAGATAAAAAAATATTTTATCAAATTCACCAAAAAGCGTTTTAGTCTACTAGTTTATTGCACTTTAAATTTGCCTGCCATCTCAGTACAAGTTTTGCCCAAAGCATGAAAAATCTTTTAAGCATACGAGTATTTCAATAATATAAAATGGTCATTATTTAGATGTAAATTGCACTAGTTAAAATTGTTTTGAAAATAAATTATTAAAATACATAATGCGACATAGCTAATTCCCCATACGTAAATTTGAGGTATATGTTTATTTCAAAGACAATGTGTTGAAATTAACATATGAATAATCGCGCTGAATTGTTATGTAGGATAATATGAAGAAGAAATTGAATTCATCTTTAGCAAAATTTCATCAGATATGTAGAAGAAGAAGAAGAAGAAGAAGAAGAAGAAGAAAGAAAGAAAGAAAGAAAGAAAGAAATTCTTGTATTTTTACCTTTGTGGTGTTTGATTTTTTATTGGCTAATCATATTTCACGTGCATTCAACTTGTTATGCAAACGTTAGTATATTTTGGCGTTTCGTATCATTTCCTATTTGTTCTTTATCCTTTCATTCTGTCGGTATCCAATCCATAATTTATCTATATTTGATCTCAACTTTTTTGGTATATACATCCGTCAATTCTAACTTCTTGCTATGACCGTCGCACATTTTCTATCGGTCATATTCCATTTGTACACTTTATTCATCGATATGGATATCCTAAATGTGGTTAACAGATAGCGTACAAACTTTTAAAGTTACTCTATATTTGCATCTTGTGATAACCATGCTAGTTATATTGGAAACCGTCGAAACCATTGAAGTTTATGTGTTGTCTGCAGTCACTAAAATAAGCTTGTAGTATAAGAAATCCCAGAACGTCGACGGTAAACACCAGGAATGTAAATTATTATCCAAAATAGCTTACATAGACTCGGTAAATAAATCGTCCCCTGAATACACGCGCGTGCGCAAACACACATACTTATATATATATATATATATATATATATATATATATATATATATGTCTGAATTGAGTGCTTGATCTTAAGGGAGGTACATTGAGCAAACGAGCGCCTAGATAATTCCAGTGGTGCATAATATTTCCGTCTTCGCATGAGAAGATGTGCCAAAAATATCTCTGTTGTTGGAGATTTCTCAGCAGAAATGATATTCTGTAAGTTAAACGAAAACTCTCTTGAGACCCGTGATATTTAAAGATGTCTTCCAATGCAATCAATGATTTTTTGGGGGCTTGTGTGTTTTATTTTTCAAATACTCGAAGGCGAGATTATTCTAAAGAAACTCTATGCATGAATAAAAAATCTATAAAGTCTCAGATTCCAAGATTATAATCACGTTTTGGTTTTGTTAATATTAGTTTACTGCCCTTTGCGAAAAACTGTTCAAGTATTTATAACAAAAAATTACGTATATGCCTTTGCTAATGATATTGTCGTAATGAAAATTTTAAATGTAAAAAAAAATATGAAACGATGAAGACACGTATAAATCAATTTATCAACATTTCTGATA
>OZ010579.1:33232080-33234580 GCA_963932145.1 Acanthosepion lycidas
TGCCGGGCCGTAATGCAAGCCGAATTCGAACAAATGTGACATAGAATAAAGTAAAAACTCGAAAATTTTAAATGTGTTAAAAAAGAATAACAAGTATTTATATATCTGGTTGTGTTTGTTAGGCGAGTCTTAATATCTTAAGTTGTTTTTCGATAACTGTTTTTTTTTTGTATCTTCAGGTAATAGTCGTAAAACTTGTTTTGGTGGTGTGAGTCTAAGTCGTTCTTCAAAAATAAATTGTTATTGGTTAGAAGTGGAATTCGGAATTCGTGGATCGTCAGTCAGCTTCCTGCAAGGCTGATCTCAGAGCTCACAGGTCAACTCTGTCTTGGTCTCCTCGGAACTCTGCCACCCTCCAACTGCCATCTACTCGCTGCGACTCTGTTTATATGGACGCCGACCAAAACCGGGTGTGGGTCTGTCGTGGTTTGGGTTCCTCGATAATTCTAAATCTACAATAAGGATTTTCTTTGTTTTTGGACAGGAAAATTTATCATTTTCCATTTTTGGAATTGCATTACTTTCTGCTCCAGTGGGGTTCTTAAAGGATTCATCCTCCCAAATTCTTCCTTTCTCATATTGGTATCTCACACCAATCCCCTCAGAGGGCATCATCAGGTTTCCCTTCTTTCTCATAGTGGTATCTCACACCAATCCCCTCAGAGGCATCAACAGGCCTCCCATCCTTCTCATATGTTTACCTTCGCCCACCGCTCACGCCACCACTCAGCCAATGACGCACGGCAGCGTGGGTGTGTCTCGTCTGTCCTCAGTTTAAAAATTATCGCTCAAAGGGAAAAAAATCTCCCTCCCTTTTTTTCTTTTCTTTCTTTTCCTCCGCCTGGGCCCCTACGACTCGTAGTGTGGTCCTTAATCTCTATCTTAACTGAATCTAGAATTTATCAACGAGATTTTCGCCAATCGTCAAATGGGTGGTCAACTGGGCTTCTTCGCAGTCTGTCGCCAATTATCTGTCCCGGTAACAAACTTTTATCATGTCCAGGTCTGGACAATAAAACAGGTGCAGTTTTTCACAAAAATGGATGACACATCTAAGTAAAAGAGAAAATAAAAACATCAAGATATTGACGTTACTATTAGAAAGAAAACCACGACCAATACTGGAAATAGGGTGAACCCTTTTATGAACATGAAAGAAATATTTTCCTTAAGGAAAAAAGATTCTATCAATTTATCCATCTCTAGCATTGAGAGCTTGGTCAATGAATCCAGAATGTCTTATTGTAAGTAAACCGTATATATTACTATTCCTATCGTACACAAAACCATCGCTATATGTTTATTTTACCAAATTGAAATTGAGCGTATTTTATGATGTTTTGTCCATCATATTTATTTCTGTTAATAGATTCTGATAGTTTCATAAAGTTGGTATCTGACAGGGTAATTTTAATATTTGTTCAATCTGTAACCTATTTCAAAATGTTTGTTTTCACTTTTTCAAGTCCATGATCTTTTCATGCGTATACACCATTTCCAATCTGCTTGAATTTGGCAATAGTTTTCAATCGCTTTGTAAAACTCGCATGTTTAGACACGAACATCAAGTTTAAATCAAAGCGATATTGTATGTAAAACTATATGAAAAATACTATTGTACTTGTTTCCCTAATATATCAAGGTAGTTCTACTGCCGAACATATCTATAAGCATATAACCGATAACGTATGTCCAAATTGCTTATCCGTTTTAGCTAAAATAAATATTTGGCTTTTTTATTATCCTCTCCATTTAAGTTATCCATTTGTACAAGCTTGATCGATTGAATACTTTTTTCTTCTTCACATCTTCATTTCAATACATCTTGACAATTTCAAATTCTCCTGGGACTTTGTCTTATTAGGTGTCCTATACATTTCAGCTGTGACATTCTGATTCTAAATATAAGTATTATTTTGATTTTGATTGTCCTTAAAACGTCATCTTTATCAAATTTTCCACCTATGGTATACTAAGCATTTGTCTGTATAACCGCATCTATGCTTACAGTAGATTTTCACTTTGGAAGGAAATTGTCAATGATTCACTGTCATATCGTGTGACTGAAATATGTATCAATTTTCTATCCTTTGTTTATGAGAAACCTGGCTGCGCCTAAATTCTTGGTTTTTCTCGTTCTCCCAATACATTTCATATTTCGGTGGAACAACTTTTCATTTATGTTTAACTGGGATGTATGAAATTATTGCTTTATTGAATAAAAAAGAAGCTATAGCTTAATTTGACGTAGATTTTATCAAAAAGTTTTTGCAGCGTATTCTTTTGTCGGAAATTCTTAAATGCTTAAAAAAAGCAGTGAGGTATTTTTACATATTATCTGTCTAAACTCTGAATGCGGACATGTGTGCTCATTTAAATTTTCTGAGATTGAACTTTGATTGTTTAAGTGAAGCGTAATGTTTCTCATCATCGTCTTTGTTGCAAAGGCAATATACTTACTAACATTTTTATCAAAGATTGAATCTTCCAATTGACATTA
>OZ010579.1:33239580-33247080 GCA_963932145.1 Acanthosepion lycidas
GAAATAATTGCTCGTAACGGATATCCAGGTTTATGGGTTTTTATATTTCTATATAAATATCCAGGTTGGTAATCCCCAACGAATTTTACGTCTGTATTAGCTTTATCAGTTCGTCTGATGACAATGTCGGAGTTGTTTTTTTAGTTCTTCTGTGCCGTTATTTTTTTTTTTTTTTTAGATATTACTGTGGCTGTTGCAAGGGAGCGTTTCTTCAAGCCTTCAGCTTTGACGAGGTCTATCCAGTCTGGGTGAACTGCTATATCTCCACACACAGCAAGTTGGGATAGTGACTGATGTTGAATTTCATTATCAATTGTCATAGTGATAAGGTCAAAATTAGGTTTGATGTGGCAATTTGGCCCTAAAATTAAGAATACTTTTTGGTCATCTGTTAATTTACGGCTACAAAGATTTGAATATTTGTCTTCACATTTGGTTAGTAGCATGTTTCGTTGTTATAATTTACAAAGCCTTTAATAATTATTGGTTTGTGTGTCAGTTGGTGCTCACTGATGCTAAAGTTTAGTAAGTACAATCCTTCATTATATTACTGTTCGGTCAAGGTGACTTTTAGAGTCATGTTATGATTTCGTTGTTCAAATGTTGGATGACATTTTTAGTTGATTTTATTTGTCGTAAGACGATTTTTTTCTGAATGTAGTGGTGTTATTTTCCTTTTTGCATGTCGGGTAGTGTAATTTGATAGTTGCATATTTAGGCAGGAATCCTTCCTTTATGCATGTTTCATTAAAAACGACAGACAAGGTACTACGTTTAAGCATTTTTATTTAATTTTTCTTGCGTTCGAACAAGAGCTTTCTTTTCTGGAGAAATCAATTTAATTTTCTATTATAAAAATTTAGACAGCTAACCATATCCTCAAAAATAACAATACATTGTTACGTCAAAATGACAAAGAACGAAAATCTATGAATTCAAATGCCCCTCAAGGAACTGTGTTCCTGATCAAACCGGACTCATAAATAATTACTTCGGTTACACAAATACATGTTTATCCAGAGGTCTTACGTTACACCTATCTGATCATAGCTCCATTAGAATCTTTTAAACACACACACAAACTTACCACACTTCATTAGAAACACACTAGTAGAAAACACAGATATAATAACTTAATCTATCTGATAAAAAAGAAAAGGCTAACTCTTAACAATATCAAGTACGAACAAGCCACATTGTGCTAAACGTATATGGAAATTGAATACATCCCTACAATGCACAGAAATCATACACTCAATTAAGCTGAAAAATTGAATTATAGCTAAAGGTTTAGCCGAAAGCGCTCGGAACTATAAAATATTTGGATAGTTTTTACACACTCTTTGTCCAGAAAACAAAACTCTTGTTCGAACGCAATAAAAATTAAATATAAATCTTAACTGTAGTAACATATCTGTCTTTTTTTTAATGAAATGTCGTAATCTGCAATCCGGTAAAAAATGTTTTCTAAGTTAATGTATTATAGTTAGCAAAAGTTCACTCACTAGTGTCCCCAGTGACCCACATCCCAGTGGATAAAGTATTACTTGATTGATCCCCAAAATGCCCCAAACAGTTGTGAGCGAAAACGTCTTCAGTTCAACGCCTTTCCTCAGGTTAGAGAACAAGAAACTGGATAGTTGTCATGGTGGATTAAGTAAAATATGAGATATTGTGGAATTAGCACATTCTAAACTCGTGGGCATAATAAAGGTTTCTGTTCAATATACCAACATACCAATCAAATAAGGTTGGGTGTAAATCAGTCAGATTGTGTAACCAGTTACAGAACCACATCTCAGAAATATAGACAGACGTTTCGTACTTGACTTGTTCTTTATCATAGCATTCTATCGGCTTCAGACTCTCACACACGCACAAACACACACAGACATATCTATATTAGGTTGGTGCAAAAATAATGACGTAATAATGTCGTTTTTTGACGTTAAAAATACGTCCAAAAACGACATTATTGCGTCATTATTTTTGCACCAACCTAATATATATATATATATATATATATATATATATATATATATATATATATATATATATAAAGACAGTTTTATTGCCACACAGTGTAAGTATTATTCTTAAAACAACTAACATTATTTTATTAATCAAAAAGTCCGTAAACGGAAGGTTTGTCAGAAGAAAAATCTTCGAAATGAATATAAACCATTGAAAGGAAATAAACTTTCTATGTTGTTGACACTTTTGCATTCTTTTACAACTCATAATCAGGTATACATTTCTTTTTCAATATCTAAATAGTTTCCTCTCTTCCTTACAAATTACGACGGAGGCGGCGAATAAAACAATTTGTTACCTTTTCTGGATGTGACTACTGAGAGATCTCCCGTTTCTTTCCTCAGCATCGTATATAAGAAGCTCAAATTTATTAGGTTGTATCTCAGCTAGGAATCTTTTGCTCCTAACTCCAGGAAAATTAACCTTCTCAAAACACTTACTCATCGTGCATTCCTATATTCGGAGTGCCAACGTGATACCGAACTCAGGGAAATTACCAATGTCTTTCTCGCCTACTTGTATCCTGTAGGTTTCATGAAAACTAATAATAGATTTTAAATTTCTAAGTATCTGTCTATAATTCTAAGATGATAATAAACGTCTTGATTAAATCCAGTGAGAGGACCCGGTTAACGCAGTGGAGAACTTGGAGAGGGTAATTAACAGGAGATAACTGATAACTGACATCAATTATACATGGCACGTGGAACTAGAACAGTCTGTGAGGGAAACAAATGGGTCAGTTCGACATTCCAACCACCTAAACATAGCCGGAGCATAACAACGGCCGAAACGTTGTAATAAATATGGCGACAAAGATGAGGACAATAGTCCGAATTATGTAAATAGTGTTCAAATTTCAAATTTTGATCAAATTAAAACATTGGATCTAACTAAGAGTACTATTTACATGTGATTTTCTTGGATTGACATTTCCAGTGAATTATGCACGAATAAGATCTACACGCTCATGCACTGCTCCATTTCTGTATTTGCACGGTATATCTTCACGACTAAAAGCACTTTCCGCTCTATTCGTAAAGATAACTTGTCCGTCTATCAACAATGTCTAGTTACTTATCGTTTTAAGTGTCGCTGTACGGTCGACTGTTGGAGGTGCGAATTGCGAAGTACGTGCCTGGCTCTGTACGTAGACATGATCCATTACTGGCAGGGCACTCACAGGCGCATGAGTCTGCAAACGGGGAGCATTCATTGAGTTTCTGTCAACGGTCAGTCCACTTATCCAGCGAAGTTCTTCCCTCTGCTGCATAGAACCAATACGAAACACCACCATAACGGATTGGAGGAGTTTCTTTTTAATACGTAGTGTCCCGATCTATTTAAGCAGAAGGAAATGAAACACAACCTGGACTTTTTGGCGAGTCTTTTTCTCGTTCTTTAAATTTTGTTACCTTCTAATTAACTTTTAAAAACCAGTTGAAAGGAGGTATGTTTCCTTTGAAATTCGGTTTCAAAGATCATTGTCATCTCTGCAAGGGTGTGTTAAACAACAGCAAATCCGCAATACCTCCTTTATTCAATCAATTTCTGGTCCTGACTTCCTCAACTGACAAGGCTTAATGCTTTGCTTGGAAATTCTCATCTATCTCAGCGCTCCTCCTATCCGGTGTAATCATATTCGATTCCCGCTAGAAATGAAGCTCTATTGAGCGAGTTGCACATAACCCCATCGATGGTACTGGACATCGTCGCTAATTTAGTTTCGGATAAGGCTTGCGTTGGAGACGGCATACCGGCCGTTGTGCTGAATAAATCTGCTCCAAAACTTGCTCCTATCATTTCCAACCTATTTAACTACGGCCTCAACGAATCTTGCTTTCCAAGAAGTTGGAAGTCATCATCTGTTTTACCTGTCTTTAAGAACACACGGGACCATTCTAAGTACCGTCATATGTCTCTTACCACTCTTCAGCAAATTCTTCTAAGTTTTAATCAAGGCCGATGTGGTTAAGCACCTAAAAATCCATGATCTGCTCTCTGACAAGCAATATGGTTTCCGCTTTGACCGATCTACCGCTGATATGATCATGGCCATATCTTTGTTTACCAAGCAATTCACAATAAAGAAGAAACTTGGTTCTAAATATATATAAAGCGTTTGATAGGTTTTGGCATGCCGGCCTTCTTCGAAAGCTTCTGGGATACGGAATTTCAGGACGATTATTTGACATTATAATAATTCCTTTCAAAACGGGTAATAAATCCTCCCGTATCTTTCAGACGAACAATGTGTTTCCCAATGCTCTATCCTTGATCCTACACTGTTTCTGATCTTCATTAACGATCTTCCTGATGTCATCACTACTCAAGTAGTTATCTATAAAAATACCACTATTTACACTTGACTCAAAAGCAAATGTGATATCGCTGACAAAACTAACCTGGGCGTTAGTCTCGAAAAGGACCACGAATTGGTTGTAGACTGTGGCAGCAATTGTCTAGTAAACTTCAATGACTCAAAGACAAAACTACTCTCTATTACTCACCACAGGGAAAGATCTCTGCCTCCGATTCGAATGCCTGATTCTCAACTCCACCAGAGCGTCTTTCTGTGCCTTCTTGGTCTCACACTGTCCGCTGACGTAAGTCAATAGGTTCCTCTACCGATAGGAAATTTGGTTCTATGTGTCCCGCCAGAAAGTTTTTTCTTGCCTGAGTCCAAATTTCAGACGTGATTGGTCTTGATCTGGCATCTCGTTAACAGTCACTTTCTCATAGATGTGTCGTCATTTCCCGATATCTTTTCTACAAATACTTTAACGGCAACAACTCCAACGAGCTACTTTCGCTGGTTCCCAAACTGCATGACTTTAATCGTGCTACAAGGTTCCCATCTCAGTCCAAACCTTTCACTGTCAAAACTGTAAAATGTAGCCGTCTTTTCTACTCCAATAGCTTCATGACTTGCATTTTCCGTTTGTGGAATTCCCATTTCTTACTTACTTCCCTGATAGATATAATGTTCAATTATTCAAATCCAATATCAATCGACATGTTCAGATGGCTTGATCTAATTCCCCGTCCTCTTCATCCTTTCCTCTTTCACACTTTTTTACTCTTACTTCTATCTGAGTAATCCAATGCGTGCTTGTGGTACTCCCGCTTGGCTTGGGGTGAAATGCTTAAAAAAATTCTTAATTCTGAAAATTTTTCTTCTGCCGAAGCTTCTGCTGAAAGGTACGTTAAATTTCTATTTTTAGTCGAGACGATATTTTTGTATCCTAATGTTTCGTTAATAAAAGTTTCCCTGATTTAAGAATAAGTGCCATGGCGTGGCACAAAACATTCAAATATTTTGGGGGTCGTTATAGCCACAATATGATAAATAGCCTTAATAATAGCATCATTTTGTTACGTAAATTACGGTCATTTGTTTCAGTGTTAAACTTCTGAAGTCCTGTTCCGAGAATCATGTTATCCTTGGGTATATCTATAGATGCATCTGTAGGATTAGTGTCGCAATTCGGTTAATATTGACAGAGAATTTATTAGAGATTATTTTTTACTCCGACTTAGTAATTGCACAAGAATACAGTATCAATGTTCCCGGTTTTAAGAATTATATATATATATATATATATATATATATATATATATATATATATATATATATATATATGTGTGTGTGTGTGTGTGTGTGTGTGTGTGTGTGTGTGTGTGTGTACGCGCGCGCAAGCGTGCATGTGTGTGTGTATTTATATGTCCATTTTTATCGATTAATGCTACTGAACTAGAGTTGTTTTGTGCTCATCCAATTATTGCTTTTGCTACATTAATTTTTATTCCATAGTCCATCACAATTATCGAATCCGTTTTATATTTGGTTCATTACTCAATGTATCAATTACTAGCACTGAATCCCGTCCACAGATTTACAGCATACATTTGTCAGTTTTCTGTAATATATGAATGCGTAAAAAGATTATATGTGGACATCAGATAAGCTGGACGTTCTGTTTGCTTTCAATTCTCAACTTATGCTGTAATCGGCAATGATATTTTGCCACCACGCCATGTCCGTTCAGTTATCTTTAATTACAAATGGCAGTTGATGCTGAATATATTGGAAGAAATAATCAGAAGTTGAAAACTAGGTTTCACCAGCACTTGCCAGCTAAAATGCATCGAAGACTGTGTGAAAGTTGGCACACGCTTGTGTATAACACCCTCTACGATACTGTAGAACACTTAAATAATCCGATCTCTACCTCATCATCCAACACGTATTTTTATTCAGCATAATTAGCTTAGCTCATTACGATTAGAATCTGAGAATCCTTGGGTCAATTAATATGTCTAATCAGTTTTCGCTCCCAAAGAAGAATTTATGACTGCTAGGACTTAGTAAATTGTACCGCTTGTTCCCTGATAGGAATAGTGTTTTTCACTCCCAAAATATTAGACACTGTCCAAATTTATTTGTCCCCGTTTTGCCTCTGAATACGAGGAGCGATAACCACTTACTGACTCTTCGTTATTCATGCTGTGAATATATTCTCTCATTCTTTCTCTTCCTTGGTATATATTTATTGTTTTGAAACTGTCGGTTTCGAGAAATATGGGATCAGATGCGAAAGGTTTATGTCTCACCTGCTGATGTCGGTGTAGCAACTATTATGGCTGTACAGACCGGCACGGGAGCGAGAGTCTCAATTGTATCGGATCCATGTGAAGACACTCAACTCGGATGTCTCCCAGCTTATCTTTTCTTCTTTCGCCTCCTCGTTCTAAAATGCAACTATAGCGAGAGAAATCATTTTCAACGCCTTACAATCTCACGATGCCCATGTCTATTACCTCCATGTTACTATTTTAGACGTTCTAGAAGCGAAGACTAGCTAGCCATCGTGTCCTATTGTCGGTGGCCTTTTTCCTTTACAGAAGTACCTTTGGAATACTCGCATCCGGCATGCAGTATAGTTGCCCAATTCAACGGAACTGGTCATGTTGGAAAAGAGCCTATACATTTGCTAGTTTTCTGTAATTTATGAATGCCTAAAAAAAATTACATGTGGACATCAGATAAGTTGGCCGTTCTGTTTGCTTTCAATTTCCATCTTATTGTGAAATTGTCAATGATATTTTATTATAGTCTGGTGTATATATATATATATATATATATATATATATATATATATATATATATATATATATATATATATATATATATATATATATGTATATGTATATATATATATATATATATATATATATATATATATATATGTACATGTATAAATATATATGTACATGTGTGTATATATATATATATATATATATATATATATATATATATATTGTGTGTGTGTATTTAGGCAGCCTCTTTTCATTTATACACGTTTCATTAAATAATATAGACAAGTGTTGTCTATTTATTTTATGTAAAATTTTTTCGTAACATCTGATAAATTTAATAACATTATCGTTGAACGAAGAAAGAAA
>OZ010579.1:33252080-33259580 GCA_963932145.1 Acanthosepion lycidas
GTAAAATTTAATTTATCTGAAGTCGGGTATAATAATATACTTAAGTTATGTGCATGTTATTATTATTATTATTATTAATATTATTGTTGTTGTTGTTAGTTTTCAAAAATTATTGTTGATATCTTTACTGTTTCTGTTTCACATTATTATAGATGCCAGGTTGCTTTTATTTTATGATTTATGACTAGTATGATTAAAGAATATATCTTTGCAAAATTAATATTATTTAACTATTATATAACTGTCGATATATCATCAAAATCGACAAGCTTATTTATTAACAGAATATTGGTTCCCGAAAAACATATTTTAGCAATTAACTTAGTTATTTGTGTGTGTATGTATATATATATATATATATATATATATATATATATATATATATATGTGTGTGTGTGTGTGTGTGTGTGTGTGTAGGTGTGTGTGTGTATGTATATATATATATATATATATATATATATATATATATATATATACATATATACGTATATGAGATTGATGTTATTTAAGCTTCATATTTATTTACGCATTAAATTTATAGATTTTCATTTGCATGATTCAAACCCTCAAGTATATTCAGATCGCAAATTCGTCAATTTCGTTCTTAAATAGATGATGCCGAAAAGCTAATTAATTTTCAACATTTAATTAAAATTGCTAGCAGAATTAAATACATATCTATATAATCATGTGAAGAGGATATGATGACAGATATAATTAAACAGACTTCCTTTTTAATTTTAATTTCATCTGTGTACTTTTTGTATATAAATTTAATCTTGAGTTTTAATTTAAAAATGCCTAAGCGAATTTTATCTTCATCGTTTATTTTAGCAATGATATAAATGAACTCGTTTATTACGTAAAGTCTCTGTTATTGCTGCTAATAACATACAAAGCATAATATCTATACGGCAATTTAAAACGAAATGAGAAAATATATATTTGACATTGCAAATATGAATCATTTTACATAGAGCTAAATGTGCATTTACATTAAGTCTTTAAAGTTCTCTCTAATGCTAATAAAGTCGATAATATTGTTTTTAGTGACAAATCCCTTGATATTCATCTGATATCACCATTGCTCGAAAATTAAAGATAATATCTTAGCAGTTAATTCGGGTGTTTTTTTTCTGAGACAATTTAAAGAAAAGTTTATCGATATGCCTTGACGACCAATCTGCTATTTGCAGGTACCCATGCTTAAGGTTGTATTTGAATACTAGCTTATTATAACTGTTTTTAGAAACATTTATTACTCAGGGGCGTCATGTTCAGTTAAATATATTACGAGCTCTTTCCAATAATTTCAACATAAACTGAAGACTTTTATTGCATGTCATGGAAGCCATGTTATGATATCCAATAATAAAATGCTAATTTATTCACGCATACACCATAATTTGCAAATTAAGTATTTGCTTGTTTAGCCGATAATATTTTCAATATCAGCCTACGTAAATAGATCTGTATTTCGTACAATTACACTTGGAAATTATAAGAATCCATGTCATCTTTACCCCTAGTTTGTGGCTAATAACTTCTCAGACGGGTTTATTATATAAAATCTTTGATACTTCTGATAATAATATAAAAATTAATATACAATGCATCATTTCAAACCTAAACAGACGCAATTATTCTGACATTGTCACAGAGAAATGATTTTACATTGAAGTAAATATATATTTACTTTAAGCCTCTGATGTTCCCCATAATTTTTATGATGGTACTTTATAGATTGTGTGATACGATAGACATTATGTCACGGGGAAATCAGTTCTTAAAACCAAAGCGTTTACGATTTTGATTAATAAATCTATATGTCATGTAGTCCACTGGATACCGAAGTATTCCCCAGGGTATTAATTAGACACATTTTATTATATAAGACATACTGCAGCAAAGTGAAATAAAAGAGTAAGGGAGGCGCCATATTGTTACATCCAGCTTTTGAATAATATTTGTTTAGAAGATGATTTTGAAATAAAAAGAGGTAACACCATATTATATTCCAAGTATGTAAGCACTTTATATCCCATGATTTGTGCTCTGACAGGCAATATGATTTCTGATTTGCGCCTTCTACAGCTGATGTGCTCACGGCTATAAGGGAATTGTTCACCAAGCACTACGCAATAACAGAGAAGCTCGTGCCGTGGTTCTAGATATTTCTAAAATGTTTGATAGGGTTTGACATGATGGCCCCCTTCGTAAGCTTCAGGGATACAGAATTTCAGGTCGATTTTTTTTTTACTTTATATAAACAGTCAAACCGTATAGTTAAATTCGTCTCTAACGTATTCTCCTCCAGTTTTTTTTCTCGAACGCAAGTGTTCTCCAAGGTTCTATCCTGGGCCCTGCTCTGTTCCTTATCTTCATTAACTTTCTTCCCGATGTCATCAGCTCCCAAGTAGCCATCTATGCAGAAGACACTTCTTTTTATTCCTGACTCAAAAGCAAATCTGATATCGCTGACAAAACTAACCTGTCCGTTAGTCTTGAAAACGTCCTCTAATCGCTTGACAACTGAGCCAGGATTTGGCTGGTAAAATTTAATGCCTAAAAAAATACAAAAAAAAACTGTTCTCTATTACTCACCACATGGGACTCCTATTAGAATGTCTGATGCTCAACTGCACGTCAGCTGATCATTGCGATTGCTTGGTCTCACTTTGTCCACTGACCTGAAATACCCTGAATCATTAGCTTCATCTACAGCAAGTAAAGTTTGTTCCCTGTGTCGCGCCAGAAAGTTTTTTCTCGTCCGAGTCCATCCTTCAAATCTATAAATCAACCATTCTCCATTGCATGGAAAACTGCTGCCATATATGGTCTGGTGCCCCTGCTGTTCGTCTTAAGGTCCTCGACAAAATCCATAGACGAATATGCAATGTGATTGGTCCTGATCTGGCATCTCGTCTACAGCCGCTCTCTCAAAGACGTGCTGTCGCCTCCCTCTGTCTTTTCTACAAATACTTTCACGGTAACTACTCCGAGGAGCTACTTTCACTAGTTCTCAGACTGATGAATTTAAGCGCGCTTCTAGGCTGGTATCCCGAACGCACCCTTTCATTGTCGAAACCGTTAAATGTAGACGTCTCTTCTACTTCATGTCTCTGCGGAATTCCCTTCCGATTACTTATTTCTTCTAAGCTAAAATCTTCAACTATTCCAATGTAATGCCAGTCGACATCTCCATATGTATTGACCCCTTCCCTCTCCATCTCTTCGTACTTTTCCTCTATCACGCCTCTTTATTATCGCTTCTAATCTCTGTAACCTCTTGGGGTTAATTGCTTAAAATAAATTAAGCATGAGAAACATTTGTTGTTAATATTTTGATGGGTACGTATTGTAAGTATTACGAGAAATTATTTTGTCAAATACATCGCTTTGATGCTTTGGCGGATATCATCTTTGATGTTTTTAATCGATAATAGGTGTTCGGGTCTTTCAACATCATGGCCCCTCTCTATGTTGAGCCAGCCGATACTGATCGGATATTGACGTGTGCCATCCGTCAGTTACAAATATTCGCATAAAGCAAATGACACGCAGCTCTTCCTCTGGCATTTTATATTCCAATCATGCGCAACTTCCGTCTAACCAGTTCCTCCCCTCTTTTTTAAAGCGGTAACCGTTTCGCCCACGCAAGAAATATGGCGACATTCTCGAGTGAACTTGTAAATAACGATCTTTCGTTTTACACAGAGAGGTAAACACACACATAGATATAAAACCTATTCATTTTTTTATCCTGTAACCCATATGGTCGTAGGTGCACGAATTCTACTGCAGACAAAGTAGGAGTGGTATTCCTTGGGCAAGATAGTCTCAACAGGCCGGTTTTGAATTCAGAATTTTTCCTTCTACAACACTGGTTACCACCCAAGGCTATAGATCACCGTCTGGCCTGTTATTTACCCATAGGTGGGAGGAGAAGGAGAGGATTCATAACTTTTCCAAGGGTATTAATACGTAAGTGAATATAAACCGATTCTACCTAATACTAATTGCTTTTCTATTTTTCAGCCATACTAATCTTTCAATGAACCACAAAAAAAAAAGAGCTAAAATCCGTAGCCCTCGCAATGAGGAGGTGTAACAATTGATAGATCTTAGACAAAGATCAGCCGTAGATAAGAATGGTCGGGGTTATCCTAATCCTGTACCCTAGTCACGATTCCATTGCCGGACGTAGCTTTACTCCATACACAATACGAAAAAATATCGATAGGTGTTTAAATAAACTCGAATACCGATACTTATTTATTTATGATAAGCCAGTATCTACTCAAGAAAGTAGGATATATTTATTTCATAATAGTATGGGAAAGGGAAACAAAGAGTCAATTTCAGATTAATACAGAATTATGTATCAGTGTATTTATTTGAAAGTTTATGTAGTTCATTGTGTTATGTACAATAGAAGACAGACATTGCTTTATTAAAAACGTTCTCTATTTGACGGATGGATTTCCGTATATCATTATGCAGACTTCAATCTGAGCATATAAAATTTGACATTTTCAACAGAATTGGGCCAAATTTACTTTCTTAATGACATGTGTTGACATTCAAATATAAATATTATATATCAGTATCAGAGTCAATTTGTGCGTGTGTACCCAAAAATCTCATGATTATCACTGGAGATGCAGGGTGAGTAATGTCATATGGCTTACAGCTATTCCCCCCTCTCTCTCTCTCTCTATATATATATATATATATATATATATATATATATATATATATATGTGTGTGTGTGTGTGTGTGTGTATATATATATATATATATATATATATATATATATATATATATATATTTATATATACACGACTCTCCTGTGGAATTCGATTTTGATTGATATTTTGATTATAGTGGTGAAGGCTTCGTGCAGGACCATCTACACATTTTGAAGGGCCGAATACAGAGACCTGGTGCACTATGTGCCACAGGGTCCCCAAACGACCTCCCACTTGTTTGGAATTCAGAGTTGATCTTCTCCTAGACCAGTTGCCTTCCAAGACTATAGAACCCAGTCTGTCCATAGCTTGGGGGAGAAGGAAAAGATTCACACCTTTCCCAAGGGTATTAGACGTAAGTGAATGTAGCAAATTCGACTGGAATTCAAACTTCGCTCTGAGGATGCACGGTGGCGTAATGAATAGCGGCGTGGATATATAATAATAATAATAATAATAATAATAATAATAATAATAATGGACACTCCCCGTCGGTTTCGACGTATGAGAATCTGACAGCTTATTGATTCAGTTATGAAAGTTTATGTGATAATCTTAAGTGGCATTTAAGACCCGCTAGTGATTTACAAAGGGGGCCACATATGGAGCATGTGTGAGGATTCTGAAATGAGATCACTGATTGGGTGACCTTTTAGATCTTGCTCTCTCTCTTCTTGAAGATGATTCAGACAAGTAGATAATTATATATGCACTCACACACACACACACACACACACACATATATATATATATATATATATATATATATATATATATATATGATTAATACATATATAAAATGTGTCATGAGTCTCGAATTCTGTGTATGTGTACGTCTATTTTGCCGTTGTTATTTTCCATTCCATAATAGGTGTGCCTCCTCATACTATTTTATTAATCCTTTTTTTTCATTTATTTCAATTTCTCGACCTTCAATTCCAAGAATCTTCTTGAGAATATGTCTTGGTTTATTTTCCTCTGCTAGTCATTTCCTGTGTAGGCTTCCACAAGTTTAAATTCACTAACAATTACATCTTTTACTTGCCAGCAATTGCCTTGCGTATATAACACAAAGCTTTTTGCAGATATCTGATACAGGGCGAGGGTTCTCATTCATTAGCATATTGATCAGTCGATCTCTACAAGTGAAATACAAGATCACTCATGCCATGTGAGCGAAGGCTCCATCCAGTTTTATTTCCAGTTGTGCCTTAAGGGTCCGTGTTTACAGTCGTAAAATAGAATCGAGAAAATTTGCATTAAATAGGCTCATTATCATGTTGTCTGGAATGTTAGAATTCCAGACAATATGTAAATTTTTGATGATATATCACACCCACGATTTTAATATAGTAAACAAAAATTAACGATTGAATGTATATATGTGTACACACATATATAGATATTTAGGCAATATTCATATATACATACATACATACATGCATACACATATACACACACACACACACGTTTGGGCATATATGTGTTGGTATATCTATCTATCTATATATCTATATATATATATATATATGTGTGTGTGTATGTGTGCGCGTGTGTGAGTTTGCGCGCTTGTTTGTGTATATATATATATATATATATATATATATATATATATATATATATATATATATATATATATTAGACATGGCAAGTGAAACTAGAGCAGTCTTCCCCATTGAGCGAAATAAATGCCTCAATTCGACATTCAAACCGCCTGAAGAAACGTTGTAATAAATATGGTGGTTCTTTCATTACTGGGAAATTTTAGCGTTCAATTGAACTAGTTTATATTTAAAGCCAGCGTACCCGAAAATCAGTATTAGTAACAACAATTGAGTGCCTCTCATACTTATCCCCAAATGGGCTGTTAATAACTTGAATGGGGAGAGGTGGCCCTGAAAAGGGACTTCTTTTCGTTCTTAATCGTGTTTTAGCCTCACGCGCAGCAGCATTTGAAGAGGCGTTTCTCCTCAGCCGTTGTCATTTGATCAGCAGTTTCAGGCTCACGGCAGCTACAGTTGAAGTGTGTCTCCCCAGCACTTGAGTACCTTAAGCATCACTGTCAGTCACGCGCGCAGAATCGTTCTTTATGCTCTTCTGGAAAGCCGTTGACTACCTTGTTCTTTGAACTCAGTGGCTCTGATTGAATTATTCCGATAGGGATTTTTAGAGAGTCGAACTGAACGTTCTAAAGGAGATTCGTTATCTCTCATTCGCACTGCGGACCTAACAGCAGCGGGTTTGCGACCTAGACAAGTACTTTTGTCTGGTGGGATGCCTTAGGCATATATGAATTTTCAAATGGAATGCGTGGACAAATACCACAAGAGAACTCTCTAAAGCTACAGAAATCAGCTCGAATATCTTTATGAAATTTTGGAAAAATAAATGTTGATTAATAAAAATCAAACTTACTTATTACTACGGTGTTTGCGATGCAAAACTGGCAGAACAATAAAAAAATAAATTGGGAAACGGCTCTAAACGACAATGAAAGCAACGCCGTAAAACTATAGTAATAGGCTTTATGAAACAGAAAAGGTACCTCACCTGAGAGTGATTAGTTAGGTTGGCCAAGAATAGCGGAATGTGTAAGCAAGGCTGGATATAGGTAAGTAGAAGTGGAATTGCGGAATTAAGCTATAACAATGAGTTTAGGACTAGGTAGACAATCAGTATGACACGGGGACATTTGATTGGATGCGTAAAGGGCCTTCGTGCAGCCAATAGGCAACAGGAACAGGTGTCG
>OZ010579.1:33262080-33339580 GCA_963932145.1 Acanthosepion lycidas
TTAAGATAGAATATTTCCTCCAGACAGAGGAACAAAAAAGAAATGAAACCAACTTTGAAAAAAGTGAACGACCATACCCCAAAAGAAAACAACAAAACACCGCAACTACACTGACCACCACACAACCAATGCAAACATAAAACAGACCAAATAAGTACACCAACAGACAACCAGCAGCACCACAACCAACAATAACAACACCGCCACCATCAACGATAGCTAGAACCTCAAAACAAACGCACACACAAAACAAACCACTAACTTACGCAGACATCCTTAGGCTGCCGTACAAACATACACAAACCAAATCACAGCAGCCCTTCTACAGAACGCATAACCCCATTAGACTTCCCAGACCACCTAGATTAGCCCCTTGTAGACAATCAACAATAAACACACTCAACCTTAAAAAAAACGGAATAAGCCCCCAACCAGGACACCTGGATGGGGGTATAGTATCCCTAATAGGAGATATGATGCAAGCTTTCGAGCTTTTACAAAAGAACTTCGCCATGCTTGCAAATTCAAACTTGACCCATACGGGCGAGTTATAAATTTGAGTAACAATAAATTTTCGCTCAATACATTCAGGGTATTAAATAAGGGACTAAGCTTTTGCCCTAGTCCCCCAAGGTTTGATAAAGACACCTTGGCGAAGGACCTGAAATCCTTCTTCAGAAGAATACGGTTAAAAGCCCACTACGGGGAAAATGATCATACACCTTCCATACTTGAGACATTAAAAGAGAAGGACACTACCTACACCCCCAAAAACACAGACATGACTATACAGACATTTGAACTAGCCGTAGCAAATGACATAAAGAAAACAACAGCACGTAAGCTGCCACGTGACAATATTACTGAAGGGGAACGTATAGCCCTCGATACACTGACACATAGAGATGACCTAATCATAACACAGGCTGACAAAGGGGGTGCGACAGTGATCTGGGGAATCGAATAATACATTAAAGAGGCCAACAAACAGCTAGCCGACAAAGAAACCTATAAAAGCATACCTACAGATCCCCTTCCAGAACACCAAAAAGAATAAACTAGCTCACTAAACATAATGCTTCGCAACAATCTAATCGACAAGGAAACATACACAGCACTTACACCCACAAACATTACACCTGCTCGTTTCTATCTCCTTCCTAAAATACACAAAAGCAACAACCCAGGAAGGCCGGTTATTTCATCATTCAACTGCCACACGACAAAAATTTCCAAATACATAGATCATTACATACAACTGCTAGCTAAGGAAGTAAAATCCTACATCAGAGACACAACAGATCTACTGAACAAAATTAATCACATACAAACAGTACCAGAGAAAGCTACTCTAGTGACTATGGATGTTAGGTCACTCTATTCAAACATTAAAAACATCGAAGGGCTAACCGCCCTTCAGGAAGCACTTACTAAAAGAAGAAAACAAGACCCCCCCACAGAAGTCATCATAAAACTCATGGAGCATGTCCTTACATTGAATACTTTCAACTTCAATGGAGCACACTACCTTCAAATAAGAGGTTCTGCCATGGGCACCATAGCAGCTCCATCATATGCTACAATATTCATGGGAAAATTTTAGGAGACCCATATCTATCCAATCATTGGTAGTGACTGCCTATTCTATACAAGATATATCGATGATATATTCTTTGTATACACGGGTAGTGATGACAAACTTACCCAGTTCCTTATGACCCTAAACACAGTGCACGACTCAATTAAGTTTGACTATGAAAAATCCACAACATCATTAACATTTTTAGACACCCGCATTTACATAGATGAAAACAGGAAACTACAAACGACACTACACACTAAAATCACCGACACCCACAACTATCTACACTTTAAGTCTTCCCACCCTAAACACCTCAAAGAGAACCTTCCCTATTCACAGGCACTTAGACTCAGAAGGATATGTTCCAAAAATGAAGAATTAAATAAACACATTGAAATTCTGGAGCATCAATTCACAACACGTGGCTATAAACAACACCTAATCAGGGAACAAATAAATAAAGCAATTTCCACACCTAGAGAAGACACCCTAATGTACAAGATTAAAAATAAATCTAGCCGCATCCCTCTAGTAACCACTTTCAACCCCACTCTGCCTCCACTAACCCAAATAATCAAACCTCGCTGGGAAATACTACATCTCAAACCAGACCTAAAAAAACTGTTTAAGGAACCTGGCCTTCTTGCATATCGTAGACTTAAGAACCTAAAAGAAATCATAGGTAGTAACCACATTTCAGGGGACAAGGTAATCCGTAATAAACTAAGAACAAAAACAACAGGATTTTCCCAACCTGCAACAACAAAAGAAGTTTATGTTGCAACCATGTTGAAAACACGAATTCATTCACTAGCTCAGTCACTAAATCTACTTTCAAAATCTACCACGATTCTAACTGTAGAAGTCATAACATAATTTACCACCTAGAATGCACACTATGCCAGAAACAATATGTAGGAAAATCTGAATGGCCCTTTCACTACAGAATTAACAATTATCGTAAACGAATTAAGTCGACTCCCCATGAAAAATTGTTACCTGTAGAACAACATTTCCGCCTGGAAAAACACGATTTCAAAAACCATGCCAAATTCACAATAATTGAGAGAATAGAAATGTTCAGAGCAGATAACATTAGAAAGATTTTAGAGTCGCATGAAAATAAGTGGATACAACGTCTAAAAACAAAATATCCAGCCGGGCTAAATCACAAATTTAACAATATATAGATTAAATCAACAAATAAAAAAAACTACCCACATTTCTCACCCACACAAGACAGACAGGCTTACGGAGGTGTGGAGGCCTCACACTTATACACTCACTCACACGAATAGACACACTTACACACATCATACGCACTCACTCCCTAATGAGCCAAATGATAACACACACCCACAGCAATACACACGCTTACACATATCATACTCACTCACTCCCTAAGAACCAAATAACACACAAACACAAACAAACACTAAACAGAGACACATCCCCTCACCAAGTCCAATAAAACTGTCAAACTGACCAGAGAATTCATAGCAGCATCCAGCTCTTATCTCAAATAACGACTTAAAAGAGACTGTTTGACCAACACAAGGAATGTTAAAAGATTCATGTTAAAAAGATAAAAAAATAAAAAAAACAAATGAAAACTACAGACAAAAGTTCATTTTCTCCATCAAGACATTCATTTCTGTAGTTTAGTGCTAGCAGCAAGCAGAAATATTTCTCCTCCCGATGATGGCCATTTCGGCCGAAACTAGTCGAGGAATCTAAATGGAATAATAATAAAAAAACGAAAGAATATTAATCTACAACCCAGTGTGTCTTAGGATTTTAATTTTTTATTTTTTTTAATTTTTTAATTTTTTAATTTTTATTGTTCAAAATTTATATATATATATATATATATATATATAATCAAATCAAGAAGTACGAACATGCGATCAATTTTACTATTTATATTCATTTCGTGCACGTATGGAATGTCTTTTCTTAAATCCGTCCACTGCAATCAAGGAAGAGATGTCAATAAAAGACATGAGATATTAAGGGTGTATGAATCAGTGAGGGGAGGACGAAAACATTGGACGCAATGAGACAACGAACGGCGTTACATTTGGATTGTTGAAGATTATATTTTACTGGAAAAGCGGAAATCCCCGAAAATGTTCCACAAACGAGAATTGCGGGAGACGTAAAAATTAGCATACACGTTATGATTGTATTTTAAATTTTAAACATTTATAACCTAAGTCCTAGCTGACAATCCAGGACTGCGTTTAAATTCGTGACGTCGAGTTAGTAAGGGGGACTGCATCGTAGTTTTCAGTATAATAAAAACAGATAACTACACTTTTGCATGGTAAATAAGATTGAACCGATACGGCTGGTGTTGAGGCTATTACACTTGAACTCATCGTGTAATACGTCAGGTTGATATTGTCTCTAATGTTTCAGATTGTCTTGTTATCACTGAGCATACCAGGTACATTATATTTGCTAGACATTACGGACCGAGTGTTGGCAGTTCGTAATCATCCTTTGTTGATTGTTTTTCTCCGAAATTTTACCATATATGTCAGTATTTTGAAAGTTTGCAGTATAATCTTCCACACGTCGTTTTCTCGCTCATCTGTATTTGAATCCTTTTGTCTGCTACGCTGAAGATGTCATTGCTTTTGTGCAAATACGTAAAAATCCTTCTTCAAAGCTAAGACTGCAAACAACAATGAGAAACCACTGATCCAGTAATGCAGTCGTATTCGTTCGAGAAAGTTCTTAATGTATAAAACCTTCCTATTCGAGAAATTTCAATATGGGTGTTAAATTCTTTTAAAATGTAGAGTAATTTTAAAAACGATATTCTCTTATTCCGTTTAGATGGCGAGCCATACATAACACTGCCTTCGCAAAATTTTACGTGCATACAATTCTTCACATGTGTTCGATTTTTGTCTGTGTGTTTGTGACTCGTTTGTTGTGTTTGTTGTTTCATCATACATGGTTATGTTTCATCATACATGGTTATGTTTCATCATACATGGTTATGTTTCATTTAGATATTAATCCTTTATATTTAATTGCATGTTACTCTTTATTCGCTATAATTGTTAGCAACATATTTATAATTATATACATTCTAATCAGCATGTTTAAATAGAAAACTATTTAATCTTATTTATTTATACAGTTGTTTGCATTTATAAGTATTTCTACATTCATCTGAAATAATGCAACGATATATTGAGTAGGAACAATATAAAAGGAACTGAATTTCTCCCCATTAACTGAAATGATTGGCAATACGACGATGCCAGGTGAAAGGTGTACCACGTCTGTAGTTGAATATATTGATTAAGCTGTAGCTATTTCTGAGACTTCTTCAAAAAGATATGACAACCGGCGTTTCCCTGATTTTAGATGACTCCATTCTAAATCATTAATCCCGGAAATTTTTCATCAATCACTGGATTTAATCGATCCTACAGAGTACTAGATTTGCCTGAATTCTGCGTATGATTTTAATTTGTGCCCTATCAGAATTAAGTAATTGTAGCCACAGTCTCAACAGCGTAAGATATGACGATAACACAGAAAAACAGCCACCAGAATTTCTAGAGAACGTAGCGAGTGAAATCGAGAAGAAACAACTAAGCATCAAATGCAAAATTCAGGATGAATAGTTCTCAGGAAAATGTAGCCCCCCCCCCAAAAAAAAAACATACGATTTGAAGATACCAAATCAAATATTACAAAAATTTAAATAACTTCATCTTTTATTGGCTCTCCACTTCCAACTATCACTTGTAGTTCTCGATATGTTTTGTCCTTTTACTACATCTCCAAGACCCTGTTGTGTCATCTATTTGATTAAGGCCAATTCAAGGAATTGTATTAATAGAGTAAAGGAAATGCGTCTGCAGCATTGTTATAGAGAAAGATGCTTTCCAAAGGCTAATCAAAGAATTAAGAAAATAAAAATTGTTACAAACAAAGAAAACAATACTGAATACTACGTCATGTCAGCCTGAATATATGGTAGTGAATATTGGACCACCTCCAGACATGAATACGAGACTTGAAGCAACAAATCTCCCGGTCTGCAGAAGGATTATGATAATAAAAATGGAATGAAAATGTAAGCGACGTTAAAGCTTTAGATGAAATAGAAACAACAAGGACACTTAAAATTAACATAGAAAGGACACTTATAATTAACATAGAAGGGACACTTATAATTAACATAGAAAGGACACTTAAAATTAACATAGAAAGAAACAGCTGAAATTCCTGAGGTACATGTTGAAAAAGGGGAAAGGAAATTTTGAAAGCAATAGGGCCAGATAAAAAAAGTGAATAACCTACTGAACGAACATTCGCAAACGGTTGGTAGAGAGATAGAAAAAAAGACACAATTTAAATAGAGCTATATATAGCAGGGAATTATGGAGAGCTGCTATAGCTAACCCCCTGAATGGTAATACCACTTAGAGGAATAAATCGTTTTGTTGAGTTGGAACAGAATATATTCGGTAGAAAATAATGTTTTCCTTAAATCGTTGAACTTCCAAATAACTCATATATTCTCGTAATCATGTTCTTCCAAATTTCGAAAAAAAAAACTGATTTGATATGTGGAGAATATGAGAGATATATCATGTCATGTTAATCAGGCCTTTGGTTTGGTATCCATCAAAGACTGTACGACCATCGGTACTTTCTCGGTCTTCCAATCAAAATTTCCTCATCTGAACACAGAAACAGTACTCTCAAATCTGTTACCATTTCTATGAACTGCACCCATCTTTCTTCAAATTTATACAGCGGTTACCGCTCTTCCAGAAATAAAAGAACATCAAATTAATCTCATTTGCTCCACGATTCCATTTTTAAAATAAAACATTTGAAATGTATAATCCACAGATAAATCGATCAGAAAGACGCGTTCAAATGTTCCATTTCTCAATATCATACATTTCAGTCACGTGTGAAAGGAAGAGATGTTTTCAAATGTCACGTATTGAAAAAGGATACGTATTTTTGTTCAGACTTCTCATTCTCTCTCTCTCTCTCTCTCTCTCTCTCTCTATATATATATATATATATATATATATATATATATATATATATATATATATATATAAAACCAAAAAAACAAACAACAGAACGCTGGAAATTTAATAGTTTTTGCACATCAAAAGAATTATCAAAATGCAACTTTTTGTATTAGCCGAAAAAAGGTTCCCCCCAGAGTCTTGGAGACTGGTAGAAAAAAAAAATAAAATAGAAACAAACTCACATCTCCGAGTTCGACGAGAGGAAATGACAGCGAGAGTGATGAACAGAGACGCGGCCGCCAGAGAAACTAGCTATATGTGATGCGTTTAAAATTAGTTAAAAAGTCATCTGCTAATAATATTTGTATCCTGCCTAGGGCTGAGAAAAACACAGTAGATACTGACCTATTTCTAATATTACTACTACGCCTAGCATAGTCTGAATCCTAAACTATCATGACTGAGCCAATACGGATTATCCTCCAGACTGTTACCAATGTCCGCATAATTAGCTGATATTTTGATACACCGAATACCAAATGACTCACCCATCACTCTAAAACCAATAAATAATATATTAGTTGATGATAACTTATACCCAGTTATGTTTATTCCAAAATTTCCTGCAAATAAACATCTAAGCCACAAGGTTTATGGTTGGATATAAAACGCTATGATAGAAAGAAAAGTAAAAGTGATAGATAGATAGATAGATAGATAGATAGATAGATAGATAGATAGATAGATAGATAGATAGATAGATAGATAGATAGATAGATAATGAAAAATGAGAAATATGGTTCAATTTAAAATATTTTGAAATAAAAAATTACGAGACAGGTAGACATCAGATAGATAGATAGATAGATAGATAGATAGATAGATAGATAGATAGATAGATAGATAGATAGATAGATAGATAATGAAAACAGTGAGAAATATGGTTCGATAAAATATTCTGATAGAAAGAAAAATAAAAGAGAAAAACAGACAGATAGATAATGCAAACAGTGAGAAATATGGTTAAATGATATGATAAATATAAAATAAATAGAGACAGTGAGTGACTGAGAGAGAGAGAGAGAGGGGGGTGCTAGATCAAGATCTTATTCTGCCGTTATAAATAGTCATTATGAATTCTATTATCCTAGAATTATATGGAAAGATTTTATCTAGCACATCTGCATTCCGAGTTTACAGTAAACAAAATGTTTTCCGTCTTCAAATTATTCAACTCACACGGTATCATTCTGCTTATTTTCCAACTCAAATTAGTTTCAGTATTCTTAAATACGTAATTACTACGAGATTCACAAACGAACATCTGTGGCTTATTATGAAATTTGAGTTTTCCCAATACTGTATTGAATTTTCTCTGGTGTTCTACTCAAAATTTAATATTCTCAGACCACAAGAACAACATCAGAAATGGATAATATTTTAATATTCTAGATATAACGTCTCTATAAATGTGTGGTCAATATTTAGATATATAGTGTATAGGACTATGAAAATAAATACTTGTGTACGTTTAATTCATTTCTGTCTAATTTCTGTAGTTTTTATTTCAAACACTTATATTCCAATTTAACCAACAGTGAAATTTAAGACATTGACTGCATTTAACGGAATTCAAATTGTATGATTTTTATAAATTCTCATTTTATAAACTTATTATTAGACCCATTGAAACCAAAAATAATTCCTAGAATGTGTCACTATTTCAAGTAACCAAAGTAATTCATTTTCCTACAATGTCAAATAGCCAGAATATGTAATCATTAATATTTTCTTAAATGTTCTTAAAACCATAAACACATTAATGATGAGGCCCTTTGTGCTAGTTACCACTAACACAGAGGTTCTTAACATTAACACTCAATAAAGATGTCTTTACGTCGAAATTTTGCCTGTATCCAAAACAGAGTAGTCTTCTATTGGTTTTTATTAGAGGAAAAGCATTTGATATGACAAAAGTAATATATATATATCGTTTGGAATATATAAGCAATTGTTGGCCGATTTTCTCATTTTTGTTATTTAGTACCTTTGTTATTTTTATCCATTTAATCAATTATATAATTAAAATGAATAATCCAATTTAATTTTTCCAATACACATTTAGCTTGTTTTATACTATTAACAGTTTACAACATTTTTACACAATCTTGAAATACTTTCTCTTTATCATAAATATTATAATTCCTTATACATTTTTCCTATTTGAACAGGTGTTAATAATTGAATTATGGTTCAAGGTTAATAGTTCTGATAATAAATTTACAACTTTCTTTAAAGTTTCGTCCAGAGTCTATACGCTAAATGAATCTTTATTCCTTCTCTCCCCATCTCTACTCTATTTCTATCTATCTTGCTCTTGACTCCATTTTTAGATACCTTTTCTTTTATTTGTCCTCTTTTCCTCCGTTTATATTTTAAAATAATATAGATTTCAAATTTATTTTATTTTATCTAATATTTTAGTGTTGACAAGCTCAGGTGGAGCGGAATAATCATTCAGATGAAGTACTTGTTAATTTCATTTACTTGTATTTTATTTATATATGATGTGTAAGAAATACATTGAGCTATATCTGAGTATCAGTTTTAATATGGTATATTATTAGGATTCACTTGGATTACTTACCCACGGAATTTTTGCCTCGGTATTAATGAATTTCATTTATTTGTGATATATATATATATAAACCTGGGCGTAGATTAATATTAATATTTGGGTAAACTACCAAATTAATCTACGCCCAGGTTTTTTTCCTATTTCACCTTTCTTAACAAAATTAATGCTCTTACAAACAAATATACACAACAGATTCATAAAATCAAAAGAAAATGGTTGAATAAATCAACAGTTATAATGACAATATTCTCCAGACGTGACAATTACTGACGTTATTTTTCAGTTAAAAATATGAAAATAACGTTTCTCTACATTCCTGTTGCTAGGTGCATTCTGTTTTTGTTTTTATTAGTTACTTTGTTCATTTAATTTCATTTTCGTATTTTGCTTTGATAAAGTCCACATTGGACGAAACGCGTCAGGAATTACCAGTTTTCCTATTGTCATTTTTATTCATATTCATATATATATATATATATATATATATATATATATATATATATATATATATATATATATATATATATAGCTAATGAAATACAAAATTACATGTCTGCGATAAGCGATAGTAGAATAATTATTAACTGCTTCAATTCTTAACTTTACAAGATTTAATCAGGCAAATTATGGAGTATTGCTGCCATATCTGGTCTGGTGCGACCCAGACTTGACGGAGTTCTAAATTGATTATGCAGCATTTTGGATGATGAATTATTTTCCACATAACAACTCTAATCCGAGAGAATAATGTCGCTAGCCTATTACTATTCTATTATCATGATAAATATTGAAATAAGCTATACTCCTTTCACCTACCATCTCACCCCTTCAAATTTACGACCCACCATAGCATATTTGCGGTGGAAAATCTACTCCTACTCTCAAAGAGTAATTACCACAACGAACATTTCTTACCCCAAAATATTACTTTTTTGATTAGACTCCCAAGAGTATGTTTCCTCGACCACTACAATCTAAACCTCTTTTACTCTAGGCTTAAACGATAGCTAACCGACATATTCATATAATTTATAATTCTTAACATTTCCTTCTCCGTTCCTAAAAAAATTTCCCCTGTGCCTCACTTTCGAAGAGCGCATATTTGCCTGTCACTTCTGCTGGCAGCCATAATTTGTGCCTTCTTACAATATTTGATTGATATTTATTCTTGATTTTATTTACTAAATTTTGTTATAAATTCTTGTATTAGGTTGGTTCAAAAATAATGTCGTTTTCTCACATATGTTACTATGTGAGAAAACGACATTAGTTTTGAACCAACCTAATAGTTCATCTTCCGTGTTTGCTTTCATCACTCTCTCATATGCATGTCTTATACTGGTAAGATTGTGGTCATCAATAATGAATACTGCTTGGACGTCCAAATCATTTATGATCGCCTCACAATAATGTTTGATTAAATTCGATGAGAAGAAGCATTCTTTAATTATTCTCTGTTATATTTTTTGTATCTTTACTGAAATTATATTATGAAATTTATTCATCATTTATTCATATTAATATTTTGATGAACGATATGAAAACTGTATATGATGTTCCAAGGTGTCTTTTTTATTTGAATTAAATAATGATCACGAAGCGTTTGTAGTTTTTACAAGACGACACTAAAAAAATGTTTGTATTTATGATATTGCCAGGAAAAAAAAAATTCCCATATGTAAATTATTCAGCCATGTCTCTGAATTATTCATTCCCCATAAAACTGGTCTATTCTATAAATCTAAGGGTCAACGTTTCCTTTGAAAACCATATATTTTACACATTATTAATATTATTGTATGTTGATTTTGCAGTTTTTATAATTTATATACGACTATGTTTTATATGGCAATAAAAATATGGTTCGTAGCGTGAATGAAATGATTTATTTTATTTTTATATAAAATAGCCCGCTGGATATCATCTCTTTCTTTAATAATAATACGCTTTAAATGTACAAAATCCGTGTATAAAAAACAAAAAAAAACAAAAAAAAACTAACAAATATAATTAGTAATTTATGATTTATAACAACCAGTATGATAATACGTAATCATCTCTTCAGAATAATCTTTCAAAAACAAGTACTGTATAAATAATATTTGTACTAATTTTGCAATAATATTATCCTTAAGATAAATGGCATCTATCAATTTGGTTGCGCAATTCCCTTTGCCAGAAAATCAGTCTAGTTCAGATAAGGAAAAAGAAGAGATATACGAGTCAATAAAATCCAATATTCCAACTCTGAATAGTTTACATTCTGAGAGATTTCCATGCTGTCACGGCTCCGTCTTTTTGCTCTTGCCCCTCAGGAAACGGTATGGTAACGGGGAGTCCAACAGAGTATTACGAGTTCAAACACAAACACAATAGAAATCACTGTAATGGCACTGTATCATATTTCAGGAAATGTCTCACGAATAGATAAATGAAACTTTCCGAGCATGAGTTTCCGGTGGTTATATCTGGTGCTGCGACAAGGGGAATGAACTCTTTGTGTCTTATGCAAACCTAACGGAAGACGTGTATGATCAAGTGAAGGACAAAGAAAAAGAGACTGGACAGATTAATACTACTACTAATACTATTACGTATATTCCAGGAGAAGAAAATATATTTACCCTTTTCATAAAATAAAATGCTTTACGGTTTGAATAATGGAAGATTGTTATATATGTTGACAATATTTTTCATTTATATAGAATTCCCAATAGCAGAGTTTTGTTTTCATCATAGGACTTACTCTATGCTCACCTGAAGTCGGTTATTTTTCCCACAATTTCACATTAATTGCATAAGAGCTTCTTTTAAGTCAGACCCACTTGAGTATGAGACATGTGAAAAATCGCTTACTATAACGGGCCATATCGCAAAATATATACGGCCGTGTGTGCAATCATCTCTGTCATCAGTATTGATATAGCGATATCTAAATATGTTTGACAATCAGGACAACAAACTTAACTACAGTATTTGTTGGTAAACATTACCACTCATTCCAATTCCTTCTTCAGTGAACGCCAAGAACGATTTAGAAACATCAGAACCGAAAACAGCTCAAACCATTACAGCAGTTGCTATGTGAGTCTTGAAATATTTTCTGACACGTCCTTTAATATTTAGAATGAATCGTAAATGTAGGCAGAATATCTTCAATCAAACATTAAAAAACCTAAACGGGTTCTGTGTTTATGTTTCTTGTTTAACATTTCTCATGAGATCAAAAAAAAAAATTGTCAGTTGTTTTAATGAAGATTGTATAAAAGAGGGATTGCTTCCAAAATACACAATTACACGCGCGCAAACACACAAATAAATAAATACGTAACATTCTGAACAATAATACGCAAATACAAACTGAATTCAGGCTATATCCATAGAGAGTATACCATACAAATCTCTTTGTTCACATAACTCTTTCTTCATATATATATATATATATATATAAATATATATATATATATATATATATATATATATATATATATATATATATATATATATATATATATATATATAAGTGAACATAGAAGTCAACCCCAACATAAAACATCAATACAATTGCACACCGTAGAAAACGCAATAACCTCTCATATATTCTCATATATATGCACCTGAATACCTAAACATACAAATGCGGGTGTGATTGTACGTGCATGTATATATGTGTATGTATGAATGCGTGCACATAATTAGGCACGCCCATAAACACACTCCCACACCCCACTACATATAGACAAAAATCTAACAGCCTATATTAAACTGTCAAAACAATAGCAATAAAACAAAGATCTACTGAGTAGAATGAAAGAAAAAAGACAAAAAAAAAGGAAATAATAATAAGAAAATTCAACAGCCAATGAAAGTCATCAACGAAATAAATGTACAAAATAATCAAGAGCTATCAGCAGTTTAAGTCTGTTCTGGCGAGTAGTCACATATATGTAACCCCCGAAACTCCGTTATAATGAAGAGTTATGTGAAAAATACTTTCTTATACTAATTCTTTCTTTCTCACTCTCTCTCTTATATATATATATATATATATATATATATATATATATATATATATATATATATGTGTGTGTGTGTGTGTGTGTGTGTGTGTGTGTGTTCATGTGAGTGTCAGTAGAAGAAAGAAATAAAGAAATACAGATAAATATATAGACAGATATATAGATAGATTTTATATAATTGATATATTGATTAATGTATTTATTATCAAGCATTTATGTCCCCGAAAATTTTAAAGCCGACACGTATTAGGGACAGTATAATTTTTAGAGTAAAGATTGGATTAAGAATTTTGATAAACCATAAATAGTAATACTTTTATCGCAAAACAAATCCTACTATTTTACTATATTTGTGGAGGGGATATTCATACACGTATGTTAATGCATATAGTATAGACAAGTAGTGTATCCAGCTCTGTGTATTTCTCGTTCCACTATCTTTCTCTCTTTCTTTCTCTCTGTCTCTCGATATATATATATATATATATATATATATATATATATATATATATATAGTATACAAACACTTTTGGATAATGTGTAAAATTGCGCAACAAAAATACATCTAAATATTATCATGAATTGTGTCTTTTATTCTATTCAATTCTAGTTACGTGGAAGCGTATATATATATATATATATATATATATATATATATATATATATATATATATATATATATATATATATATATATATATATCGTATTTTAAAAAAAACATATACAAAAACACAATCACACATGCAACCCATATGTTCACTTTTGTTCTGATGAAGCCTAACCCGCGAAATGCCTAGTCAGGTATATTTCGAAATATACTTTAGTGCACATTTTTCATTTCTCAATAATTTGAAAATTTGTCGGGGTTACATATACTATTTTTTTAACATAAATATATATATATTTCCCAAATTCTTGAACTTCTGTTTCCCTGATGTTGTTGTCTAGCTGGTAACTGATCTGTTATAACTCATGGTGATTCAGCACCACAGCTCTTTCTTGGAGCGCGACACACTAAGTAGTTTTTATTTTTTCAGATAATATAATTTATGCTCATATCGTAATATATTACAATATATGTAATGCTATTACGAAATGATTTATTCATTCCATTTTTAAAGAAACTTCCTGTAAAACATGATTTATTATATTGTGTCCCTTTCTGTAAGTTATCTTACTTTTTTCCTCATTTATGAGAATATTTTCAAAAATTGTTTATTGTTTTTTTTATTCTATTTCCTGTCAGACGAATCATTTTTGCAGACGACATTAATCACATTAATGTTTCATGCATTCAACCTATGTTATTGTGAATAAAATAAAGAAAATAAAAAAAAAAATTGTAATCTGAAAAAATATAATCTGTATATATTTACAAGGTAAATACAAGTGGAAAGCGATTAAATCAAATGTATGTCTTTCAACTTTTTTTTTCTCCTGATCTGCGTCCAATGTATGCTGACATGGTGAAACTGTTTTTATTTGTACATTAATTTTGCTATTAATCCCTATAATTCTCTAGAATAATATTTCCATGAATGAAGACTTCGAAAATATTAAATTGCTAAATAATTTTCGCAAAAATTAACTTTTTATAATTTAATTGTTTTATAAATTTAGTTTCAATTTTTGCATTTAATATTCTACATGTTTCCATAAAGATAATCAATACAAAAATATTGTTTCCATTAAAACATTTTCTAAACAGTCTTGCTTTAGGGCTTTGAGTCTTCCGTCTTCTTCATGTCAGTCTGCGTATTCTTCAGGACATATGGAACTGAAGTTTCTACATGCTGAAATAATTGCGAAAAAGGAACACTACTCACCTCTGTCTCCAAATGAGTTTCTGCCTTTAATAATTTCAGTGGCGCAGCCACTCGAGTCCGAGGATGTCAGTCTACTGGGGCGGATTAAAATTCCTATTGCAGACGCCTGCTCAGGCAGATTTATATTCGTTCAACACCCAGAGAATCTACCAGTGGTTAATAACCTGTCCTTAATTCCAGTTTATCGGAGAAAGTATTTCATCTAGCGTGATTAACATTCTGAAAAAGCGTAGCATGCCCAAACCCTCAGCAACAATGATTTCTGACTTCGTGCTACCACAACGACAGACGGCTCCCAAGGATTCCGTATATCCAATTTCACTCACAATATTCTCTCTTTCCAAATGTACCACACGTTGTGATCGCCTTCTCCAGACCGATAGCATTAAGAAATCACATGACAAATCGAACATGATGAGATTGAACCCGGTCTCATGGTCAGAATGAGAACATTCTAACCACTCGCCCACGCCTCATATAATAACACTCCCAGGAACTGGGTTCACCATTAATATACCAAGAAACCGAACATTTAATACACTAGCCTATAGGTCTAAATCAAGACGTGGTTGTTTTAAGTAAAATGCTGCTACTTGTTTTTATCAAATCTCAAAGGGTTAAATCTTGTAACACCCTTTTAAAATTTATATTAAGTTTATAACGCCACTAACTCCATAGAATGCGGTCTGCTCCCCTTTCTGTTAATACAAGGTTTGTTACTTTTGATGCTGATAATCACTGCAGTCTGAGGACTATTTTTAAGACATCTCTTCCATTGAACAATTTTAGTAGTAAAATGCGTAAATATCTACATAAAAAGGTCATTTGCGGTCCCTAAAGAAAATATGAATTATTCACCCAAAAGTAGATTCTTTTTTCTTTTCTTTTTTTTTCTTTTTATGTACCGTGTCCTTTCAGGCCTTAGGCGATCATGACCCTCCAATTCCCGCTATCCTTTGTGGGTCACAATAAGTTTTGTGTTTCTGCACAACTCCCCAGACCACTAGCCGTCACCCTCCTGCCCAAGCACGCCACGTATGCCATGCGCTGTTTTCGCTTGTCTCTTTTTCCCTAAACTCGTTACGTGACTATTCGATTCTCCAGGCCCTCCTTTCTCATCAATTGTCCCAGAAATTTCATCTGCCTCGTCCTTATATTAAAGATAAGCTTCTTCCTTGTTTGCATCCTTCCAAAGACCTCATTGTCATTTACATGCTCGGTCCATGGCATCCTCAGCATCCTTCCGTAGAACCACATCTCCGCCACCTCGAGCTTCTTCTTCATCCTTGCAGGTACCGTCCAATATTCGCTGCCGTATCGGAGGAAAGATGTCATGTAGCAGTTCAGTATTCTTTACTTTGTTGCCATATAAATCGTCCTGATTCGGAGTACTCTGCCCAGCTTCTGGAATGCTTCATTGACTATCCCAATCCATATTCCCATCTCAACGTAGCACCTACCGCCCTCCGTCAGAACACTTCGCTGATACTTAAACTTCCGCACATGTCTGATACTAGTATCCCCGACTTGCAAATCGTATTTTGGGCTCATCCTATTACTGATGACCATGCATTATGTCTTCTTGTAGTTTATGGTTAGTACTTTCTTCTAGCTCTACATCGCTCCCCACTGTAGGAGGTTTTGTAGTTTATGTTCCGTGCCTGCTCTCAGTATTGTGTCATCTACGCATCTTATGTTGGTAAGGTTATGAGGCTAATGATGAATCCTGGGAGGATCTCAAGTTCCCTCAGAATTGTATCGCTGTATAATTTGAATAAGTCCGATGAGAAGACAGATACATGCCTTAAGACTCTTCCTATTTTTCTATAATCACTGAGCTTATTATCGATGCGAATACCCGCAGTCAGCTGCCAGTATAAGTTTTTGAGTATTCCGATATCTTTCCCCAATATATCAAAGTTGCTGAGCAGTTCTAGCAGGTCCTTGTGGCGTACTTTGTCGAATGCATTTTTGTAATCTATAAAACATAAATACACGTCCTTCTGTATCTGTGTTGTTCTTTCCGATAACATTCTAAGCATGAATATCGCGTTCCTTGAACGGTCCCTTTGCCAATCCATCACTTTTCTTGTACTATTTCTGGTTCGATTCTGATGCGTGCTCTGTTCATCAGAAAGGAATGATGAATTTTGTTACGTAGGTCATTAAGTTGATTGTACAGTGCAGCTAGCATTCGTTTGCGCCTGGTTTATTAGGGAGTGCTATGAAAATAGATCTGCTGAGATCCTCCGGTACGTCACCACTGTTGCGGATTTCATTTATTATTTTTGTGATCTTGACTATGCCAAATTAATCTAAGGCAGTCAGCATTTCCATTACGATTCCGCCTGACCCTCCCTCCTTGTTTCTGTTCAATTTGGTCGGTTTTGGGAATTTCATGTCCGTTGTTAATTCTGTCTATTGCTGGTTGTTACCTTTCGTCATGGAAGAATTCTCCAGTATATTCGCCCCAGCGTTGAAGAATTTTTTCTTTATGTAATATGAGTGATCCTTCCTATAGGAAAAGTTGCCTTTGAAAAGCTAAGAAATGTATTAAGAAACAGGAACATTTTGTTAGAAACATGGAAAAGTGTGATGAAATGTTGTGTAATATTGATCTTCCTATATCGGGATAGGCGGTATATTTTTCTGTTAAAGAATAGATTTGAGGCAACAGAAATATGGTTCTACACAAGGATACTTAAAATAAAATGCACTGAACATGTGAGCAGAGACAATGCTATGAGGAAAATGGAAACAATTAGGTTCTATTTATTTAGAAAACAAAAGAGACAAAGGACCTTTCTAGAACGATTAATGAGGAAAGAAAGCAAATGGGACAGAGGACACGAGTGAGCAATCTACATGACGAGCTTGCTGAAATGAATGACAGAAGAGGGGCTAAAAAGGATAGCAAAGAAGAAGAACCAAAGAAAGAATTAAACAGGATAGGATGTTGTGTGGAACCCGGAACGAACGCGGAATATAAAATAGTAAGTTTCTTTATTTCTGTATGTTTTTGTTCTACTAATTCCAAATATATATATATATATATATATATATATATATATATATATATATATATATATATATATATATATATATATATATATATTATTAACTAAAGTAACCAACATCGTACTTCGAAATCTTTAATTTATTCAAAATGATTCCATTTTTATTTATTTTCTTTTGCAACAATATGGTTTTAAATATTTGTCCGGTTGGGTGTTTGAATGTTCATCCGCTGAAAATGAAAATTATTATATTTTAAACATTAATTTTATGGCATAATTGTTTAATTTGATAGTCTGTTCCAATTTTCAAGAAACCAATCGCGAATTACGATTCAAAATTGTTTAAAAAGAACATGTCGTTCTGCCACTCTTCCAGGTAATTCATTATTTTAATTAATTTATATATTAATGCAGATCCTGTAAAAGCAGAACAAATACTACCAAAGGTGCTATACCTGCTGAATACGGCAAAATATCATAAAACATTTTATTCATGCGAAATTCATTATTCATTGTTCAAAAAATACGTGCCAGCTAACGTAATCCTGAGATAAATTTTGGACATTTTTCTTAGTTTCGATTGCTTTAGATCCATTTTTTGTTTCATCTTATTTTATATTTTTATATTTTTTGGAAATGCATTTGCATCAACTAGTAGCGTAAGAATTACAATATATAAATATTTCAAGAAATATTTCATTTTTTAAAATGCATTTTAAAACTGATGAAGCATTTTTATATTTACCTATATTGAAGATATCTTTTTTTTTTAGTTATTTGTTATTTCAGATGAGATAATAAAGAACTATGATATATATATCAACTTCTGAGAAGGCCTAAACTTTATTAAATTTAATTTTTGTTTATTCGGATTAACATACGCTCACGCAGTTCCCCGCTGCTAAATGATATTGTAGTTTTATTCGATATCACAATTTTCTTTCTTTTTTTTTTTTTTTTGGTAAACAAGCTGTATTTTACATTAAATTAGCAAAGTGTGCACAGAAAACTTTCCAGTTTCCCAGTAATATTCTGTGTGTTGATGATGTCAAAATCACGCTTCATAATGGAAAAAAAAAACAAGCGAAAATATTCTTTATCGAAGGGTATTTATTGAAAAATTTGCTTATCTCGATTTGTCTATGACATTGATCAACATCTATTGATCTCCCATTGCTTACATGGAACGGGGAGACATATCGTCAAATGGCATGTAATATATTCTGTTATTTACAATGCTTTTTACTTCATTAAACGTCCAAAATATCTTGTATGTGTAATCGTATTTTAGAAACACCTAATAAGAATATGTGACTAAATTCTTCATGAGTAAATTAATTGTTTATTGATTTCTGGTCTCCGTCAAATGCACTTCGTTTTATGCGAAATTTCTTCAAATATCCGTTTATCCTGCGAGGATTTGAAGGATATTTATTCCTCTACTGTTTTATTCATTTATATAACTACATATCATCCGGTTGTCTTGTGTGTAGACTTTATGACGAAAAACTCACCGACCTGCTATTGGACATGATTTTGCACTGGCCATATATAAGGACATTCTAGGTCAAGACTCATTGACTCAATCTCTTTTGACATTGTGAAGAGACACTGAAAAATAAAAAACAAAAAAAAATTTCATTACTATCTCTTAGTATATGTCCAGAATATATTAGGGACATCATATTACCTACACATACGTCCGGCTTGATATTAAATTTAGATTCAGTCCACGAGTTTTTCTTGGGTGGAATCATGTACCGTTTGTACATTAATCATCTAGAACTTGATTTCGCTGATAATGTATATTATTTCAAAATCATTGTCTGTCCACTACCAAAAGGGGCGTTACAATTGGTACTGCTTTCATTTAGCCAACATAGAGAAACTTTTTCTATCTGCCATCAGCATGGCCGACGCTAGACTACAAGAGAGCAACTCACAGCGCTTTCTTGGCCTCATGTTTTCAACCGACTTCAATTGGATCGACTACATTGAATCAGTAGCTGTATCAATTGCAAGGAATCTTCGATCACTGTAACGTGCCAGAATGTCTTTCTCCTCAGAATCAACCTTACACATTTACAAATCAACAATTCGTCGTTGCTTTGAATACTGTTGCCATATCCGGACTTGTGATCCTGCTATTTATCTTGAGGTTCATGACAAAATCTAAAATATATAAATCGCTATGCAAACAAAGATGCACATACACGAGGAAGCAGCGTAAATATCATTGGTCTGGTCCATTCTCTTAAATGAGACGAAATTAATAATCATATGAATTTGTTTTAGAACACTTTCGTTTCCATGCTGATATTTCAGTATATATCATATTTACATAATGGTGTGATTTAAGCATCCATTACTAAATATGAAAATGGCATATGTGACAATACTATAGTCATATTGTTATAGTATTTTCATATATGCCATTTTAAGTTAAATTGCTCTTCTTAAAGAAGTACCACCAATCAGTGTTTAACTGTAATAGGAAATTCTTGTAAATGTTAACGCCTCGAAAACAAAACTACAGTAATTGAAGCCCTACGGAGAAACGTTTCTGTCTGCCATCAACATGGCTAACGCTAGACTCGTGGAGATCCATTCACTGCAATTTTTGGCCTTGCATTTATAACTGACTTGAAGTGGAGCTACTACATCGAATGAATGGTTGCATTTACCGCAAGAAAGTTTTGGTTATTGTGCGGTGCCAGAAACCATTTTCTCGTCAGAATTAATGTTGAACCTTTTAAAAAATTCTACTATTCTCTCGTGCATGTTGCCATATCTTGTCTGGTCCTCCTGCAATTCATCTCGAGCTTCTTGACAAAATCAAAATAATGATCTTTAATGTAGTCAATCCTAACCAGGCATCTCATCATCAGTCACTTCCTCACAGACGTGGCGTGATTTAGTTTGTCTTTTCTACATATATATTTTATTGCAGCTTGCCTCTTGCGCCTCTTCACTGGCGCCCTCAATACATGAATTGAAACTTGCCCCGAGATGGTCATCTAAGTCTCACTATTTTACTGAGGGACATAGATGACAATTTAGTAGCAGATGTCAACAAAATGCAAACATCAATTCTACTCCAACAGTTTTTCTCACATTTCCCACCTGTGGAATGGAAGTACCTCTTAATTGCCGTTGGTATCATGTAAATTATGACTAAAGTGATAGCATCTATTAAAGTCACAGCTATTGTGAAATAGGGAACAAAGATCCAAATCCAAACACTATGAAAGTAAAAATAAAACACATTTTATAGTAAAAGTACCAGCAATACATTTTTATATAAATTTGCCAACAATACATATTGTAGCAAAATTAACAACAATACATTTTATCTGTAGTTGATAGCATTAAATTGCGTTCTAATTATTTATTTATGGCATTAAATAACCAACAGGTTTTGTTATGACGCTACAAAGAAGAAAACAATAAAAAACAAGCACCACAACTATGGAAATCCATTTCGTTTTCTTGCTTTCCTGCTAACAACAATCTTCAATAATTTAGATGCAGCGTCAATCGCTATCATTTCTTCTTGAATCCCGTTTATCTTTTGTCCTCTCCTCAATCCTATTTATACCCAGTATTCTTATTCACTCTCCGTAACCTTCTGCTAACAAGCGACATTCTCGCCTTGCATGGTGTCATATAGTTAAAAATTAATTGTTTTAACTTTGATATAGATTTACGATTGAAAATGCAGTAATTTTTCATGATTATATATCTCCGATTAGAAAAGCACCTCATTCTCTAATGTTGAGTAATCCTCCTTTCTAAACGTTTCACTGATTGTTTGATTAACAAGTATTGCGTAGTCTTTCTATATGTATTAGACATTGAAGCTTATTTTGACATTATTAATATTTACTTTCCAATTTACTGTTTTTTGCCTAAAATATAATGTTATTCTTATTGCTCAAAAGGTATGTTAATAACATAGTATCCTGGCTTAGTATTAAAGTTGTGTTTAGAAACATTCACATGTCAGTTGACCAATATAATTTAAATCAAATTGTCCATGTGCTGAGCTTTAATACACGATACAAATCTCAAGTCTATTGCACTTAATAATTGCTGTTATACTGTGACCGAATCCACTAGGCATAAGTTTAATACTGCCAAAATATACTAAACTTATTTATAAGTCAGTTATATTACAAGCGTGTAACTATGGAAATGAACAATTCTTCGCAGTTTAAGATAATTTTTCTGCTTTAAATCTGCTAAAAATTTCAAGATTTAAAATATATGTGAAGAAGGTCAGAAGTCACAACTGCCAAGAATTTTTAATAATAGTTTAACATGCGTGCACATTGGTATAAATGTAACAATTAAAATTTTCATACACAATCAATTCCTTCAAAATACGGAAATAAAGATGGCTGCGATGTTCATAAATGATGTTACCAAATTTATAGTTAGTATATAATTAAATGATGTTGTCACTGGAGTATATGTAGCAAAGGTATTAAACGTATTAGGATTATTCAAGAGGCTATAAATAGAATCCACAAAGAGAGAAAAACCTAATCCCTTATTTACATTATGTACATTAATCGATTGTTAACCCCATCTTCATTGTCATATTGCTAGTTTTTGCTTTACCACTGCTGCAGCATAGTAATGTAATCACAAGTCGTCGGGTCTAGTCACTAGATCTAAACAACCAGTTCGATACCAGACCACAATATTGGTGAACCAAAAAACTTGCAGATTTGATTTGTAAGGAAATTAATGAAACATCCGGAAGAGTATTGGCAAGTGGAATTAGAACATTATGACCGGTGGACGAAATAAGGGTTCAGTTCGAAATCCCACTGACCTGAAGAAGGCGAATCGTTGGGAATATGGCAATGAAGACGAGAATAAAATGCGACTAATTTACATAATGGAAATAATCATAATACCTCATATCAGAGATATAGACAGATAACATAATTTCCTAATTTAAAGAAAAGGCTTATATTACATCGTCTATAAATTTCTATTTCATACATTATAATGCGATACACTTATAGAACTTAGAACCTGGTACACGAAAACCTGAGGTTATTGCTCTAATTCTGGTTTGTCTGCTATAATTGATATATAATTCCGGAATAGAATGCCGACCAATTCTTGACGAGATGGCTTTTCTGCCTCTTTCATTTGAAACATTGGTTCCCGTACGAAGGTAAGAAAATTTGAGACTGCTCAATATCAAGATGGATGACCGCTAGGGAATATCAGCTGTTGTAAGTTGAGATGTTTAAGTGGTGTAATGGTTAATGGTTCGGAAGTGTTAATCGGAGTTTCATGTTCCAATTACATTCGGGCTCGATGTATTCATATAAGCGCAAATAGCCTTCTAGAAAAGTACTAATCCGCCTCTTCTTCACCTTATATGGGTAAATTTATAAACTTGCGTCACTAAAACATTGTTATCTAAAAAACAATAATTAATACAAACTAAAAATATTATCTGGCTTCAGATAAATTGAAAAGGTGTGATAAGTAGTAATACACGAGTCATTCAGTTAATCTTGACGAGGCAATCATATTTACAAATATGTAATCATGTAACTTCACTACAAATCAGTGTCGGCATTGGCCTATGTCATGTTACTGAAAATATTACATAAGTAACAATCTACAGTGGCTTCAAATCATAAAAAATATAGTATTTGAACCAGCTTATAAAAATAGAGAGCAAATGAAAGACGAATATTCCAGTCAGAAAATTTAATTTGGTTCATCATTACAGGATTTAGTTCCTATATATATTAATAATTTCTGTTTGTGTAAATACCTATAATTAGTATGTATACGTGCTTAAAGATTCATTTTAAAGAGTGAAATTAATGTCTACTGGTGTCTATATATCGATACTATTACTAAAACATTAGTTCTTCCCAACATGAAACTACATTAATAAATTTATTTTTAATCCGTTAAAATATTGTTTTACCATGAAGCTTCTAGAAGTCATCAAATCAGGAAAAACTCAATTACATTTTCTCATCTATGCACATCTCTCATTATGCCAAACACTACGTTGTTTTCGGAGATTAAAACAAAAGCTTACATGATGCATAGTTTCAACTTTAGTTGTCAACGACGGTAGATATTAATATCAGTATTTTCATCATTTCACTACAAACAAGACAATAAAGCCGCTAAGATAGAAGAGATTACTCAATGTGAAATAATATGAGAAAAAGAAAAATATTATTACGTAGATAGGATAATAAAAAATAGGAATTAAAACAATAGAAAATAACAATTGACAGGGCATGTACATTTTTGAAGGTCAATATTGTTTGCAAATCAAGAGCCAAGATTAGTGTTCTATAACTAGGAGAGTTACACGATAAATTATTTGCATAGAAAGTGCGGTTACATCTAGCCATTTCAAGTGAAAAATGATGAGAATCTAGTACTACGCATAAGTCCGTAGAGGTACCAAAGAAGAAGGCTTATCATAACAATTAAAATGAACATATCACAAGGCAAAAAGAATTAATGGTAATGTTTCCTAGAAACAATTTTACACAATAATATAATGTTCGTAGCAATAGAAAATAATGACAAATGTTTTTAAAAAAATCATTAATTGCTGTAAAGAAAAAAAAATCATTAAATGCTGTAAAGAAAAAAAGATCTTTACTTTTCGGTTACGAAATGAAAATTAGAAGATATTAGCAGTATACCCGCCTTTGACCGATTCTTTCATAACTGGGAATTTTTGCCGTTTAGTTTGAGCAGTTTAAGTTTAAAGTCAGCCCGCCCGGAAATCAATATTAACAACATTTGGGAACAACTGAGGCACATCCTAAAATATAGAGTGTGGCTCTGAAAACGGAACTGTATAATATTAAAAAATATTACAATACATGCACAGAAATTTTGAGAATTATATATATAATTAATTATTTAAATTTGACTGTGCAATAATAATAATAATAATAATAATAATAATAATAATAATAATAATAATAATGCTAATAATAATAAATATTATTGTAATAATTTAAACTCTTCATTTTTATTAGAGATTTTATGAATGATATATATATATATATATATATATATATATATATATATATATATATATATATACAAGAACAGATAGGAAATACTAAAACGTTGCTGATAGTTATAATGTAACAGGAAGTAGTGGGGAGCCATTGTCGCCAATAATTTGAACTCAGATCTGGCACTGAGGAATTATCTATCAAACAAAAATATCATCAAAATCGGATGAAATCTGTGGAAATACATAAATTACATCCGATCACAAACACATATATACAGACATTTTAAGAATTATATATATAGTTTACATAAATAAATGGAATGCACCTCCACCTGCAACGATCTTATACCATAGGTTATTGGTAAATCACGTTTGTTTCATAAGTGTTTTCAAATATTAAGAAAATGCAATCATGTTCGATTTTTGCTGAGATGTTTATTTTCCTTTCATACGACATTTGATCTCTTAGTCAGTAGGCGCTAATCGATTTAAACCTGGACTCACTACTCTCAAACGTGTAAACACTTAATATAATTTAATATCAACTTTGTTCCATTCCAATTCAAAATCATTTTACGTCAATAACCCTTACGTTCAGGGCATGCATGTTTTAAAAAGTAGATTTCAAATCTTTGTTTTTTGCTATGGTCTCGAAGACATTGCACTTGGAGGTTGGAAATACACAAATTGTTTTCTAGGCAAAAAAAAACTGCAGTTTAAGTAAAGTTAGTCCACCCAAAAATCAATATTTGTAAGAAAATTTAGGTGCAACTGAGGCACATCCCCAAATAGCGATTTAAAAATTTGAAGTTGGGGTGGCCCGGAAAATGGAACTGCATAATACTAAATAATATTATAATATATATACAGTTTTCTATTATCTGTAACTACTGTAATTAATTGCGTGAAATATATATTTATGTATAATTTAACATACATAAAGATATCAAAATATTTCGATTTAAAAATTCAATGTTTCTAAGATCCTTTCTCGAAATTACCAAGAATGTTTCCATGAAAATATTTTACTTTATTCTTTATTTTGTTATTGATTTAGCAATTCAATCATTTTGTTTTGCGTGACAGGAATTTTCTACATGTCAAATGATATCATTTTCATGTATATTTTATTACATTAAATGTCTATCTTCTGCAATTCCCCTTTTTTTTTTCTATGTATACAAGGCATTTTGCACAATTCTCTTTTAACTTGTATGTATTATGTCGATTATATTACTCAGTATATTTCTTTATGTAAAAATATTCCCTGCGGTATATCAAGGAAAGTTAGATTAAAAAAAATAAAATAAAATAAAATAAAGCTTCATGTAAGTGTTAAAAATATTTTTGTCATTTTTTTCAATTATTTCACACGAAGCAAAGCGATAAAAGCCACTAAAAGTGCAAAAAATTGAAAGGACGATAAAATAATAAGATTCAAGGAGACAATTGACGAATGATATTGCATTTAGATTTAAGAAAACGGTGCTTGACAGGGAAGCAGTAAAATAGATTCACAAGTTGGAAGTGCAAGAGAAGTGATTATTGCCATAAAACTAAAAGTTACAACTAACCATTTCACCAGGGTATTTATGACACCTAGCTGCCATTCTCTTACTGAGCTTAAATCTCTTAAATCGAGGTCCTAAAGAGAAAAGTAATATTTATTTTGAATAATACAAAAATGTGGCACAAGGCCAACAAGTGAAATGGGTAAAGTTTGGTCTTTAATCTCTCTGAAACATAAATTTAGCTAGTCATGATGACAGACCCAAATATAACACAATATTCCTTACACCAACACAACACATTCATATTTACCGTGCTTACTACAGTCACCGTAATAGCTCAGGGACTCTATGTAAAACTAACTGGTTCCCATATGTACAATTTGTTTGTGAGGGAATAAAATTAACACTTAAAAATGAAGCCCAGTGTGTATTTACATTGAAAAATATATTTACACTAAACTAAACAAATTGGTTATAAAAAAAGTTGGTAATGAAATAAAACGCCCGCAGTCCATAATTGTGGTAGAAAATTTACGTTGCTCGACGAAATTTATATTACTAAGTAATTAACAGCAATCATTTGCCCAAACACTCTCTCAAACAATACGCACTGACCCAGACAAAAAACAAAACAAAAAAAAACAAACAAGCAAAACAACAAAGAAACAAAAAAAAATCACTCAAAAACAAAAAGCGCCACGAATCTACCAGAAAAGACATGAAAAACTAATTAAGATTATAAACCAGCTGTTTGATTTTGCTGGCGTTATATTAACGCATCACTGATATTCCCAATTAAAAAGAGTTCATTTTCGAAAATCAGTTACCAATTTTACATTATAATAACCATAAGATTTACTCTTAAGGTAGGATTGAAGAGCAGTCATCAGCATAGGTATCGTTTCGAGAATTCATGATATCTCTAATTTAAATTCAAGCCAAACATTTGTCTAAGTAAAATAATCTAGGAAATTCGCATTGGTGCATAAATAGTCTAGAGAGACGTTCAAGATTACTTTCATTTATTTTCATTGTACGTCGGGAAAATAATAAAGGATTACCAAAGTGTAAAGAGTTAAAGTTATTAATGTTGCTGTGCTTTGAATATGACTTGGTATTTTACAGAATATTTCCTGTAAAATGGAATCGACCTTTATAGAGATATTCCTATGGTAGCAGAATATCTGGTTCAATCTGTAACGTATATAATTATGAACGATTATATCATTTAATACGAATATGTGAGTGGTTGATATATTCCCTATCACGGGGTAAATGTATAATTATTTCTAAAACTATTAATTCGGAAAAGAAACTAGATAGTGTTGTCCTCAATATGACAACAATCAACATAATGACACCACATAAAGACTTGAGAAAGAAAAGAAATATAAAAAGAAACTGTCAAGTCACATGGGACACTAAATCTAATAAAATATGAATTATTCAATTAAATATAAGAGAAGGACTGCCATGTTTGAGAAAAAACATATGACATGTGGAAGTAGGATTTATTCAGACTCCGAATAGGAGATATGCTTCTGACAGAATCGAATACATTATAGAATGAAACCCCACTATCACTAAAAGATGTCATGTACCTCTCCCTGTCGATCATATGCTCTAAGTTGTCATCATCCCAGTTTTCTCCGTAATAATATTGTCAATCAAACAATAAATAAGAAATCTATCAAAACACTAAATCAAGAAATATCCTGTTATGGTGTTAAGATTTGTAACGATATACACATTTTTAAAAACTTACAGCAAATCTATAAACAGCATATAATATAATTTGTAAAGTGAATAAAAATGAATCGTTCAGAATCATAACGATCTTAACTGAAAATAGAAATACAAAATCTAATAACCAACTTTTATCAGAAATTTAATGAGAAACAACTTGTATTATTAGGTTGGAGCAAAAATAATGACGTAATAATGACGTTTTTGACGTATTTTTTAACGTCAAAAAACGACATTATTACGTCATTATTTTTGCACCAACCTAATAGAAACGACAATCTCTACAGGTTGATTGAAAATTAAAAAAAATATCAACTAATCTATGCGCCAATCTATCACTGTTCCACATATAACATCATGCTATACCGCAAATAAACACAATTCACACCCTTTATCTGGCCGTAATAATCCTATAATGGATGAAGTGTCGTTATGCTAAAAAGAAAAGCAAGGAAAACTAAACATCTAAAACTTGACGAGTATTTAGTCAATTATTAAGTTAAAAAAAAAAAAACTACCTATCGGGGATTTAGCGTATCAAATATGAAATTATGAAAGTTTCTGATATTGCTGCATATTATTAATTTAATGAATGTTTCAAATTTTATCATAGAATTTGGCCACTATCATCGAAATAGGGATAGATATATGTATACGCCCTCGTGAATAGAAACAATTAAAGACTTCATGTGAATAATACATGTTGTTATGTAACTATTTTCAATATTGTTAACCTTTTCCCATAAAGAAAGTAACTTTACAATTCATTATTAAATTTGAATGTATTTTTTCTACTCTCTAGTACTATAAAAGAACATATGATAGATTCAGAAAAGATATCTCTTGTTTCTTCATTGGCTTCTGTTTGCCGTGTCCGTTCTGGAGATATGCCATTAAGACTCCCCAAAACATATTTTCTATGTAAGCCATAGTAGCATATATATATATATATATATATATATATATATATATATATATATATATATATATATATATATATATACACACACGCGCGCGCACATATATATATATATATATATATATATATATATATATATATATATGTATATATATATATTATATATATATATGTATGTATATATAGTGATTTACATAAGCATTATTTTATGATCTTATTTTATAAATTTTGTTTATTCAAATAAATATTCCTGTTCTGTAGTATCAGTTTTTGTTTCAATATATATATATATATATATATATATATATATATATATATATATAGTTTATGCAAAACTAGGTAATCCGCATGGGTAGACCCAAGGAAGATGATATCCAGAGAGCTCAATGTAAAATTCAGAGCAGATATGTTTGGATAAAAACAGAGCACTTTAAGGTTCCATGTAATAAGTTATTTCACCACAACCCCTTTAACAGGGCTATGGTTCATCAGACTTTACTTCCAAAGGTTGAAATGAAAAATGAAAAGAAATTCACACGTTTTTGATGGACCTTATCAACCATATGTAAAATTAACGAAGTGGGGAAGTAAGGTGGGAGAGAAGATAAGATATGATTGGGTTAGGTGTACCATTTCAATTCCTTATTCTTAACCCCACTGTCTGTCGGCTAGACGTTGCTTAAGACTAACGCGTCTTGTCTCTAGATATAGATGGGTAAGGGGTGAAGACCCACATTAAAGGAAGAAACTACAGCAACCCTAATAAATTACATTCCACGAGAACAGGTTTCATTCAAATTCTTAGACGCTGTTAATTCGCGTTACTTTAAGGGGCATATTTGGGAGGTTACGGTTTGATGTAAATCTCAATGTCTAAACAATCTATGAAGAATTTAATTTGAATTTCGTTGGAGTTTTCGGTATTTTCTATGAAACAGTCAACTGGAAAAACTCATAGACAGTACATTGAAAGAGTAATCCATTTTATATTTCGTAATCGTTTTTTTTAATGTTCATAAAATAAAATAGTGGTTGTTTTTAGGTACCCAATTATCAACGGTTATTACAATTGTATCTAAAAGCAACCACGATTTTATTTAATGAACAAAAATCAAACGAATAGATGTCAACTTAACAAACAATAAGACAAAAGTTTAGAAAAAAAAAAATTACTAAATATGAAATGGATTACTATTTCAATGTACTGTCTATGAGTTTTTCCAATCGACTGTTTCATAGAAAATACCGAACACTCCAACGAACTTCAAATTAAATTATTCGTAGATTGTTTAGACATTTAGATTTACATCAAACCGTAACCTCCCAAATATGCCCCTTAAAGTAACGCGAACTAACAGCGTCTAAGAATTTGAATGAAACCTGTCCTCGTGGAATGTAATTTATTAGGGTTGCTGTAGCTTCTTCCTTTAATGTCGGTCTCACCCCTTACCCATCTATATCTAGAGACAAGAAGCCTTAGTCTTAATCAACGTCTAGCCGACAGACAGTGGTGTTAAGAATAAGGAATTGAAATGGTACACCTAACCCACTCATATTTTATCTTCTCTCCCACCTTACTTCCTCACTTCGTTAATTTTACATATGCTTGATGAGGTCCATCAAAAACGTGTGAATTTCTTTTCATTTTTCATTTCAACATTTGGAAGTAAAGTCTGATGATCCAGAACCCTGTTAAAAGGGTTGTGGTGAAATAACTTATTACACAGAACCTTAGAGTAGTCTGTTTTTATTCAATATATATATATATATATATATATATATATATATATATATATATATATATAACATTTCTGTAACACATATATTTCTTAACCATTCACAAATCGCAAGTCATATACGTGATCTGCTGTATTCTCATCTTCTTGCTACCTCCGGTATGAATGGTGGGCGACATTTTCCATTCTATTTTACTTAAAAAATCCTCGTTGCTTAAAACAAAATGGCATTCATTATATTATCAGCATTTTTTTGTAGAAGCGCATATCCAATGCTTCTCGTCATCTCTTTATCAGTTTACATTCACTAAATATTTCATGAAATAATAGCGTAGACACGTTGAGAGTCACCAGTTTGCACTTCCCACCTATATACATCTTAATGTATCTTTAATTCTTAATAACCTGTCTTCCAAACTCTCTTTCAGGATTTCTATCATCATTTCTTTTTAATCCTATCAACAGGAAGAAATTCTACTTTTAGTGGCAATAATAGCCATCCGAAAAAGCACAATTTGAAGGAAGATATAAACTAGAATCTGTGCCTATATACCAACCAACCACTAAGTCATTATGTCCAAGAGCTCCGCGATAATGATTCTAATTTTAATAATTCATAAATCTGTGACAATATTTCTTCTAAGGTATCCATTCATACGGTTTAGATAAATATTGAAAATTAACACTTTTCCCCGAACAGCAAAAATTTGTGCCATTTAGATTAAAAGAATTAAGGAAATGGTTGGTAAATTAACGCCATTACAATGATTTATATTATATTTCATAAAGTATATAGCCTGAAAGGCAGCGCTTCTAGAGTCACGTTTATATAATATGCCAATGCTGTCTAATCCATATATATTTGTTGTAACCTAGGGAAGTTTAATGTATAGAATAATCAAACGAACATTGGTAATGAACGATAATAATCAGCATATAAGATTCGCCAGCTGCGCGTTGAAGATGTAGTGAACTACTTGAAGTGAATCACGTGAGCTCCACAATGAATCTCCAACTGCAATATATTTAACAATCGCACTACGTGGTCAGGTGTGACACATGGCCGAATTAAATGTGTGTATCCGAGCCCGTCGGGTCGGCAAGACTTTCTCCGTAGACCCTGTATAAAACACGGTCGGGTAGCTGTTTATCTTTATTGTTCATTAATAACCATGCATACAAAAATGTTTAAAGAAAAACAAAATCATATTCCAGCGTATGTGCATGCGCGTACTTTCATTAAACCAATAAGCTTCGAGGGATTTGCATAATTGTTCACTAGTTAGAGAGTCATTGTGTGTTTATATGTAAGAAAACGGTCAGCAATCAAATATCAAATCAATCTTGCTTGCTAAAGTTGTAGAATCTTCTAATTTACCTTCTGGGTTAGTCTTGATCTCTCAGTGGGCATATTGATACCGCTTTAACTTGCATGAAAAAGTCTTAGTATTAATGATGTCTTGTAGGTACTTCGTAGGCCTTCTATATTATGTCTATTTTATATTCATCAGTAGCACAGAAAAAATAGTCGCTTAATAAATAACAATTTATATTTAAGTTCCAGTTAGTCAATGAAGGAAGTAAATTCTAGACGTATATCAGTCGGGCGAAGAAGGTAGGTTCAGGCAAACGCAGCATGGTGCCATATAAACATTGTAAGTGGAATTGAATCAAAGGACGATGGTCCAACTTGGCACGGTGTTTTCATTTGGACGTGAGTGTTGACTGCAATTAAGATGGAATAGTTCCACCAATACCTTACATTCTTGATAATATTATTTAATTCGGCTGTTCTCAGGTGGGGGAACTTGTATAATTGTGCAATGAGATTTTATTCGAATTGACAGCTTTCAACGTTTACGGTGGTATGTGTGACCCCAAACTTCGTTGTCTGAACACAAATAGAATTTTTGGCAAATCTATGTGATGAGAAAAGTTACCGGTCGGATAGAACATTTCTTGACATTTCTGAAAATAATAAGCATGATCTTCACAAAAGAACAATGGATGCGCCAATTCCAAATATGCATATGTTGTTTTGGTTTGCATTAAAAGACCAAGATACTGTCAATATATTTTGGGTTAGTGTAGGTTGGTGCAAAAATAATGACGTAACAATGTCGTTTTTTGACGTTAAATATACGTCAAAAAACGACATTATTACGTCATTATTTTTGCATCAACCTAATAGATTATCTGCAGGACACACGTGATTTACTCTATTGACGCCTATGTCTTTTTAATGTATACTTAATTTTACTGTGGGCTTAGTGTAAACGTATGTTACGCAATGAATTGTAGTGAATAGTTTACCAAGACATTATGTTGAAAGTAAGTAGCATAATCAGCCTTTATTTTTATCAGACATCATATCAAATTTATTATCATGTGTTCAAAAATGCTGAGTTAATATTGATGAGTACATGTAGCTACAAATATTTTGTCTGCATGATGTTAAAAGCTATATAATTCATTCTAAGAAGAGTTCCTCAAGGAAATATGTCTAAGTTGATAAAAGACTTGTTTGAATCAAATGACTTGAACAAAAGATTTGTGAGTTCAATATATGGATACAGCAGAGGTGAACAAAAACTTGGAGGGTTGATTAAAGGGTGATAAAGGATACGGAAACATATAGAAGAGGCATGGCACATGGAAGTAGAATAATCTACCCCAGGGGACGAAACATAATGTCCAGTTCAAAATTCTATTCACTTGAAGACCAGAGTGTAAAGCGGTTGAAACTTCGTGAATATGGAAAGAAAATGAGGTCAACAGTCCGAACAATATAGCGTAAATTATTACAATAACCCATCTCAGAAATATAGACAGATATCGAAATCATGATTCAGCTTCGTCTCTTGCGTTACTTTTTGCAAAGATCTATCTATATTTTATACGGGTTTTGCCTAAATAGCATCGTAGAAGGTAATAGCTTGCCTTTATGAGGCCTAATTTTAAAAGAAAAACGCGGAAAAGGCAAGTCAAAGCCATTCTAGTTAAATGTGACTTAATACACTGTTTTCCTATTAATTTTCAGCTGACGAATAGTGTTTACATAAGGACAGAGAAATCCTTGTGTAAGCAGAGAATTCCGTAAAATTTTTGATATACTACTGCGCTGACATGGAAGATAACTTCAACAGAAATAATCGACACAATATAAGAATGGTTTAATTTCTTACGTGATGTTTTTGTTTTTTTTTGTCTGAAGAAGCTTCGATTGTCGATAAATAAAACATTGCTTGAGATTCAATAAAAATAGTGTTATTTCTCTTATTGTCGAATAAAGAAGGATAATTCATAAAATTGCATAAGTAAGGACGTAAATCGAAATGGCGGAACTTCGTTTTGTATGTAGTATGTTCGTGCCAAAATAAGTAACAAGATTAAAAGAAAATGAAACAGAAGAGACAAATACTGAAAGACAAAATATGACCTTCTTTCGTATTTCGGCCAGATATGTTTTCTTTTCATTTTGGTGAAAATTATATTTTATTATCTTTTTCAGCAGAAGTACAAAAAATATTTTAACATTACCGCAGAAAAGCGACATCTACATGAAGACAAAATGTGAATCTTTTTTTTTTTTTTTTGTTTTTTTTACAAGATAACAGAGTTAGCACGTGTTGTCCTATATTTACAGTAACTTAAGGAAAACAATATATAGAGTTCATTTTTTTTATTTACTTTCCTGTTTTGGGAAGAGAGAACATTTCTTTTTTTGTCTCAGATGTCGAGAACATTATACAGGACGCATAAGAATAACGCCTAAGTGTGAATTATCTTCATCAAGATTCATTTGTTACGCTATAGAATATGTACCTAAAAAATAGTTACTTTACAAAAACAAAACTGTTAGTGGCTAATTACAAATTATATGTTGAAGAAATCTATTTTGGCGGTGAAAAAAAAAAGCTTATTTTAATTGAACTTACTTATGTGAAGAAAGACACTGTATTCGTACGTCTGGGTGTCACTATATAGAAAATTCTGAAAGTATGGGATTCCAAACATCAATAATTGTAATAATTTAATATGGTATTTGAATTTATACACTGCTGAAAAATATGCTAATAAATGAAATAGAAATACTATTTTAAACACCAAAAAATACATATGTAAATATAAACATTAGAACGAAAATATGAAATAAATGTGTTGTTGTATTTGATGATGATTAAAGCTAATAGTACTTAATAATATTTTTCGTGACATAGCAATAGAATATGTGGTGAAGCTCGACACGTAATTATTTTAGAGACGTGTTCAGAGGTTAGTATGAAGAAACTATGTAGTCTGATATATCGTTTATGGTATCGATAGGTTAAAAGTCACATGTTATCTTATCTCATGATATGTTATTTCCCTGGCGAAAGTTAGAAACCCTCGAAGAGTCATGAGGTTCCATTGAATGAAAATTATTTTCTAAGGAAAATAATTTAAATTATTCAAAGTGGAAATAAATAATAATATACTCATTAGCTGCTTATAATTTTAACAAAGGAATAATGAGTAAAATTGTAAAACAATATATTACGTATAATAAAAGTAAATCAATATATTACATTTTAATAACACATTGGTAAAGGCAATAACTGATTAAAATATTTTAGCAGGTCTGTTAGGATCTGTACAATTTGAGCGGAAACGATATAATCTAAGAGAAATAAAGAAGGTTATTGTAAATAAATCATAAAGTAAAATAATGATGCATTTAGAAAAGTGATGAAATTAATGAAAATTAATAGTTAAAATTTTAGAAAGAAATACTAATGACAAAAATTCGTAATTACTTTTTCCAATAGGTTACGTTTCTATGGTGTATCTACCTTTCGTAAATTTAATTCTCATATATTAAGAATGTAAATATTTCTATTCTGAAGCAGTAAATATTTTCACAATTATATATATATATCTACGTGTGTGTTTTTGTGTGTGTTTGTGTGTTTGTGTGTGTTTGTGTTTGTGTGTGTTTGTGTGTCTGTGTATGTGTGTACAGCGAACTTCGATAGTATTTTTACGGCAAGGCCAATGAAATTTTGCTTCTTATTCACAGAATACATTTGGGTTTAAACTCAAATGATGTATACGAGACAGGAGTCCTCAATTCCAGTTTTTTTCCCCAGCATTTATACTTAAACAACTTAGGATACACCTCCTTTTATTTGAAACCATCAGTTTTTTCAAGTGAGCGAAATTAATGGAACACATAGTTGACAGGTGTTTCTTGTTGCCTAGGGGTAGCCTTTTACATTGTGTAAACATCACTACTCTTGCTTTTAGCCTCCGTTTTCCCCTGTAAAGAGTGTACTTCTTGTGCAAAACGATAAACCGACATGAAGATGCTAGATCTAAGATAGTAAAGCGAGTCATTTTGAAGATGAAAAAAGAAGGAAAATCGATCATTTCTATATATCAAACATTGAGCATAGACTAGACAATAATTTGGAATGTTCTTAAAAAGAAAGAATATATTGATGTACTGGTCAACAGACATAGGGAAATATCGGCCAAGGAAAAGAACAGCAGTTGATGAGGGTAACATTGTGAGAGTTGTGAAGAAAAAATCTATTATAACTTCCTATTGTAAGGTTATTGTTATAAAACACTCGTACTTGGTATAACGTAATTCGTTAAGTAATCTATATACGTAATTCTTAGGCTGTTGTCGTAACAAATGTATAATTAGTATTATAACTCTACCCAATATACTAACATTGACCTCATAGCCAGGACCTCTATATAGTAATGGACAAGTTCATAGAGTAGCCAGGGTTTTATCCTTACTCCATAACATCCCTACTTTTGGGATTATTACTTTATTAAATAATATCTTTATTTAATATTAGTATCTCTTCCTCGTCTTTCTGGAGGGGTCGCCAAGGTAATTTGATGCGCGTTCTTTCCCCTGGACTACTCATTATAGTTTTTCCCGAATTGTTTTGGTGCTGACACATCAAAAATGATGCCAATAGCACATTCCTTTTCAGTTTAAATACTGGCGCCGAACTATATATTTTTTACTTTAAAATTCGCCTTGAAATATGAACATCAACACAGTTCATTAGATCGAACAACAGGAAAATACGTTTTTAAATTCTTCCTTCAGTTTTTTGCTGTAACTATAAAAATTGTATGCCTATCTACTTAAATTTTTACAATAAGTGTTTATCAGCAAATCCGACATTTCGACCAGTTTCATCCAGTCCGTGCCGAATAGATTCGTCGAATTTCTTAGAACATAGTCTTTTGTTTTCATCTGCTTATTTCTAAAATAAACATAAACCACTCAAAAAAAAATAAATAATAATAATAACAATTTATCGCCAGGAACTGAAGTTGCGAAATTGTAAGTCTTTTTCAATAAAGGTTTTCCAATGTCTTTCCTACTTGTTTATATTTCCTATTGAAATGTCACTGCCAATATCTATTAGGTTGGTGCAAAAATAATGTCGTCTTCTCACATAGTAACACATGTGAGAAAACGACATTATTTTTGCACCAACCTAATAGTAACATTTCACTCAAACATAATTGATTTGCACGTTAACAAATTTTCTTTTGTTTCGTGTGAGTATTTATTCTGACGAAGTATTGTGTATTAATTTCTTCCTTATAAAAACGTTTTGCTTAGTTCAGCAGCGTGGTTTCATATGTCATTTTTTACCACAGAAATAGCATTCTGCATTTCTCTATGGACAGTTTTGTCGAAGATGTAATTTCTGTATCTGAAATAAGCTTTTATATTCCTTTTTGTGCATTTTTCCTTAGCTTTTACCATTGCACTTTTTTTTTAATATTCTGAAGTTTTTTCAGCATGATGCTTCATTCTAAACATTGTTTGGTAATCATCCACTTTATGCTCTAGGGTTAAATTATTATTATATTCAACTTTTGATAAAATTTTCTTTCGTACTTCAACATATAATTACCTTCACAGAAATGAATTCCTTGAATATATCCGGATTCATTTCTTTGGGTTATTGTGTTCACATTTTCTGTTGACGATAATCGCATATTCAGCCACATCTTAGTCAAATTCATACACCTCCACCGAACATGAATAAAAGGCACCCATGAGAAAAATTTTCATCAGGATGTGTAGTGTCTCTTCAGAACATTTTTCACGTTGTTTCCTCGGTAAAATATAATTGCACTATTTTTTGTACTCTATTGGCGCTACTTTTCTTAACAACCTGTTTTTTTTCTTCACGGCAAATGCATTCCTGACTAAATATTTCTTCATATCTATGAAAATACGCATAAAAAATCAGACTTTTATAAGCACTGTATACGAATTCTGGCGTAAAAGACGTTGAAGCATTTATCTTCGAAACCCCTTCCTGCTGTTCATGCTGATGGTCGTCTTCGAGTAGAGAATCCAGATGTTAGCAGGGAATATTTCGAAAACAGTAGGAAAGCGTTGTTCAGGTTAGTAGTAGATATTTTGTTAAAAGTAGCACAGCGTAGTTCGTCCTTCTGTTTCTCTTCGCCTGACAATCTGGAATGGACATTCGGGTAGAGTAGACAAAATGGCCGCCTTTATACACGACGGATTGAATGTTCTACGTCTTCTGATTGGTTAACCTTCTATTGGTGGACTATAAAGTGAAGAAAGTCATTTGGGCTAAATCTCCTAGTATATATACACAAAAAACGGCAACACTTCCAACAACACTTGTTGTTTTTGCAACTGTGGCAGCAGTTGTGTATTTTGTTGTTGTTTCTGTTGCTGTTGTTGAATTTCAAATATTGAAGTCAGCATTTTCTCCATATCTGAAATAATGTTTTTAAACCAACATAGTTGATGTTCTTGCAACTCATGTTACACACGTATTTGTTTCGAAAACCTTGTCCCTCACTGTTATAATTCAAGTTATAATTTTATGTTTGTTATATCGTGATTGTGTTCAAGTTGTTTGCTGTCAACTATTATAGCTGTAGTTATAATTTTGTGATTTTTATCCACGCTTAGTTTAAAGCTCCCTCGTTGTCAACAATTATAACTTCCGTTATAATGTTGTGCCTTTATCCCGTGCTTGTGTTCAAGTATCCTCTTCGCCAACTATTATAACTTCCTGTTGTAAGGTTATTTTTATAACACACTCTCATACTTGGTATAACGTAATTCTTTACTGCCTTCTCTATACGTAATGCTTATGTTAAAGCCGTAACTGCTGCATAGTTATTATAAAGACTGGCCCAATACGACTACTACCCGCGGCCTCATACTATGTAATTCATTATAGTATTGGACGAGATCATAGAATCACTGAGAGTGTACTCTTTACTCTATATCAAAACCCCAAAACAAAAGTCAGTGACATCTCCAACAACGTCTATAGTTCAGGTGTGAGATTTCCACAATCTCCCGTTCGAAGAATACTGCGAGGGCAGAAATATAGATTTCCAAAACCACAAGATGAAAACCACTGGCCAGTAGTAAGAATCGGATGATCAGATTACAATTTGCAAGAAAGTCCAGAGATAAGCGACAAAAGATCTAGAAAGACGTTGTATGGACGGATGAAACCAAGATGAATGTAAGAAAGTGCTGGAATGAACCAAGTTTGGGGAAAGAAAGGATCTGTTAATGATCCAAAGTATACAAGCTAATCTGTGAATCAAGGTGGAAGCAATGTCCTGGCTTGGGGTTTGAATCGCTGCATCTGGAAAAGTCTAATTGAAATTTATTTATAATGTAATTCATGCTGGTAGCAGCAGAATTAATTTAGAAGTCAACAGAAACTTTTTTTCTTTCTGCAAATGCATCCACAGTAACAGGGAGGATGCATATGACAATGAAACAAAACATACAAGAGACCGAGCAAATGAATTCATTAGAGAAGGAAAATGTACAGTTTTAAAGTAACCTAAGTCAATCTCCGGACCTTAACAAAATGGAACATGCATTTCATCTCCTGAAGAGGAGACTGAAAGAAGAAATCACGTCAAAACTAACACAAATGGAAAGAAGTTGAAGTACATGTGTAGGAAAGACTTATAAATGAAGACAGCAAGAGTTTATCGATACCAATTAGTCACAGGAATAATGAATGTACTTGAAACAATGGTTATGCAAACAAATATTAAACCTTATTTACATTAAAATTGTTTGAAGCTTTCTTTTAGCATTTCTAAAAATGCGGTCTGCAACGATCTATCTATCTGATATAAAATGTGGTATGTCCTAAGCTGATTACAAAATCTATATGTAAATACCAGATAGTATATTCATCATTTGATCTTAAACCCCCAAAATTTGAGTGACCCCCAAAAAATACAAAGGAATTTGTTTTTGCTATTTACATACATTTGTATTATATATATATATATATATATATATATATATATATATATATATATATATATATATATTAGGTTCTTGCAAAAATAATGTCATTTTCTCACATATGTTACTATGTGAGAAAACGACATCATTTTTGCACCAACCTAATATATATATATATATATATATATATATATATATGTATGTATAAACTTTCTAGTTTCATTGAGCTAATTTGAATTCAAACAATCTCTAACACACCACACATAACTATAAAGCGTGTATAAATTTACTAACTTTGGGAGTCAGATTCCTCAAACTAAACAGGAACAAAACATCTGCAAATTCTATCTTTTGTGTTATTAAATTAACGTTTACGGTAGACGCTGTTGCTTTCGTGGGTTCTAAAGCTATCTGAGTCCAACCGACTTGGTAAACAAGAAAACTAGGCAAAAAAATGAAGTAATTTACTTCGGGATGAGGTGAATTGGTTCAACTATTTAAAAGTCATTTTACCCCTCACCAGCAATGCCTAACTAGAGTGTTTAAAGCTAAAACACAACTTCGGTTTCAATGGCGCCCAAGCCAGGAAATGTTAAAAAGTTAACTTGCTTAACAAATGTGGGGAGTGAAGTTTCACTCAGCGTAATGACTTTAACATGCACGGGTCATATCCACAGCAATACTTCAAAAGTTGGGCCTGTGCTTTCTTTGAGGACTTTCTTGTTTACAGCTCATACAATTCCAGTTTTAGCTAGAGTTGTTATTCAGATGACGGTCGTCTTCGAGTATAGAATCCAGAGGCTAGCAGGGAATATTTCGGAGACAGTAGGAAAGCGTAGTTCAGGTTAGCAGTGGATATCGCAGCAAAGTAGCACAGCGTAGTCATTCCTTCTGTTCATCATCCTCTGACAAGTTGGCACTGGTCATTCGTGTAGGGTCGACAAAAATGACCGCCTTTATACACGACGGATTGAATGTTCTACATCTTCTGATTGGTTAACCTTCTATTGGTGGACTATATAGTGTGTCAAGGCATTTGGACTAACTAACTAGTTACATATATATACACAAAAACTGTAACAAGAGTTTCCCACAAAACCTCTTCATCCTACTTCAGTTGGAGCGAAGTAGGCTTTTCAAACATTTTTTGGCACTTTTCGACAAGCGCCTGGTATATCTCACATATTCGTTCATTAGCAAGTCTGATATTTTCCTCCCAGGCAGCCGATAATTCTCAAATTATTAATTTCTTTGTGTTGTTGGAATATATTAATAGGTCGTGAAGTGTTGTCTACATTATGTGACCTGGGAAAGTCAGTTTTTTTTTCAGGTCAGTGATTAGCTGCCAATCGGGTGTTGTTGAAATCATATTAGGGGTATTTTTCCTGCTTTCGTTTTATTTCTTCCGACCATAATAAAATATATTAACAGCTTTTAAATTAGCACAACATAATGGCTACGTGACTGTATTTTCAGTGACTTTAAGAACATGATCGTGGCGACAAACATATCGACTATACTGTAAAGCCTTGGGACAGCGACTTACGATGTTTCGCAACAAACCTCTATTTCCACACACAAAAAAAAAACATTTGGGTATATTATCTAAAGCCTATATATTTAGATGTTGTTGAATTGGGAGAACATGGAAAACTGGATTTATTAGGAAATATATTCTACTTATATCAGTACAGCATCTATCCGACGAATTTATTTTCTACTGTTCAAATTCAATTACTCCTCATTTTTTCCATGCACATTGTTGTCAATATAGATATAAATATGAAATCGGTTAAATATAAAAAGCAAACAATCGCTTTCTGCTTGCACGTCGTCGAATATGATAAGATAGCTCAATATAGGGACCCCTTCTCCACAGAAAATGCTAACGCATTTTCAACTGTGTAACGGGTCTTTCATATTGTTTCCACTTTATCATTTTCTCTACATTTCTTTGGGATACTATTACTCCCATTTTATCGATAACTTTTCTGTCTTTTCCTATGTTATCTGAAAAAATCAAGTTTTACTCCATCCATCTTTTCTTAGCAATCACTTATATTCATTTTTATCGAGCAGATCAAATTCGACCAAACTTAACCCATCTATTTTTTTACTCTCTCCTTTCTCACCTATCTCTCTCTTCCTTGCTATTGATTCATATTTTTCTCTTATCAAGTCCATATTCCCAATTTAAGTGTTAAGTGTTAAAACTGGTATTATTCTTTACAATGAATGTGATTCATTCGAAACTTTCAAATGACACATTTACATCGCCATAGAGAGAACCTCTATTTTGTAGCACCTATAGTTTCAATCTGTACATTAATATCAACCATAAATGTTACACATATTTGCAATCACATTTTTTTATACCTTGATTTCATTTGAATGCTATGGAACTAATCGCTGCATTAAATTTTATTTTCGTTGCAGGAATTCTCAGGAATTTTGTCACCTATTCTAAATATTTCAACCACTGAATCGTTTCAAGGTGACAACTGAATATGTCAATTCCTTTTTTATTGCTTAGAACTAATTTTAAGATATATATATATATATATATATATATATATATATATATATATATATATATATATATATATATATATATATATAACATATGCATATATATGTACACTCACAGATATATATATATATATATATATATAGATATATATATATATATATATATATATATATATATATATATATATATATATATATATATATAGATAGATAGATAGATGCACATGAACACATATATATATATTAGTTTGGTGCAAAATATTGACGTAATAATATCGTTTTCGACGTTCAAAAATACGTCAAAAAACGACATTATTACACCATTATTTTTGCACCAACCTAATATCATGGTAATTGAAAATATATATAGGTATATATGAAATATATGTTATGCGCTTATGCGTGTATTTTTCTATATATTTACCTCACAATATCGCTTGTTTCGAGAGCGGTTTCGACCTGAGTTCTAAATCATTTACAGTGCCACACAGGCTATGTGCGTCCAACAAAAAAGACCAAGCGAAAAGGCGATTGCAACAGATCTCACCGGTTGAACCTGGGAATGAGGAGATCTACGCACGACAGACATAATACAGGAGGCGCCAATCGAAATGATAATGCTGTCAGCAGTATGCAGTTTCATAACTGGATTCTGCATTTCTCATTCTATCTGAACTTTAGTTCATCGGGCCTTAATTTGTTACTCTTGTACACTTCAGCAAGATATGAACAAAATTCGTTCTATTCTCATGAGTAATGGATTTCCAGCTAATATTATTGATCGTACAATGCAACGGAAGATAGAGAATTTTAATATGTCTCCAAAATACGGCCCTAGTCTGTGTCCTATCAATCTAAAATATCCTTGGGTTGACAGTGTAAAATTTTGAGTGACAGAATTTCTAGAACTATCTCTGCTACTTTCTTTTCGGCGAAGTTTTGTGTTGTCTTTGGTACCCGTTCAGTGTTTCCTTCATTCACTAAGGACCATCTGTCCTATCTTCTTAAGAGTTTACTAATCTATAAGTTTAAATGATAGTGTGAAGTTGAGTATATAGGACGGACTAGTCTTCGGTTGGAAACTTGAATGAACCAATACGTTCCTAAATATACCAGATTGCATTCAAGTAATCATACTCGTTTTTCGCGGTCGGTATACGATTTGGCAATCGGACAGCACCTACTGGAGAATGAAATGTACTCGTCGTGTTTCACGACGGGCTCATTCTCTGTTTTGCATATAGGCAGAGATGATAACCGTTTGTTGGTTCTGGAGGCTATTTGTCTTCAATTACATCAACCATCTCTCTGTAGACAAAAGGATAATTTTTATGGCCGTTAAACTTTATTGGTAGTTAGTGAACAATTCTTTATTCGTTTTTATGCTCTGGTTGGTTCATTTACTTATTCTCTTATGTTTATGTATTCTTTTAAATGTAAATTTGTCTTAGACGTGTTCCAGCCTAATCTCCCATAATTTTCCCGCATATTTGCAGTCTAATACTCATTATTTCAGTTGTGCCAACGATCGTGAAGATGTGTTGGCCTAAAGCTTGCCTAGACACCAGACCCCCAAAATGAAGAATATAACATTGTATCTCTCTATATTTCTGAGATGATGTATTATGAACATTATTTACATTGTTCGGACTGTTGCTCTCATATTTGTCGCAATTTTATTACAGTTTCGGCCGTTGAACGCCCCGTCCTTCTTCAGGTTATTTGAATGTCGAATTGAACCTTTTATGTCACTCACTGCTATGTCTAATGGATGTCAGTTATCTCAAAGTTCTCCACCAGGTATTGAACTCACACTCTTTGGGTCCTTTCACTGAATATAACTAACGCCTTTATCCACTGTGTCATGTGTCATTCAGGTCATATTTGCATGAATTTCTGAGTATTATAAACCTAATTTATTCAGCAACCATTTTCCCTTATGTTACAATCTTTGCTGTTACCATTGCATGTTTCTTACAAAAAGCTCATATTGCAATTTTTGTTGTTAGTATAGATTTTCTCTGGCAATCCTTATTACTGGTTCCCATGTTGTATACGTTTCTATGCTTGGTCGGCTCAGGAGATTATTGTGACCTAACATATGTGTCAATTCCCTAACTTTGCGATGATGATCTTTGTCTATGATCTCAACTTGATCCCAGAGAGGGCAGTGATATACATTTTCTCTCCATATGTGGTCAGCCACGCCTGATATTTCCACTTCCTTTCGTGTTACAGCTTTCTGGTTTTCTTGAATAATCCGAATATTGTAAATAGTGTATATAAAAGTGTGTTTGTTCAAATCAATCATTTCATTGGTACCAAAGCATTATATATATATATATATATATATATATATAGAGAGAGAGAGAGAGAGAGAGAGAGAGAGAAAGAGAGAGAGAGAGTGAGTGAGAGGGTGGCGTGTAATTTTCCGTATTTTTATTTAACACTAATATTGATTCGGAAATAAATGTATCAATTTTTCACGAATTCTCTTGAGTTCTACACCGCCGACAATTTGTTGTCAAAAGAGAACAATTTTGCATTCGAGTAATGATCCAATGATGCCCTTTTTACCAATCGAAAACAGATACTGGAAAAAAGAACTAATCAAACAGAAACATTGCAATTAGAAATAAAGCCTGTCTTAGATTTCTAAACATTCAAAGAGATTATTTGAGAGGAAGGCGCTTATTCTTCGATTGTTTTGACTTAAGCGAATTTCAATAAAGTGCATGTAAACAAGGGGGTATTAAACATGAAGCCCTGTAAATGCATAGAAATAGAAGATTAATGATAAAATCTATTTTCTGAATCTTCAAGAGGAAAATAACCACTTATTTTTTAAATTTCTATGTCTGGATACCAAAGCAAATTAATCTTATTCTCTTCAAAACTTGTTTTTCTGTTTTGGACATCGATGCATTTAATATAACACCTATTCTATAACATTCCAGAGCGATTCAGGACTGATATGTTGCGGGGGTATTTTCTAGATGTTTCTAGATGAACGTCAACATGATTCTAAATGTCTCGATAATTTTCCGAATTTACTTGCGACATTCATTGCAAGATAAATAGAGAGAACGTAATCGCAACAAGTCATTTTACTTCCTGTTGTTCAAATGCAGACAAGATGTCATTGATGGATGCATTCGTCAGGGATTGCATCTAAACGTTTTAAGCATCCGACGGACGAATTCTACTATGTCGGTACCAAATTTATCAAGACAAAAGTGAAAAATTAATTTGTGGCAACATCTGCTATAATGTATGAAACCTGCAGTGAATATTTCGTGGATATCTCATTTCATCTCATTTTATCTGCGAACTCTTCAAAAGATTTTTAGAAGTTTACACGAAAATTTTTATTCTTTGGTTAGTATAATTTTTAAGTATCAAATTTTTTTTTTTAAATTTTTTTAATTTAAATCATTTTTACTTTTATATTTTTAAACTAGTTTTATTGAAAATTATGTATAAATATGATTAAAAATTAGTATATTTGATCCGCAGAATAATTCTTTTTTTCTTTTCTGGGGCAATAGCAAGAGCCATACAAATACGAAAGACTATGAATGTTTATTATTCAATATTACGTATTTTTGTGTTATTTTCCTACATTCATTGCGGTCCAAAGACAGGATTTTTCATATCAACTCAACGATTTTTAGACATTTCAAAAATCAAAAACTTAATTATTTTAGAAAAGCTCAATAACATTATGTGTAATGTATTTTTAATTTTATAATCAAATTTTTTTTTTTACAGGATGCTACAGGGTGTAAAATATAGCCATGGAATTCGCAATCCTACGAATTTGAAGTGAACCAACTGGGTACTAATGCAATTAATTCTTCTACATGGTAGACGTCGAACTGGAAAGAATGCGTCTGCTATCATATATCCAGATCTTCTGTCACACACACACCTCCAGAAAGAAAGCAGCCGCCTTTAAAAGTTGAGAATATTTCATAAGAGGATGCCATCTTCGTTCCAGATTACAGATGCACAACTGTGGAAAGTAACCTACACTACAAAAACTAAAAAAAAGAAATACTTCAACGGTCTGAAATGGGATCGTCGTTTCACAAAGTCCAGTGTCGAAATTTTGACGTCTAGGCACAATAATTGAAATTTGTTAGTTGAAATTGTGTAAGTCGCAGGTCAGAGAAAGACGCACCTATTTCTTTAAAGCGTTTTTTCGCCAGACAAGATGCGCGCTGCCTCTGGCTCACTATGTTCGGTTTGTGCGAGGAAACTGGAATCTCCTGTAACCCCAGCGAGTGGCACCTCTTCATCGACAACTCAGCCAGGAGCTTCAAAGTCGTGCTACATTAATACCGGGAACATGAATATCCTTTTAGAACGGGAACAGAAATATACTCTTAATATGGCTGCCTCGGGTCAGCTCAATGTGGAAGACATGAATGACAATATTTTGCTAGATGCCATTAAATATGAAGAGTACAGTTGGGATTCTCTCAAAGACTTCAAAATGGTTGCTAACCTTAGATATCATCACGCTGGTTTGACTAAATTTCCATCTTATACTTGTTTTTGTGATAGCGTAGACGCCACACTATCGCAGGAGAGGGTGGCCAGTGAGGAGCGAGTTCATTGTGCGGGAAAAAAAAAAGTAAAATGGTATCCATGTTTGTACTATCGGAATTTTTTTCCTCGCTGAATCTAAAATTAGGACAGAAAGTATAATTTCTCACAGCTCTAGATAAGGAGTCTGCAGCCGACAGTTACTGTCAAGACATCCTCCTTTAGAGATATGCGGCAAAGCCAGCGTTTTCGACGATCTAAGAATATTGTAGTACATAGAATTCCAAAGAGGTTCACTAAAACGGAGAAAGCAGTGTACAACATCTGAGTCGCAGAATCGCAATGACGAAAAATTATTTGGAGCTGGTTGAGACCCTGAATAAGAACGACGACAAAATAGGCTTCATGATGCCGCTCAAATATCATATCCTTTAAGCTCGTGTTGAAAAATTCGAGGAGAAGAAGAGAACCTCTTCAGTGGGGCAAATTAGCACTTTCACCAAGATATACAGAAATATGAACACCGATACAGAGGTTCATAATAGGAAAACAAATAGGTGATTATATTTGGGGGCTGATTCGTGAAATGAATTTGCTGAAAACGCTAAATCGCAAAAAAACTACTATTTTCTCAAATTTGTGCTGTCTCACTTGTGTAATCCTAAAATAAATACATGTTACTTTTTAATCATATGTTGTTCTCTTCCTACATTGTGTGAACGAAAATGTTCCCCTTCGCCGGTTTTCCAAATCGTAAATGGTATATGCCATAAATATCATTATCCTGTTCAAAACAGCAAAATTTGAACCAAATAGGTAATAAAAGTTTCTCTCCAAAGACAAAAAATCTTGTTACACAGTGATATCCCACGCAGAAAAAAAGGAAATTTTGTCAGATATTGTCCAAAGTTCATACCAGAAGAAACGGATAAGAAATATGGTCCAAGCTTTCGAACTTCTGACATCATCACAAGGGTAAGTAGAGACAATTTTTGAGTTTCGTAGAATTATTATAAGTTGTGATTCAGGATAATAAAAGTCCGATATGAAAACTAAAAATTAACAAAAATATACAAAAAATAAATTAAAAAAATACATGTATAATAAGTTTTAATCTAAATCAATAATTAAGTAAATTAAGTAAATACACAAATTAACTGAATTTTAATTAAAAATGCTACACTCATAAAAAAAGAAAATAACTCACTCAGAAGGAAAATTCTGGAGAGTGCCGCCATAGTAAACTACCCAAATATTAATCTACGCCCAGGTTTTTTCCTATTTCACCTTTCTTAACAAAATTAATGCTCTTACAAACAAATATACACAACAGATTCACAAAATCAAAAGAAAATGTTTGAATACATCAACACACGTGACAATTACTGACGTTATTTTTCAGTTAAAGAATATGAAAATAGCGTTTCTCTACATTCCAGTTGCTAGGTACATTCTGTTTTTGTTTTTATTAGTTACTTTGTTCATTTAATTTCATTTTCGTATTTTGCTTTGATAAAGTCCACATTGGACGAAACGCGTCAGCAATTACCAGTTTTCCTATTGTCATTTTCATTCATAAATATTGTCTCTCTACTGATTAATTCGGAGAAATCTTCATATATATATATATATATATATATATATATATATATATATATATATATACTAACACCCACACGTTTCTTTAAAAACGACTGACAAATTACTGGTGTCCTTTCCTTGTGAACTGCCGAGTTATGCAATCCATTAATGGTGTATTTAGACAGTAACTCTGCTTTCATACATGTTTCGTTAAAACTTACTGCAGTTATTAAATTATATGACCAGGCAGCAAACAATGAAATATTTTTCCGTTCTTTTAACGAAACTTATATAAAAGTGGAATTACTGCTAAATGCACAATTATCAATTTACTATCTGTATATTTTCGACTTAGTAAATTATTTACCTTACTCTTTTAATTAAAATATTTAGCTCATATCTATGATTCAGTGTCATTACCGCAAACTGCTAATGCGTTGAATATTTTATTTTGTAAATGATGTATTTAGTGTTCATATAATATTTTATTTAATTTCTTCCCTGTCACTACTATGCCTTTTTTCTGACCTCACAACTAATGATGTGATCTACCCTCTTTTCTCTAATTTAAAAGACAAGATAGCTGAGAGGAAGCCCATCAGAAAAATTGTCATGAAAAAATTTATGAAAAACGGTCAGTGGGGAAGGTGCGGTGTCAAATCAATGTTTTATTCAATTCAACCCGAGCAAATTGATAATGCCATACAGATGCAGGGGGCTACTGGCAATGAAAGACAATGAGAAGATTTTAGAAGGATCCGTAAAAATAATCCTGAACAGGAAACAAGAGACAAACCTTTACTCTTGTTCAAAAGAACAGCGAGAAGCCTGAAACGGTGATGCCAGTTTACAACACATAACATTGCAGATTCTTAGAATTTTGATTATAGACTCTAGATACATAGCCGAAAAACATCCGAGAATAAGTGGCAACAAACGCATTTACCGGAGAATGGGAGATATAAAGATGGAAGATAGATTTTGGCGATATTCATATATCGGAAGAATGTACGTACATTAAGATGTTTTTTTCTGTATTTTTAAGATGATGAATTGAAATTATTTACACTATTTACATTGTTCGGAATTTTGTCCCTAAATCTGCTGCCATGTTTACGATGTTTCTGCCGTTGTACGCTGCAGAAACCCGGATCTTAGAACGGCCGAAAGATGAGGACAAGAGTCCGAACAATGTAAATAGTGTAAACTGTCAGATTTATAGAAAATAAATGCGACTCTGAAATATGCCTCCTATGTTGTAGATATCGCTACATATATTCTTTCAAATATTGCAGTGCACAGTGACACTCAATTTCTATTCTGTTTCTAAAATGCCTTTTTTTCTGTGCCGATATATCTTACGCTACGTTGTAAAAAATGTTTATAATCCCAGGAGTGTTTTTCAATAACGCCTAATATAACATGTGTACTTAAAGAGAAAAATAGAATTATCTCTTTTCCTTGAATATTTACACAGGAAATCTCTAATGTTACCAAATATACTATATCAGAATATAGAAATAATTTGGTATTTATAATTCTTCAATAAGCGAACGTGGATTATATGTGGAAAAACATGTATACTGATTATGATACGATAATATTTTGATCATCTCTTTGTATAAGAAATACGGAATTCTCCAATGTGCCGTGTTCTGTCACAAACCTGACGATTATGTGTATCCACAAAATCCTTTCAAATTCTCGGCTCTGTCAGCCATTTATATAATCTCCTGATTCATTCCACTTACTAATTTCCACGACATTTCTTGTTATCAGTATGTATATCTTGAGTAATAATTTTCGAAATTGAACTTCATGTATCTCAGATATTTCAAATTTCTCTTTCTTATTTAAAGTATTAAGTCGACATATTTGTTCCCGTTTCCCCTTAAACATTACTTTTATTTACATACACAGTCTATTCTATTCTCAGTATTCTTCTGTAGAACTAAAACTCTGTTGCCTCAAGTCTCTTCTTCATCTGAGTGGAGATTCTACAGCATTCATATCAAATATTAAAAGAGAAATCTCGTTGTATTTCAACACGCTTTTTTTGTTCTATTTCTAGCGGATATTTTCTTTTCTTGGTGTCATGCTTAGTACACAGAATCTATATTTCGTTATGCCAATGCAACTTTCGGGTCGTGTGTCAGTTTCCATTGGCCATTACAACATTAGTTTGATGGTGAAATTTATGCATGTGCTTTATTCCTATTTCTGCATTTCGTTTGTCCGTTTAGCTGACGACCATAATTTCTGTCTTATAAGACAATATGAAGTTAGTGATATTAAACCGTCGACTATAGTACTGCATATGTATTAAGAAATAATAAAAAAAAAAACAGACTATATCTGGTAATATTTTAGTATCATTTATTAGTGTTTTCTGAAGAATTTAATTTGTCTTTCTTTTCCATTCGGTATCCTAGAACTGAATAATGTATGAACAGTTTTGTAATTCAGCACAATTGTTGATGTAAAAGTTAAAGGATATATTGCAATATAAATGTCTATATCGAAAGCATGAGTCCATTAATTTCTCTCTCGCTCTCTCTCTCGCTCTCTCTCTCTCTCTCTCTCTATATATATATATATATATATATATATATATATATTATAAATTAATTGATTTAAAATATGGCTTTTATGCTACACAGTTCTTACCATGTTTCAAAAATGGAAGATCCGAATTTAATTTTGTAATTAAATTAAAGACATTAGTTACATTTCATCCTCAAGCGCATTTTGGTTTAACTTTTAAAATTACTGGGTTTTAAAGACAACAAAAATCATAATTCACGTTTCCAAGGATACAGAGAAATTTATATCAGCCAGACAAGGGGTGTTTGTGTGTTCATTATGTCTGTATCTTGATGTATCAGTTATTAGTTACGTTATGGTAGGGGATAGAGATGTATTCTTCAATGAAATCTGACATCCGTTAAATGCATGTCGTCTGGATTTTTTTTTTAATTTTATTGTTAACGGCAAAAATTCTTACGGCCTTTTTTTCTATTTGTATATTTAAAGATTTTTGATGTGTTTTTAGGTTTTACATTAGGTGTTTTATTGGATTCCTTTAAGTGCTTGTAGTACTTAGAGGGAGGTCTGTTGGTTAGAATACGTTTTATTTAATTACAATTTTAAAATATAGGTTAGAATTACTTTTTATTTAACTACAATTTTAAATACAACTTTAAAATATTTTCACTGATAGTTTTAATAGAGTATATGTCTTTTTTTAAAAGATGTAAATGTATTAGAATTACTTACAGTAAGTAAAATTATTTTTACATATCAAGTATATGTATATTACGATTTTTAATTTTTTTATTTAAATATTATTTAAGTAAAATTTATGACACTTACGGTAAAAATAGCTAATTAATTTCTCTGATTTAGTAAACTTTATTTTCTTTTTTGTACAGTAAAATGAATGTAATATGAAAAGCTAGAAGATGTAAGCCATTGAATGACCCATGTCCTTTGTACTTACATGGGAAATAATATATTAATAGGTTTATATAAAAAATAAAAGTTTACTAAATTAGTGAAATCAATTAGCCATTTTTGGCGTCATTGTCATAAAGTTTACTTAAATAATTTAAAAATAAAATTAAAAAAAATTGTTACCTAATTATATACATACTTATAGTTGATGTGAAAATAACTCTACATACTGTAAGGGATTCTAATACATTTACTTGTTCTTAAAAGAAATATAGCATATTAAAAATTAAAAGTGAAAATATTTTTCAAAACGTAGTTAAATAAAACGTATTGTAACCTAAATAATTTTTGCCGTTAACAATAAAATTTAAAAAAAATCCAGACGACATGCATTTAACGGATGTCGGATTTCATTGAAGAATACATCCCCACAATCTATCATAACGTAGCTAATAACTGATACATCAAAATACAGACACAATGAACACGCAAACACCCCTATGGTTAAAATAAATTTCTCTGTATCCTTGGAAACGTGAATTAGGATTTTTCATGTCTTTAAAACCTAGTAATTTTAAAAGTTACTCCAAAATTCGCTTGAGGAGGAAATGAAACTAATATCTTTAAATTAATTACAAAATCAAATTCGGACCTTCCATTTTTGAAACATGGTTAGAACTGTGTAGCGGATAAACATATTTTAAATCGATTAATTTAAAATATTACTGCTCTGTTAATTTACATTGAGCACTATTTTGTAAAAATAAAAATATCTATAAGAACACCGGATTATATATCTTACTGTTCTTCCTTATATATATATATATATATATATATATATATATATATATATATATATATATATGCTTGTGTGTGTGTGTGTGTGCGCGCGCGTCTGTGTGTGTGTGTGTGTGTGTGTGTATGTTCGCGCGCGCCTGTGTGTTCTGTGTGTTTAAATAATTTGTTTATTCGGAGCTAATGCTCAATATTAAAGATAATTTTTTTAAATGTTGACATTATGGAGAATTCAATCAACGCACCATGGTGGCTCTCAGTTTCACAATTCAGCAATGTTCAGACTAATGACTATTTGAACTTCCCATCGAGGTTTCAAAATGATAGTCACTAAACTTATTTATTTATAGTCTTATTATGGACGCGAAACGTATGTTTATTAAACATAACGGTTAAAATTAAAATAATTATAGGAGATTTCGTATCTCGTATCAAGTATGCATCTGCTTTCAAATGCACTATCACAATGATTACAATTAAATTAAGATTGTCTTCAAAGTTCAATCCCGTGCATGATATCTGAGATCGAAAGTAATTGTGTTAACAAAAAGTACGGTGCTAATCTTGAAGAATTTCAACAACACTTAAAGAAGTTAATTAGAGAACTAGAAAGGATTATCAAAAAAATAAATAGGCTAATGCACATGCATTATTTAATGAAACATGCTTGAATATATGCATGCATATATATTCAAGCATGTTTGGTTAAATAATTTAGACGTATTATTTATTATCTATTTCTTTTAGTTTTCCTTCTTTGAAGTCCACAAAATTATTTCTTGGTGGCTGTAGAAATTTGATCTCCGAGAAGAAATGAAGTCATCTATGAGTATAGCAACAAAATTCTTAAATCTTTATAACAACAAAGTTTTATAAAACTAATAAATTAAAATTCTATAATTAAAAAATTCTTGAAATAATCCCATAATTTACCACCATAGCAAATTTATAAAAAATAAATATTTTATGAAAAATACACTTGCACAGATATTTTAACTTCCCTGAAGATGGTCACAGATGAGATTGAAAGTACTTGGGAAAATAAAAATTATTTGAAAGAAAATTTTCGAATTTTCCTTAATCGATTTTCTACAGCCAACAAGAAAGTTATTCGTGGACATAAAAAGATGAAAAATATATAGACTTAATAATCTGAATTATATAAACATGCTTGAATGAAAACTTGCCTATGTTTATATATATATATATATATATATATATATATATATATATATATATATATATATGTGTGTGTGTGTGTGTGTGTGTGTGTGCGCGTGTGTGTTTGTGTACACGCGCATTCACACACACATAATATATATATATATATATATATATATATATACATACATACATACATACACACACACACACACACACACATATATATATATATATATATATATATATATATATTCAAAATAGGAATCAGACATCTTAATCCCAATATTTCTGGCATCTAAAGGAAACGAATAAAACACCAAAAGTAAAATGGAAAATAGTAAATAGAACAAGAACCTGTAGAACCTGGGATGACCCATGCCTCTTATGCTTACAGGAAAAACTACACATCATTAAATTCCTAAATAATGAAAAATTATTAAACCATAGGCAGGAGTTAACGGTTTTTTGCCGACATCAACAGACTTTCGCATTAGATAAAAAAAAAAAAACATAGCTAAGTAAAATTCTAAAAAGCTCAGCCAAACCCTTAAATAGGAAAAACCCTTTTTGTCGTCGTCAAAAAAACTAATAAAACAAACTGAAATTCAATGCAAAGCGATCTGTATATTAAACACCCACTTAAATAAACAAATAAATAAATAGATAATCAGATAGACAATAATAAAAGACAATTCTCCAGACACATAACGACTGTAGACGCGCCATAAAAATATCCTTCACTGAGAACCAACTAAAGGATGACCGTAAACATTAGCCTTGAAATAGATACCCTACCCAACCTTAGCAAAACCTCTCAGAGGATGATGAATCTACTGATAAGAATTAACTCCCTGACCACTTAAAGAAGGAAAATAGTCTAGCCACTCCCACAATAACAAATTCTGTAAAAATACACGTAAACCGAGAGATAGCTTATTCCTAAAATTTCGCCTGAGGATGAAACGGGACTAAACACCTCAATCCAACTTAATTTTATTAATTATTTGGATGATTTCGGCTCTCGTTTTTGAAACATGAGAACTCTTATGTAGCGAAGGAATCATATTTTTAAACAAAAAATATTATTATATTATATATATATATATATATATATATATATATATATATATATATATATGCCATTTTAGATATTGACTGGATGATCTAACTTCCACCCAAACGTTCGGTTTTGGTTTCCTTGTCAAATTGAACTCGTCCGGTGAATTTATCTTATTGCAAGTCACTGCCTACCTGATGATTGTGTGCAAACACATGAAATTAATAGTAATGGCCACTCTTTGTTGGCCTTGTCATTTGAATTGATATATGTGTGTGTGCCTCTGTGTGTGTGTGTGTCTATTTGTATGTCTTTGTATGTGTCTGTTTCGTACGTTTGTGTATATATTCATATTATATGTGTATTTGTGCACCGAGCGAGATAAAGAGAAATGTGTTTGCATAGTGTATTATATGTATGTCTATGTAATAAATGCTATCATTTTATATATGCGTTCATGCTGAAAAAAATATAAGATGGATATGGGCATAGATATTTACACACTCAGAACAAATCTTGATAAGATACTTTTACAAGTTACTCTATTGTGTATATTCAACAATTGAATTCATTCTACTGTGCATTATTTTTTCGTTTGCCACGCTACATAATATCGTAATTATTCCTATCCCGATTTATATTTACCATTGTGAATATATTTCCATATAACTAAACATGTCTACTTCATGCATAACTATGTACCTATGGGTTTACTTATACGGATGTACGTATATGGATGCCTCGTCATATATTATTTGCATTCTTGTATAGGAATATAACTTTGTCTAAATAAAATTATGGAAAATTGATGTCCAGTCTTGACAATTACAACACTTGAAATTCCAATTCGTAAAGTCGAGCCTCTAAATGCAGACACTCCATTTTGCAAGTCATCGCAGACAACAATGGCATCACGAGTTTTATATCATTATATTCTATTTTATATTTCTTGCCAACCGCGTCATCGGTTTTTTTCTATGACATTCTGTGGCCCTTCACGATCAAATATATCATTATTCAGCCAAATCTGTCATTCCGAATTAATGACGACTGTCAGACACGGCGCCATCTATGTTCTTCATTGCAAATAATGCAAAAATAAGAAAAAAGAACGTTATATGTCTGCATACAATGGTATTGAACAAAAGCGAAAGTTTTAGCTCGAAGATCAAATGCAAAAATAAATCGTCACTTATTCTATGGCATTTTTTTTTCAAATATATTGTTATATCGAAATCATATTAATCTTCCAAGTTATATACACTAGTCAGGTACCTGTCGCTTCATTGAAAGCAATAAGAACAACTTTTAAATCAAACATTTTTGTCTATTTAAAATACTATAAATTTTAGAAAACATTAAATTAAATAAGAACTAATAATAAAATTTACAATTTCCGAAATGTTAGCATTTAATCTTTTCCTTTTATACAGTGCTTGTAAAACAATATTAAGCCCTTGTGGCATATTTCAATCTCATTCAAATTTAGTTTGTGTATGTTGATTTATGTTTACGTTTAATTATATTAATTTAATCCTAGGTTTATTCTGGGTATGACGGAAAATATTACCGGCATCAAGGTCTGGGTACTGTTGTTCCCAGGTTCATACTGATTTATGTCGGCAGCACCAGTTAGGGCCCCAGTTATCTGAAAAGAGAAAACCCTCAAACAAAAAACAACAGTATTTTTTAAATAAAATTACAAGAGGGCAAGTTTTATAAAAAAAATAATATACAGCATTTCGCTAGTTGTAGACATAAAATCGCGTTCAAGATATATGTAGCTGAAGAAACAACACTCTGCACAAAATATGTGGATTTCAGCATAAAATAACCCATGGAGTTTGATGTGCCGCCAAACAAATTCAAACAACCAACCAAATGTTAAGCTTAAAACTATCTCTAAAAATTACCAAACAGAAACATTAAAAATAATTATATTTCTTAACGAATAATTTCCGATAGGTTCAAGGAAATATTATATTTATTTGCTAATTTTTATTGTTTTAAAATTTAACGGTAATTTTACAGAGAAATTAATCAAGTCATTTTTCACTTCTCATTCCACTTTGGTATATTTACCAGAATTCATTTTGAGTTTATCTAATTTTAACATTTTTTGTCGTAATACATTCTGTATTCATATATTCATATAGTGAGGTGGATTTTACTTAGTGGCTATCATTATATTTGCAGGTCGTAGGTGAAAAAACAAGTTTAATGGATTGATATGATGGATATGAATAGACTGAGGCATATTGACATGAATAAACTGACATCAACTGTTAGAATGTAGCAACCATACAGTGGATTATTTTTGATAACATACCAATGTTCTCACACAAAATGAAGGGGAATAAAAGCTGAGTTTTAATTATTTTTCATTTTATATAACAGATTATATTTTTATTTAATTTCTATTTCTTTTTTCATTTATTCTTTTAAGATTTTATTAATTTCAAACGAAAGTAATACTAGCCGCTCTGCCAATAGACATCAACTATTTCAGAATAGGGATACGGCTAACTTTACCATTTTCATGTCTCTGAATTTTGGAATATGTTGCTCAGTTCAGGTTTCATGGATAGGTGAATGTATTACACGAATGTCTTCTTTCAAGCTACGTTGGAGGTGCGTGCGGTGTAAAGTGTGACAGAGAGTGAGTCTGGAAAACACACACACAGACACGTATATTTTTTTTTAGTAAAATTGGAGTAAATTCGATTGGCAAAAATAAATCAGAGTATTTTGTTTACTGATGAGGGAATCAGATCTGGAGCAGAATTTGTACCCATTGAATCTGTGTTATCAGGAGACAATTGAAATGCTCGAAATAATTTTTATTGATTAAAAATTGAAATAGAGCTGAGTAAGCTAACAAGAACTTTGTAATTCGCATGTGTTTAGTTGAAGCAGCCAGAACACCGTGTTAATCGCGTGCGATGTAGTAGGGCCGATGGTCAGTTATAACCAGCCGGGTTTACATATATACACGCGTAGTTATGCTGAAAAAAACAGAAGGGAGAAAATTCTTGAAGAAAGAAGAGAAAATTGGACTGGTTGAGCGTTGGGAGGAGGAACACCACCATAAATAAAGATGATCACATACATACTCTCTCTCTCTCTCTCTGTCGAGAATCCAGTGTTTGAAATTCTTTTTTTTTTTTTACTTTTCTTTTCTGTAAACTGTTTCTCTTCTCTACTATTCTTTTTCTGCTATATAAAACTTAATGTTGTGAAAGGGTAAAATCCAAGTGTCAGCCAGGACTCTTTGCCAATTACCCCCCACATTATCCTTCCCTCTGTTTTTGGCGTCCTTGTATGTGTTATATGAAATAGGAGTAGGTAGGCTTTCCTACCGCCCGGTCAACACTCCTCCCTCTTCTGTTGGACATGAGTAGAGGCTTACGCCTTGTATCTTGTTTAGGAAGGGGTTCCCAGGACTCTCTCTCTCTTTCTCTATCTCTCTGGCCTATGTATTAGTGCAGCTCTGTTTCCCTCGTGATGTGTGCAGTCTGTGGCATCACCTCTTCATTCTGAGGGTACATGGTCGACAGTTCTCTGGTTGCTGTTTCCGACTGGTAATTAGGAACCCTAACTCTTGCGTAGCGTCTTGGGCGGCCGCTCTGATTAACAGTTGTATAATACCGGGGTGTTTGTATTGCCATGTTGCGCATGGAAAGGTGTCCCTGCAGTCACCTCCGGTGGGCAACCCTGAGGCCACATTATGATGCAGGTTGTGCCAATTCCTCTCTGCCCACGTCGCGGTCGATAACTGCCTGCTTCTTTTACTTCGGGCCTTCTCATCTTACAATCAAAATTCCACATGACTTACAAAGACCGAAAAAGTAATCCTAAACCAGTCACTCAAAAATCACCTAAACCCCTCAACATTTCGTTCTCCAACATCCGTGGCATTAGAACAAACTTCTGCAGTATGGAATCTTTCCTCACTGTAAACTGTCCGGGTATAATTACTATATGTGAGACCAACCTTGCCTCGTCTATCCCGATCTCTCGATCCCAGGCTACCTTACTCTCCTCAGAAAAGACTATCTAACCCACATGCACGGTCTTGGTATCTACATCAAGGACCATCTCCCTCTGGCCAGAGATTTCTCTCTCGAATCGCCAGACCAGTCATAAATGAGTCTCCGACTATCTCTCATCAATGCGGTAAGCTATAACTTCTTCCTTTACCACTCTCCATCCTCTCAAGACCGTGGGATACTCGACAGCATTTCTGACAGCATAGACAAGGCTCTCTCCATCCACCCGTTTACTCACATATTTGACTTTAACGCCCATCATACCATATGGCTTAAGAATGCTAGTACTGACCACTCAGGCATTCAAACGCTACATTTTTCAGGCTCTCAATCCCTCACGCAGATAGTTAACTTCCCCACTCGTTTTGCCTTCAACCGGGAAGGTAAAGCCTCTCTTCTCGATCTGTGTTTTACCTCCATCTCAGAGTCCTGCAGGACCACGCAACTCTGCCCTCTTGGTAACTCTGATAATGCTGTAGTATCTGTTAACATCTCCTTCAACTCCACCCCCTACATAGAAACTCCTACCACTAGAAATTTGTTCTACTATCAACAAGATGACTGGGACGCGTTCCGTGATTTCCTCCGCGATGTCCCCTGGGATGGTGTCTTTACGCTCCCCGTCAAAGAATGTGCTTATGAGTTCTCATCCTGGGATAAAGCTGGAATCGATGTTTTCATCCCATCAAGGAAATATAGGGTCAAGTCACGCTCCTACCCCTGATTCTCCACTGCTTGCTCAGCCGCCATTTCCCATAGGAACCACCACATCCACCTATTCCGTAACGACATGTCTGACTGCAATAGACGTCTCTTTGCCTCCTCTCGTCACGAGTGTAAGCGTGTCCTCAACGATGCTAAGTCACTATTTGCGGCTCGGATGAAGGAGCGTATTGTATCTCGCAAATTTGGCTCCAAAGTTTATTGGCGTCTCTGCAAGAGCGTTTTGAACAATTGCAAACCCTCTATACCTACATTGTTCAACCAGTTCGAAGCTCTGATCTTTTCTGCCGACAAGGCTGAATGCTTTACTCGGTAATTTTCATTCAACTCGACGCTCGACTCTTCTGGTGTAACAATTCCCTCTTAGAACTGAGGCCCTATTGAGTGGGTTACACATAACCCCGTCTTTGGTATTGGGCACCTAAACTGGCGCCCGCCCTTTCTAAACTATGCAACTACTGCCTCAAGGAATCTTGTTTTCTTGACTGCTGGAAGTCCTCTTCGATTGTTCCTGTCTTCAAGTACTCTGGCGACCCCTCTGACCCTTCTAACTACAGTCCTATCGGTCTCCTACCCCTCTTCGGCAAAGTTTTTGAAGCCCTAATAAATACCGAGGTGGTTAACCACCTCACATCCCATGATCTGCTCTCAGAAAAGCAATATGGTATCCGCCTTGCCCGATCTACAGCTGATGTGCTTACGGCCATCACTGAAACTGACTACCGCGCTTTCAAAATAACAGGAAAGCTCGTGCCGTGGCCCTAGACGTCTCCAAAGCATTTGATAGGGTTTGGCATGCAGGCCTTCTTCGCCAGCTCCAGGGTTATGGCATTACGGGTCGATTGTTTGACCTAATACAATCATTCCTTTCAAATCGTGAATGGAAGGTCGTTCTCAACGGATTCTCATCCAGTTTCTATCCCACGAACGCAGGTTTTCCTCAAAGCTCCATCCTAGTCCCCACTATAGTCCTTATCTACATAAATGACCTTCCTGACGCCATAAATTCCCAAGTTGGTATCTACGCGGATGACACCACAATTTATTCCTGCCTCAAGAACAAATCTAGTGTCACTGACAAAACTAACCTGGCCGTGCGCCTCTAACACGATGTGTCACTTCCTGTGGTTTAGTTTAAATGCTGTCAGCACCAAAATAAACATTATTATTAGGTTGGCGCAAAAATAATATCGTTTTCTATCATAGTAACATATGTGAGAAAACGACATTATTTTTGCACCAACCCAATATATAATTATCCAGTAGAGCAAAATTATTATAGCTGGCGATTCGAATCCTGTAAAGAGGCAGAATCTAAATAAATTATATTACAGTCCTTTAAATAAAAACTAAGGAAAATGCCATGCGGATGTACATTACCGACGGAGTTTTGTCTATGACATGAACTAAGACGAAATGTTATATTTTACCGTGTTTATTTTTGATAATATTTTATTTTGTTTATTTTGATTAATTTATAAATCCACCCACCGCAATACAGTTCAAAAGCGGTTGCTCGGTCCTATGTGGGGGAGATATTGGTTCCGCCCGACTATGGCAAATTTAGGGCTATCTCGGTGATAATATAACGTTACAGGTTTTGTTGGTTGGTATTAAATGAGGAAGGTAATTTATTCCTTCATTGAGATGTGATATTTAGATCATAGGAAAGATCAGCAACTAGGCTCTAATATGAAGGTATTTTGCTATGCTCTTATAAACAGTCGTATAATCAGCATACATATTTATTATTGAGCGGAGAATGTTCTTAGGTAGATGTTTAATATATAGCAGAAAATTTGCAAAACCCAGGAAAGCGATTTGTGGGATGCTTGAAATAATCTCGTGAGATTATAAAAACTGACCAGTATTAAAAACATTTATAGACATCACAATCGAGAAATGTCACCAATAAATGCTTTAGTTGGGGATCTTGCGTAAAGCTTCTTAGGCCATATCTTGCCAAGAACTTTAAAGATTTCTAACGTGGTTGCTCACGTGATATATTTATTATTAAGTGTTTCACAGTTTCTATGCGTAAGGCAATGTAAGAAATCACTATTGCGGGCAAAGTAGAGAAACCATGAGAGTTTTCCTCTCAGCTGGTTGTTTCTGTTTAGAAGAGTAACAGCTCTCTTGTTGGCGATGATTCATGATGCCACTGAGGAGGTTTATGGGGCAATATTGCAAGAGATAAGAGCTATCAACTGCATTTTAGTTCGAACAGCCCGGTATAAAAAATTCTTGTTTCAGATGGCAAGTAATATATATATATATATATATATATATATATATATATATATATATATATATATATATATATCTCGCACAGTGATAGAGATCGTTTTTTTTGCTAATAATATGCTTTCGACACGAATAAACCGTCTACAAAACATCTGTTAGTAAGTAATTCCCATTTCTATGTTATTTTTGCTTCGTTGCTGAAGGAGACAGGCGTGTCCGAAAATTCCGGTCTTAAAAGTTCCTTTTTTTTCTCGTGCTTCAATTCTGTTAAATATTTAATAATTAATATGTAATATATGTTTTGTGTACTGATTATATTGTTACCCTTTCGTTTGTCCTTGTTCTAGAAACTAACATCTATTTTTCATCCTAGAAGAAGCACATGTGGCCCCCTAATTCTCTCTTTCTCTCTCTCTCTCTCTATATATATATATATATATATATATAGATATATATATATATATATATATATATATATATATATAAAGTTGGTTTTCTTTAATGCTCGGTTCGCTAAAACGTAAAACTTTAATTTTCGGTACATTACTGAAGATTATTGACTTCAATTATGAAATATATACACACGGGAGTAGACTAGGGATACGTGGTTTCATCGTGGAGTGTTCTCAATCTTGAATCATTCCACATATCGCACTAGTTTCCCGTCCTATTAAATTACCATTTTTTATATCGGAAATATTATTTTTTTTAATTTTTATTCTTTTACCAGATGCATGACTATAGTGCAAAAATATAGAAATTCCTGCACAACACATTGTAATGTATATTAGCTAAATTATTGCAGTGTATAGAATTGTAGGGATAAAAATTATTTTGCTTGATATGAAGTCATGTCGGTCAAGTGACATCCACTTAGTGACATCAAATAACCATTCTGTCAGTCAGCTTCCAGGATTGAAATAAAAAAAAATCTTTTTTAGTCAGAACTTCTGCTCGGGTCGAGGCTAAATCTACTCCCCACCACGGGTGAGCTTCCCTGGTGTCAGTTCTTAAGAGAGAAGCGCTGTTTTCTATTTGGGATATCACTTCACATTGTATGGAATCTATCTCCTGTTCTTGCTTCTCATATTCGGATAAACTCATGACGAGCCGTTCCCTGATTTGAGAAATATGTCCCCACTAATGACATAGAATAAAATCCACCCTACGCAAAACACCGTTTGGGAAGTACAATTATGCCGCCTCCTAAGACAATAAAGAATCCTCCGGCAGCTGAAATTCCCGTTTGAAATTATTAGGGCAGTTCTAGTGTCTCGTCGCCGGAATTGATGGTACAGACCCCACTCTAATGCATCTTAACTTCCGTAAGGTATTATTTATATAAATAAAATTTATTGTAACCTAATTATGTACAATAATGTATAATATGTAATGAAGATGAACAATTCAAATTCAAAATAAATACAATATATCTAAATACAAATTAGTGGTTTGTCGTAATATATATTTTTTCTTAATTAAATCAACAATGGTTTGCGGCAATTTTTTTCCATGAACTTGATACGTTTCTCATTAAAAGATGAATAATTATAAAATATTCAACATTACGGATATAAAATAGTGAATTGTATATACTGTTTTTCGAGAATTATCATTACCAAAGTATTCAAGATTTTTATCATAGTCCAGATATCGAGTAAATTCATTTAATTATTAAATCAATATATTTATTATAATCCGGATAACATTTTATCTCTCATTGTACAGCGAAGATTATTTTTTATAAATTTTTGTTTGTTGAATTTTTCGGCACTTGAAATATTTGCTGATGTAGTAAGCAATATACGTTATGCGATGAAAATTTCGGGTAAGTATCAACTAAATAATTCCGAAAAATATAATCTAAAAATCATCACTAACAATTTTTAGCACAAATTTTCTGTTCCTGACCTCCAATTAACGTTGCGAAATTGATACAAATCTCGTGGGGGAATTCTTCTAGTTTAACATCACACATTTTCGTTAAATCATTTGCACTGCACGATCAGATTTCCACTCTTCACTGCATTCGAAAGTTATTGAATTCTGAATGAATTTATAAATGTTATTCCACTGGGATAACCGAGAAAAACGAGTATTAAATGAAGGCAAAATTTAGTCCGCAAGAAAGATAAAAAAAAAATGTCACGACAAAAACGTTCTTCAGGGGCTTGATCTGCATCGGATGAGTCATACATTTGCGACCCACTCAAACCTTTGACCTATATAGTGTTCTTCTTCAATTTCACGCGCTCTCACCCGAGTAGACGCATAAACGTATTCGCAATAATCATGAAAACAGCAGCAAATGTATATATTTCTACAATCATAATGTCGATTGTAACAGGATAATATTGCAACAATTGACTCAAATGTGATCACCTGAAACAGAACGTCGATCTAAATACGAATGCTGTGCAAAAAGCAAGAAATTAAAAAAAGAAAAAAAAAACAGTTCAACAGCGATGTTGCTTCAATCGTCATGGCCGCTTCTCTTTTCCAAATACTTTTTTCGAAGTTTGGTTAAAATATTTGTAATATTTTTAAGGCCAAAAATGATGATTTGACAACATTAATTTATACTTCCCAACAAACTGTGCTTTAAAAGAAATTGGGAAATTCACTAATAGAAAAAAATGTTTAGGCAGAACATAATACATATAAACCATTAACTACTCCAAAACTGTCCCACAAATCATCGATGACAAAGCCCTTTCTGATAAAACAAGATACATAGTTATTTGTATTCGTACTAAGTTTTAATCTAAACATTTTCATATAAACGTTATTTTATTAAAAATTAAACTCTAAGTAAAAAAAGTAAATGATATCTAGCAACCCAAAAAAAAATCAAAGAAAAAAAATATATATATACTGAACTGATGGTAATGCTTTCAAAATCAAAGGCTCTAAAAATGAATGTTCCTTCATGATATCAAGGAATTTCGAGAGACATATTTTTTAAGACAATGAAATAAAAGGTTGACAATTCAAATGTATAACAATACATTTTATTTCTCTTTGATTTTAAGATATTGCATATTCCCACTCCCCATTTATCCTTTCTTCGATTACAAGTTTATACATTTTCTCGCTGCTATTTAAAAATGGCGCAAAAATAAAAATATAAAAAAAAATAAAATAAATCTGCCAAAGCCTTGCACTTCTCAGATAGGTGTGAAAACTTTAGCACTAAGGTTATTTCATAAAAGTGTCTTTATTGCAATAAAAATGTAAAGAGACAAATATGTAATTCAGGGAAAATTCATTTAGGAATTTTGTTGTTAATCAAAGTTTTAGTTAGTTCTCCTTTTTTAATTTTATTTTTTTTTTTAAATATATTTATAAGAATGTTTCTTAACTTTTCGCAACAAAAATATAATATATGAAATCTCAGTGAAATATATATATATATATTTTAAGTTTTATAAAGAAATACTTATTGAGATTATGGATTGAATGCTATTAAGAGGTTGACATGACATATTATTTGTTAGCAATTTAGACAATCGAAATGGATGAACTGAATACAAAAAATCTACGTTGTGTTAGCTGGTTCATTTATGCGTCGATACATTTAAGAAACCATGAGTCAATCATTTCTCTCGGAGAACTCTAAGAGGGATGAAACACATTAATAATAATAATAATAATACACAATACACAATACACACTGACAGAACAATCAAAGCCAACCGCCCAGATATTTTGATTAAAGGCCAAAAACAAAAAGTGCCTTCTTATTGATATGGCAGTCCCTCCTGCCTGCAATATATCTTTAAAGATATTCAAAAAGTTGTCAAAATACAAGGACCTTGAAATCAGGAGGCAGAGGATTAGTTCAACTAGCACTGTCCTACAAAATTACAAAAATTAGGCTCCAAAGATACTTGGAAACTACAGAAGACTGGATAATGGTATGCGTCAAAAAACCTGAAAGTAGTAAGCGTCTTTACTCTGTAATAAAATAAGCCAACAAAATCAAAATGGAGTTTCAAATGGGCGTAGAGATGCAACTACAGCACAATACACCGACGGAAACTGCAAAACACTTAAAAAAGACGGCAAAGACAAATGCAACCGACGAGATACAGAAGGGATGGCAAGATAAACCGCTTCATGGCCAATTATCTGCCCGCAACAAACAAGCTGACGTAGACAAAACCCGTACCCATCAGTGGCTACGTAGTGCAGGGTAGAAAGCTGAAACTGAAGGTTTTATCCTTGCTGTACAGGACCAATGCTTGCTAACTAGGAATTATCAAGCACATATACTAAAATATTGTGTCTGCCCAAAATGCAGATTCTGTGATAAATATCCAGAAAGGATTCTTCATCTTGTATCAGGTTGCACGATGTTGGCACCCAATGAATATAAAACCCGGCATGAGAGCGTAGACAATATCTGCACTGGAAAATCTGCAACTTCTACGGTAAGGAATGTGAAAGAAACTGGTATGAACATCACCCAGACCCGGTTACGGAGATAGGACCTGTTACAATTCTATCGGTCTACACAATACACACTGACAATAATCAAAGCTAACCGCCCAGATATTGTTATTAAAGTCCACAAACAAAAAAGTGCCTCCTTATTGATATGGCAGTCCCTTCTGACTGCAATGTATCTTTGAATATATTAAAAAAATTCTCAAAATACAAGGACCTTGAAATAGAAATCTCGAAAATGTGGCACATTGGATCATCAACAATCTCTGTTGTAATTGGAGCATTAGGACTGGTTGGAAATGATTGCAGTAGACTAATTGGAGGGATTCAAAGAGATACAAAAAATTGTTCTGACAAGTACAGCCCACACTTTACGAAGGGCTTTATCTATGTATTTTTTCCAGTGTAGTTTCATGGTGCCATTGCTAACTTTAGGTCGCTGGGCGGGACACAGAAAAAATGTGCAAACGCCAGAAATCAAAGAAAAAAAATAATAATAATAAAATAATAATAATGTCCTCATAAGTATATCCTTACAACTTATGGAAATAGAACTTGTAAAATATGGGTGATCTTAGGTATTTTTGCTTATTTCTTCAAAAGGTGCTCAGTAGGAAATGTCATTATGCCATTTCTGAACTTCGGTCCCTGATTGAGACCAGGAAAGTAATGAGTATACACAAGAAATCAAAGGAAATAATAATAATAATAATAATAATAATAATAATAATAATAATAATAATAATAGTATATTTCATGATATTTTTTTGTTTTTTTTTCTTCAAGTGCCAATGAGGGTTGATACCTTTAATATAATTTTGTTTAGCGGGAATATGTAGGATACATCTCGTTTGAAGTGTATGAAACATATGACAACTTATATTAAAAGTTCAAGCCAAAAAGCAAGTATTTACATAGAAACACTGATATATATATATATATATATATATATATATATATATATATATATATATATATATATATATATATATATATATACAGGAATTTTTTTAGGGATGCTTTGCATATACTTAATTGCTAAAGACTGGCTACTAAAAACAATATTAATCTACTTATCTGTTTGGCGTCCTATTACAATAACATATAGACTTTCTTACCTAATGATATCTCGTACGGTCTCTCAAGGTCATGTGAATGTTTTTTTTTTTGTTTTTTTTTTTTTTATTCTCATAAAAAATTATAATTCTTTGTTGCGGAGTCAAATATTGATATTTTTTTGTCTCATTTTTAAACAAAACTTCTTGTCTGCTTTTTTTTGGCTAGCCCTACGATTTTCTATGATCCGTTTCAATTGGTGATACCACGTCTACTCACTGCGAATAGGAGATGTTAAAAAATGTTTCATTTTTCCCTGTTTTCGGATGCAGTTTGATAATTTCGCAATTTTGCATATAGATTCATTCCCCTATATTTCTAAGAAAATCACACTGCATCACAAAAAGACGTTCCTTTTTGCATCACGGAAGGTTTTGTTCTTTTACTGTAACATTTTAAAATCTACCAACACAAAATCATGAAAAACGTACTTCGTCAAAAGCATAAACTTGACTCGCTGAACTTCCTTTCGTTTACTTGTATCCCTTATAATAAAAATCATCAAAAATTTAAAGGCAATTTCGATCGCCATCTTGAATCCCGTTGAACTTTTTCTTCCTCGATCCTCCCTACAATCAATTATTTCACTCATTTTCTCTCCCTTTAACCCCCGCGTACTAGTGACGTTACTAGGATAAAACGATTTTAAAAATATCAATGATTATAAGCTGGATTTAATATTAGGAATTACTAAATCATATCCATTTTAAAAATTAATATCCATGAATGATTTATTTATTTAATTCAATACTCTGTCATGGATGGTTATATACTGTGTTCATTTGTAAGATGTCTAAAGTTTGTCTGTTGGAATGATTTTATCATGTAAATATACTAAAATCTATCTACAATGGATAATCTTTACAGAAAGACAATTAAGTAGAGGATATATATGTTTGAATACGCAAGAAAATATTAGAAAGACGGCCATAGATTGCATTGTGTTAGTCCATCGAGAATCAAAATATTTTATATATTACTGAGATATATTTAATTAAAGGTACGTAAACAATTGTTTTAAATCTTTTATAAATAAAAAATACACAAAATATGGTAATCGGAATTTACGAAGAATAAAAGAATTTCATATTAACTGTACAGAAAAAAAAGGTACATTTGTGTTACTTTTTGAAATTATTATCGATGCGACAGGAAAAAGGAAAAACAAATATCACGGTTATTAGACGGGAGAGAACCCTATCATTTGTTGAATGTGTCTGTATTAGAATGATTTTATTAAAACTATATCCAGATAATCTTAATTATAATTTTAAAAAGAAATGACAGATATATATATTTAGCATTTAAAATAAATATGTATATCAGTGGTACGGCCAATCTTACTTAATGTAAGAGCCATATACGATAACATTCAGATATTTGAGAGCCTCAAGACATGAACAAAATTTACACGATTTTGTTGCATACACATATGAACACTCCCCAGGGGTAAGCACATCTTTAATCCACTTACTCATGTCTTCTGACTTTCCTGTGTAATTCTTTCAGAACGAAAATTTCTTTAATCTCTCTGCCTCCCATCATTCATTCCTGCAGCAGTAATGAACAATGCTTGTAAAACACAGATGTGGCATTAAAATTAAGATTTAAATTCTTAATTATTTGATAACCATCCATGAACATTAAAATTAAGATTGATTTCAATGGGAGTTTCAGTTCATACCCAATTTTATAATTATAAAGTTTGAAATTTTTATTTACATTTTATATTATCTGTGATGGAAACAGTAGCTGAGCCAGTGTTTCCTGAGCCCCACATAAAAAAGGTCACAGAGCCGCCTGCGGCTAGCGAGTCGCCGTTTAGACACACCTGGCATATGACTTAATTGTGAAGTCTGTATAAGCTAGCAATATTTAATATTTTCTAAAATAATTATTTGCAAACGGGAGTTAATTAATTTAATCTCTAAATTTTGTTAAATATTTATTATATTTGATCTAAGCAGAACGCGTTTTATGATCATTAACATCGCTTATGCCTGAATAATTTCGAAGAACATTTAATATAAATTTAGCATTTTATATACTTTTTGGACAAATCAGATTAATAGTTTGTATGTCATATTCCTGCAGCCCGCGGCAGAGAATATACAGACATCCTTTCTTCTCTAACTGACACCGCCGACTCCTCCAGAACCAGACCGCTTGTCGGTCGCACAGGCTCCATGGCGTATCGAGTCTTTGAAAATCAGTCCCTGATGAGACTATTTTCTAGTGAGAGTGCGCCGATAGTCTTCGATGTTTGATTTTAATTCTGTCTCGTCCTAATCCTATATATCGATTCAATAAGTCGCAACAAATACATACAAACGTGTGTGCTTCAAGCGTAGCCAATTAAATCTAATGGCAAACCAAAGAGTCCCAAATGTCTACATGTAAAATAATTGACCTACACATATAACAATCAAAAGGAATTTGGTGTTGTGTGTATTGTCACTTTCCGTTTGTTGCCACAGATTTTTATTTGATCTCAGGTAAAAGGCCACTATGGAAGCTACTGATATGTATTTTCATTCAAATATATGTTTACAAAATATTTCACTAACAACATTAATATTTGACGCATTACTTTAAAGTGGATTGGAAAAAGAGATAAAAAAACAAACTAAAAATATCTAATCGGTAATTATTTCGAGTATATCTGATGTTTTCTTTGAAAATTTACATTCTTTTCCAACCATTTCTCTAAGGAAATTAACAGGAAAATATTTCTAAAATGCAATATATATATATATATATATATATATATATATATATATATATATATGTGTGTGTGTGTGTGTGTGTGTATGTGTGTGTTTGCTTAATTATCTATTAGGAAATGTATACGAGGACAAACATTTCGTTGGACGCGTTTTGTTGTTTAGGACTTCATTGCTTAAAGAGATATTTATATGATCCCTTGCAGATATTCATGAATATGATGATGATGACGAAGAAGACGCTGCTGCTACAGCTTCTTCTTCTTCTTCATCATATTTTTATTCTTCATCATCATCATCTTCTTCTTCTTCTTCTTCTTCTTCTTCTTCTTCTTCTTCTTCTTCTTCTTCTAAATGGTTATAAACAACCTGGCCATTTAATTTTACCTCACTGAAAGTAATGATTTTCTTATGAAAAATGAATATTATGTTATCCTAAATTTTATTACCGCCGTAATTAACATTATTATGATGATAATTGAACGTTTCGTGAAAGATTGAGATTACTGTGAATGCAATTATAACTCGATGTTTAAGCTGAGCTTGCAACGAAACACGTTGATTTCATTGATACTGAATTATTCTTCGAAGAGCTAATTTATTACGAATTCATGCCAGTAATATATAAGGTAGAAATGGTTTCATTATTTTTATTATCAGTTTATTTGATAATGAGAATTGTTTCATGTAACTTATTGGTTATCTTGCCGAGGCTGAGGTTAGACTACCGAAAAACATCACTCAGTTTTCAAGGTTTTTTTTTTTTAGAATTGTAATATAAGTCGAGCCCCAATTTTTAAGAGTGGTTTCTAGGATTTCACAGTTTTGGGGTTTCACTGATATACATTTCATTTCGGTCCCGTAAGGTCATGAAATTTCTCATGAAAACAGATCGAATACAGTAAGACGAATTACATATTGATCTCTGATAAAATTACAATTAAACACAAAGGTGCAAATAAATGAAAATTAAAGTTTGACTGATTATATGTAAAAAAAAATAAATAATAATTATTAACATAGACGAAGCAACACAAAATGTCATGTTAATTTCGACCGAAAAAATTTATTTCTTCTTTTTATACATTTTTACATTTTACAAATAAGATATTGTATCCCGAGTGGAAAATTCTACAAACACGACCCCAAATGTTATGCTTTGTTTTGGATTTTATTCCAGCGCTTTTTGACTGCGTCAGATTTTTTGTTGTAGACTTATATTGTTTTCATTATTTCCATTATGTATTTGGCGTGATAATATGTTTTTGTTTTTAATATGCCAAATCAGTTGGAAATCATTTATAAATAACGATATATCCTATTCAGTGAGATGCTTCTCAATCCGTCTATCGTTCATGCTATCAAATGGATCCTCGCAGAGCATGTGGTCTTGATGATATCCGTGCAATATTCCTTAATAAACGTACTCGTGAACGTGTTCCTGTTCTCTGTAAACTCTCAGATAAATGCCTTGCACCTTCTAGGTTTTATTCTTGTTGGAAATTCTCTTCAGTAGCCATTGTCATTACAAAGTTTAACCAACCGTCTGATTCTTCTACCTCAGTTTGGTAATGTAATAATGTAATAGTGACTCTAATAGACTCGGAATTGGTTGAGCCTCTCATATAAAAGGGTCTTCTTTCCGATAAACAATATGGTTCTCGCTTCTTTAGGTCGACTGCTGACGTATTGAAGATTATGTTTGAAAGTGTCTATTGAGATAGCGATCAAATTTACATTCTCTTGTGATGGTGATTTTTAAATACATTATCACAGTTACAATAAGTTTTTCTTTGTGATTTAGCTCTAAAGATGATCTTGGAAAGATGGAAAGAACTTGGGTTGGAGAAAAACTACGGCGGCTTCCTTGATGAATTTTACATTAACATCAAAAAACTCATTACAGAAATGGAAAATATCAATATGAAATAGATACAATATGTCTACATCATTAAAGGAAACATATTTAAACACACACACACACACACACACATATATATATATATATATATATATATATATATATATATATATATGTATGTACTCACGTTTGTATTGCAACTTATCTTCCAACGTAACAACAACTTCACTAAACTGATAAAAAGCATCAAATTCATCAAGGATAATGGACTGAATAACATCACGAAACCTAATGCCAAAGTAATCGACTTTCTGGACTATATCTTCAACCAATCCAAAAGAATATACATGCCTTATACAAGAGCTTTATAACGATAGATATATTAGCAAAGAATCCAGCCACCCACCAAAAATTTTAAACAGCTTACGCAAATCGTCTCAATACAGACTATCAACTATCTCTAGCAACACACTTTTTAAAAACTAAACAAATTAGACTAAGATTTTCTTAAAAGATTAAAAATAAAAAAGAAAACTTGTTAAGGGTAAAACTCATAGAATCAGATGTAGAATGAAACAGCATATAAAGTACTTACAGACATGGTTTCTTAGTCTTGTGTTGGGTGACATGTTTTCCAGTCTGTAAATTCTTTCCCGCAGACGAAGCGTTCCATATCTATCCTTACCCTGTCCGTATTTCTTTAGATCTACAACTTCAGATCTTTACAAGAATTAGCGCCAGGTCATGTCCATGGTTGCAAAATACAAACCCCGTCGCATTGCAGAGTGAATGAAAGATTTCCACAAAGTTTTTTCTCCAATACCTGTTATATTTTCGATCAAACTTCCAAGTTGATAGTTCTCTGAATGTTAAAATCTTTTCGCTTTCAATAATTAATCGCAAACAATCCTCATCTTAATTTCCTAATACCTACTATTATATTAATATCGAATGCAGACACCAGTAATCCTATACTTTGTGTGTGTGTGTTTAGCATTGAATTGGCTGGATTTTAGCTAAAAAATGAAATTAAATTAATCAGAAATAATTTTTGTCGCTCATTTTTCTGTATTCTCTTTTATAATTCCATGTACCGATGGCAGAATTACAAAACAAAAAAAAAGAAAAAAAAAACACTCATCCACATTTCAGTAGCACATAATCAGAAAAAAAAAGCTTTTAGTTATTACGGAATTTAAAGTTGTTAGGGAACCTTACCCATAATAACATAATGGACTATTCCATACGTAATAAATACTGAGCCTAAAGTGGAAGCAGGAGTCCAGCCCGGCTGATCGGCTGACCTCTCTGCCTTCGGGCGGGGAGAAACCCGAAAGAAGCTACGCCGAAGGGCGGAGTCTCTTTCGGGGAGGTAAAACGGCCCTTAACCCGTTTATACGGGATCAATCGGCATATTTTTGGCCGAGCCCACGGGCTCGGAGATCCCACGTTAAACCAGCCTTGTGACATATGATGCTCTCGTGGGGGAGTGACTGAATATCTTCAGTCCGAAGTCGGGCGACGGCTGATCGGTTGAACTCTCTGCCTACGGGGGGGGGGAGGAACCCGAAGGAGCCTACGCCGAAGGGCGGAGTCTCTTTCGGGTAGGTAGACCGACCCTAAACACGTGTATACGGGTTGAAAGGGCATATTTTTGCCCGAGCCCACGGGCTCGCAAACCCCACGTTAATCCGGTTTTGTGCCACATGATGCCATCGTTGGGGGCGGTGACAAATACAGTTCAGTCCGAAGTCGGGCGACCGGCTGATCGGTTGAACTCTCTGCCTATGGCGGCGAGGAATCCGAAGGAGGCTACTCCGAAGGGCGTAGTCTCTTTCGGGGTGGTAGACCGACCCTGAACCCGTTTATATGGGTTCAATGGGCATATTTTTGGCCGAGCCGACGAGCTCGGAAACCCCATGTTAAAATGGCCTTGTGCCACATGATGCCCTCGTGGTGGGGGTGGGGGGTGACTAAATTCCGTTCAGTCCGAAGTCGTGCCACTGGCTGATCGGCTGATCGGTTGAACTCTCTGCCTACGGGCGGGGAGGAAAACGAAGGAGGCTACACCGAAGGTTGGAGTCTTTTCGGGGAGGTAAACCGACCATGAACCCGTTTAGACGGGTTCAAACACCATATTTTTGGCCGAAGCCATGGGCTCGGAGATCCCACGTTAAACCGCCCTTGTGCCACATGAGGCCTTCGTGGGGGGAATACTAAATATTGTTCATTCTGAAGTCGGACGAACGGCTGACCGGCTGATCGGTTGAACTCTCTGCCTTCGGTCGGGGAGGAACTCGAACGAGGCTACGCCGAAGGGCGGGGACACTTTTGGGGAGGTAAACCGACCCTGAACCTGTTTATACGGGTTCAAAGGACATATTTTTGCCAAGCCTACTGGCTCGGATATCTCACGTTAAACTGGCCTTGTGCCACATGATGCCCTCGTGCGGATTACTAAATACTGTTCCGTCTGAAGTCTAGAGTTCCGTCTGAAGTATGGAGTGAAGTCTGAAGTCTGGAGTGAAGTCCGTCAGGGCCAGTCAGTCGAGTCAGAAGTAGACCGAAACAGAGTCGCGTTCAGACAATTACAACTAATCCTTATTGTTTGTACTAACTCTTTCCACTTCTCTGTATATATCCCTGTTTGTAATATATCTGTGTTATTCAATATACTTGTTCGAGGTCTTCTTTATTGGTTCTACCTTGGAATATCACCGTGGTACAAGGAACCGGACCTTAACAAAAGTTTAACGGAAACTGTCGATATATTACAAGGTTTTAACCTGTGTAGCAGTCACCGACGCAAAGAAATATTTTCGGCATGCCAGGTTCATATTCTCTCTATCGTATTTAACATTTCATTAATGTCTTATAGAATTTCATGAATCCGTCTGAACTTCCCATCTAAATAAGGAATAAATAACAATATAGACTAGACAACCTCTCTTTGGAAGAATGTCAGTTTTGAATGCCGACTGAGGAACCAATGCTTGTACACGTGTGGATATTATTTTAAATTTCGTACACTCATTTTAGAAATGAGCTGAACATCAGAGATAGAGAATTAATAAATATGGAGTGTATGAACATAGGAAGCAGCATCGCAGGGCTACTTTCGATGTTACACTACAATAGTTTTTCTAAACACCGGAGACACCCGGCAAATTTAATCAATTCAAATTCGTTATTTTCAATTTATCGGAAGGAAAAAAAAAACATTGATGTACATAAAATTTCTATGCTTCCTTATAACCTATATGTTAATAAAATCAACATTGCATGGTGACCGCGCCATGTCTTAAAGGGTGTGTATGTATATGTGCGTTTGTATATATTTGTCAGATTATATAAAACAACTACATATTTCCTTTTTGTAGTGCATTTATTATGGTCTGCTAAATACTAACTCTACTTGGTAAAGTCGGCGATTGTAAAATGTTTGTGAGTTTTTGTATGATTTTATTCATGATACAAGTAAACCAGGTGCCACATATAATTTATTCATGAATAAATTCAAAATATATTCGCTGTCGAAACATATTTGATGAACAATATCCAAAATATCTGAAAAAAAATCTTATTTTATATATTGACAGAGGCTCCAAATTATTCTATATATTTTTGTCCGTTTTTCTTTCATTGATTTTGTTAATTTATATCTTTTATACTGTTTCGATTCGAACATTTCTTGCAGCATTTTTTATTGCATTAAATGTACATCACTTGATAGATTTTTCTCTTTCTTACAAATAACATCCTTAAAGATAGAACGTACGGATTTATTTTTCTTATTTTAATATCTATGGAGACTGGAGACCATTATATTAATTTGGTGCGTTGAAACTTATTTAGTAAGTTTCTCTTTGCAGAATATGAATGAACATCGGCTTCTATGGTTAAGCTCTTTCGATCAGTCCACCTATAAGTTAGTGAATGCTGGGCAATCTCCTCACGGGTGAAGAAGAGGTTTGAAGTAAATGTTTTGCTACAGAAGGAAGCTGAAATAATATGAACTGAATATGTGAGCAACGACGAGCTTTTAGATAAAATGGAAGCAAAAATGACAATTATATTTAACATCCGTAAGAGACAGTTGATTTTTTGTTTTTTGTAATGTTGGGTTTACTCAAAATTACCGTGAATTAGGAAGGCTATAGTTAGAGGAAGTATTGATGAAACAGGAGACTAGGTAGAGGAAACAAAGTAGATGTTCATTAAATAATCATACATAGACAGGAAGTACTTCAAAATCTACTCTAATATGGCTAGTTCCTATATTTATAAGTAACATCAGTCTATTGTCAGTGTGGACGATAAGAACAGATATTACGCCTACTCTGCGACAAATTTCTTGGGCGTATAATTAGGTAAGAGAACTTAGAAAATTTAATACTGACAGGATATAATGAAGGTAAGAAAGACAAACGCATAACAATTTTTTTAAGCATTGCACCCCAAGCAAGGCGGTTGCCACTAGCATGCAAAGGATTGCAGAGAGTGATAGCGTGAATAAAAAAGCGTGATAGAGGAAAGGATGAAGATTACAGAGAATAGATCTAGACATCTGGAGATCTCGATTGACATTATATTAGAATAGTTGGATTTTATAGCTATCAGAGAAACATTAATAGTATGTGAATTCCACAGACGGGAAGTGCGAGACCAGAAGCTATTGGAGGATAAGAGACTGCTAAATTTAACCATTTTGACAATGAAAATGTGAAACCGAAATGCCAGCCTAGTAGCACGTTTAAATTCATGCAGTCTGGGAGCTAGCAAGAGTAACTCGTCAGAGCAGTTACCATGAAAGTATCTGGAGAAAAATCAGAGGGAGAGCGACTGTAGACGAATTACTAAAT
>OZ010579.1:33344580-33360374 GCA_963932145.1 Acanthosepion lycidas
GTATATGGGTGGTGTTGTCTCTATACATACGCATTTGTATGTTGAAATTCAAAGATGGGAAGTGTAGCGAAAATTTTTTCACTGAATAATATTTCCTCGCATGCATATATATATATATATATATATATATATATATATATATATATATATATATATATATATATATATATATGATGTACCAACAAAATTGTACAAATCTTGTAACGGCATAGGATAATTGTCCATTCCACAAAATGCAAATCCAGTAAAATAATTGAGTTTCTTTTTACCCGTTTTCAGATTAAACGTTTAGCCGTGGGTTGTTCGAGAAATTATTTATGATTTTCAATAGTGATACGTGCTTTTCCATTTTCTTTTTTAACAGCGTCTATTTCTCTGTCTTTATTGATGGAATTTTCCTAACTTCAGGCACTCTTTTCGCAAATTTGTTATTCTGTGAGTAAGCATCAATGCAATGTCTACACCCCTTGTCTTCTTTCTTTTATTACACATATATATATATATTTATTAAAGAACTATATTATTATGAACCGTCATTTACCCTTGGCCGCTCGGCCACAAAGGATCGTTCGGTAGGCAATGTCGAATTTACTGTTTATAAACTTCAATCTTCCATGAATCTCGTACATTCATAACTGCTCATGGTATAGGATGCAGGTTCGAATCCTGTCCAAGGACGAATATTTTCTATGAAAATTTCTCGGACATTCAGGCCGGTAAATGTTATTTAATACTGTTTATTATAAACCGAGCATTTACTTAAATACTTGTATCTATAAAAAGAACGTTAAACATAAAAATGTCTTTAATAAATAAATTGTCGGACTTTGTCCATTTCCTAATATATATATATATATATATATATATATATATATATATATATATATATATATATGTGTGTGTGTGTGTGTGTGTGTGTGTGTGTGTGTGAAGTTGTTGGGGACGTGCAGAATTTATTAATTATGCTTGAAAGAATCAAAAGGAATTTATGTAGGTTGCGTGACTTTCTGCATCCGCAACAAATAAATAAACGAAATTTAAAATACGATTAAAAACAAGACATATTCAAGTAGAAACTAATATAACATTTATATACAATTCAAAACAATATATAAGCAGGATAATTGGTATATGTTATGTTGGCAAAATGTGTATGATGTTTTAGATTTCAGAATGTCTCTCTTCGTAATTGTTCGTTCATTTACTTAATTTAATTGTTCGTTCATTTACAGTCTTTTTAGTTTGTATTAATATTAATAATTGTCGATATTAAGTGTCTTTTTAGAAGGAGATTTTAAAGAGTGATCTACCTTTGACTGTAATGTTTTTAAGGTTGTTCGCACATTGATGTTTACTTAAGAGGTAGCCAATATAATTCACTTTAGATAAGCAATGTTTGAGAATCGATGTCCACAGAGTTGATTGAGTTTTTTGATCGGGAGTGAGTCAGCGATGATATATCTTTGCGCGGTAAAATCGTGATTTCGAGTGACGTGGAGCATGTTGGCAATTTCTCTGTGGGTGTTTGTTACTGACTGCCTGGGGCGGTCAGCGTTTATTTTTATAAGTCCTGAAAGTCCGAAGTTGGCTCACTTGAGTTTTGGCGCAATTTTGTTTTGCACGGGAACAATGAGATTTGTTGATTCGCCTCGTACAGTTTTAATTGGTTGGAGTTTTCCGTACGTAGGCGTAAGATATAGACTGTTCTGTTGCTAGGTTTGATAGGTAAGAAAAAGGACGAGTCTACAAAGTACATAAAAATGAATCTCAATTCTTCCCCATGCTTAGGGACATTTCGCTCCCCCCGGATCCATTCCTTGGACCTTGTCAGTACTAAAATGTTTGACAAAAATGGATCATAGTTTTTTTTTAAATTTAAATTTTAAAAACGTTAGAAAAAAGATAAAGAAGAGAGAAGAAACAGAGGAAAAAAAACAGAAAGGCAATTGGGACTTTAAAAAATAGAGAGGATGAACAGGAAGTCAGAACATATGCAAGACTAGAGAGATGTTAAAAAACGGTTGAAAATTAACAATGACCTATATTTAAAATGTTACTTCTTCAAATAGAAAAAAAATTAAATGTGAAAAAAAGCCTTTAAACAAAGTAAAAAATAGAGAGAAATAAGACAATTACACATACCTAACCTAGACCACAGCATCATATATAAAGAAACCAAAAATAAGATGGTGAAATAAATGTATTATTCCGAAAAAATTCATATATAGAAAAACCTCGATATATAGAGAAAATTTCACATATGAAAAAATTCCCAATGTAGAAAGGTCACTGAGAAAATTGCGAGCTTGAGAAAATACTATTCCAGTTGGAAATTACATTTGCGACAACACTTCGATAAAATCCATTAGTTTATTTTAGTTTGATATTTGGAATATTAAATTTAATAATTCTAATTTTTTTCCCCAAACATAAATTACATCTGCGCTCAAAGATAATCCGAGCAAAACTTATGAATTCCCAATCAAGTTGATGATTCAGGTCTTTCTCCCTCAAATTCCCCAATATTTTGGGGGAAAATAGTTTGGTGGTTAAGTTTTCGGTTGGAAAATTTGTTATATATCATTGTTTCCATTCCCCCACAGAAGTCCCAATATAAACATGGTGGTTTGATCTACTTTCTTTGGGGTAAATGGTGGCTCAATGAATAACATTAGATGCTCTATATTTTCCCTCAACTAGGCAAAGGTTGTTATTTCTACAATTCCAAGAGGGGTCCATACTAGAAGAATTGTGACACCTTTAAATTTGTTAAGAACATATTTGTTTTGGGAGTTAATTATTTTATACTTGTTTGTCCCTGAATATATATGTTAATAGTTTTTTCTATTAAAGATTTTACTAAAAGTTTTGTTATATTGACATTTTTTTAAGTTTCAACGAAACCTGTACAATATTAATTCTGGATAACGTAAAAAGTGGAAGTTGAAGCATATAATATTCATTTTTTTTATTTTTTGCTTACTACCACACTTACCTTGACTATTGTTATTTATGGGGTTTATGTAAAATAGTTTATTAACAAATCCACTTTTCTGGAGAGAATTTTCGAACAATGCCTTGTTCGTATTAAAGATATCATTATTAGATGACAGGTTATTAATTCTAAAACAACCAGTAATGGGTATTTGCTTCAAGACAGTATAGTAGTGGTTAGTGTCATTGTTAATGAAGGAGTCTCATTATCTGTTATGGTAATTTACCTCGCACGCAAGGACTCTCCCAGTTATAAATAAGAGAATTTACAGATTTTGGAGAGTGAATTTCCAGCAGATTGGTCTACCTTAAAACCCAGTAGCTTAAACATTCTAATAACATTTTTGGTAATTTAACAGTAAGAGAACCATTACAATTAGGAACATTAATGAATCTGTAGTCTTTATATAGACCTACTAGCTTCAGTTCAACAATACTACTAAAGATCACCAGAATATAAACACAGACAATCTCCGGAACTTGGGCCGAATCAAACGGTCCCATCGAAACTTCAAAATCGCTAATCTCACACTTAATCCAGTTAGTGTCATTAAGCGATAAGATCGTTTTTCTGGTTTCAAAGATGATATTCAATTCTTCATCATATCGTTTTTAATAAAATTTAAGAGGTCTCTAGAAATAGTTGAGTAAAATCAGTGATATCGAATTTAATAAACTTTGATCTCTTCTTAACCATCATATTATTAAATCTTTTCATGGTATCTGTTGTGCCTTTCTAAAGATTGGCACCAGTTGAAATATGTAGATTGTCAGATTTTACTTAATTTTAAAAATTATAACTAGCTCACATTTAGTGGGATTGATCAATCTAGAATGGGTATTGTTCGAGAAAGTTTATGTTCTTTGAATAAGATATATGCTTCTTTCGTATGGATCTTCCACATTAGATCGCTAATATTAAGATTATTATCTAATTCAGCTGTCACATTGTCTATCTCAAAAATTATATTATTGAATCTATCTTTTTTTTATAATTATCAGCGATTTTAACCTTAATAATGTAAAAGTGTTTAGTAATATCACATTTAAATATGATTTATTTATTTATTTATCTGCTTTTAATGATATCACTATCCTTGTTTAAATTCTTCTGAAATAAGTTAACGTTTCTACTACTATTCTTAATGATTCGAATGATTCCAAAAGTTTGCAGGATTGTGGGGATTTTTGAGTCATGAAGATGTAAAATTCAGGTCTAATGCATTGAGTTTCAGGTTTTTTTTTGTATGTGTGTGTGTGTTGCTTCCTGATTAAACCTTTTATTTAACTCTCTTTGTATTGTTTCCTTTATATGTGATGCTGTGGTTTTTGTTAGGTACATGAAATTCGCTTAATTTCCTGTATTTTTCCTTTCTTATATTTCTAGCTATATCTTGTCAAATTTATTTTATATATGTATTTTTCTCAATTGGGACCTCACCTACTTTTCTGGGTTTTTTTTTCTCTTTTTATGTTATATGACTTACTTATGTATAACTGATATGCTACTTGTTTGATTTATAGATTTTGTATTTCCCGCACTTGATAAGGTTCATTTATTTCCTTTATTTCCTCATATTAATTCATGAAATTTGTTTTTAAAATGTTTTCTCTATATGTAATACACTTTTTAAAGATATATTTTTCTATATTTCTTATCCTATAAGAAATATTTGCCTTTCTTTAATATCCTATGAGTTACTTCGCTTCCTATATTTCATATGCTATGAGCAATTTTTAATTTCAATTTTATATATTTCTCTTATTTGTTTCTTTCTACTTTTTAAAATGTGATATGTTATGTGCGTTCAAGTATATTAATTAGTTAACATTTTCTTATTTACCTCTTTATTGGCTAGCTGTTTCTTTTTTTTACTTTTTTTTTGTTTGTACTTAGTAAATCTATATTTTATTTTAATTTGGTTTATCTATCATAATTATCTAGAGTTAGTTTTTAACAGATATGATTCCGACCAATCCTTCATATTTTACTCTATAATTAAAACATATAATCTTTAAATTTAATCTTACGTTTAATCTAGTTTTTAAATTTTATTGATCCATTTAATTTTTTACCCTATATATTGAAATTTTCTTTTGAGCTATTAATTATCTATTTATTGCATTTCTTCCTTCATTTTATTAATTTTAATATCCAGGTTTTTCTAGTTTATATCATAATAATGTCTTAATATTTTATTATAATATTGAATTCTTTTGTTTAATATTAAAATTAATAATAGATTTAATATTAAATTCTTATTTTTCTTTTATCTACAATCTTTAAATCTTCCTTTTCTTAATTTTAATGATTGTATTTTCTTATGTAATTTTTTTCAAGTTATAATTTTTCCTATTGAACAATAATTAATATTTTAAATATAGGTCATTGCCAAACTTAACGATTTTTAATTTCTGTCTAGAGTTGTATATATTATGTCTTCCAGTTCCTCCCTCTCTGACTGGGTGTTTCTTTCCTTTTTTTATCTCCCTTTTAAATGTATTTCTTATATTTGTTGTTTGTTCCTCTCTTGTTGTGTTTTTTCATCTTTCTTCCTTCATTTTATATATTATTTATTTATTGTATTTTTTTTATAAGAAGACGGTTATGATTCACTTTTAATCAAACGCTTTAAGATTAAAAAGCTACAGGATATTTTCCCGGGTAACGAAAAGTCAATAAAATTGTGTTACAACTGACATTCATTTTCATGCAGTTCATTACTGTAATAAATATAAGCTCTCTTTTGTGGATCAGTTTTAATATTTTATATTAATAGGACTCACTCTCATTACTTAAACAAGCATTTTCCTGATATATATATATATATATATATATATATATATATATATATATATATATATATATATATATATTCTTAATACAAATGAACTTGTATTTTACTCAATGATCATTCTATCATAGAAAGAGATATATAGATAGTTTGATTGATTGATTGGAATTCCGAAGAAACTGTAACTTCCATCCGGTCATTCCTTTGATTTTCTTGCATACGCTAGGACACATTTTTCAGTTGTCTGTAGATTGCGAGCAAGCGTAAACCGGATACTTAGTGTTAGCTGGCAAAAAGAGACACCTTTCTGGGACTAACATGTTTGTTCTCTCATGTTACATGAAGCAAATATGATTACATCCCAATAGCTATTTATCCCCGCATAGCGAAATCCCCCCCACACATAAAAATTGTGTATTTAAGGAACAAATGTCATTTAGAGGAAATAGCTTTAAAAACAACGGGCATTTTGTGTGGGTTAACATTAATGGACACATTTTCGTCAGGAATAATCTTTCTCAGACAATGACGAAATTCTGCCAGAAATTGTGTCAAGATACGGGTTTCTATGAATTAAAATCGAGTTGTATAGGTTTATTGAACACCATGACAAAGCCAAGAAAACGTTTTCATTCGTACTGAGAACCTGCGGTTCTGGATAATTACTGTACCGATCAAATGCGCAAAGAGAACACATGGAATTTGGAAAGTTTACCCGAAATATTAATTTGGATATACAACTTATATAAAAGTTCGAAGCATATAAAAAAAATTAAACACGTAATGTATGTTGGATTAACAAATATGATTTTCCCTCCAAGCAGAGATTGCACTGTTTGTATTGATTGTTGTAGGCTGATGCTCTTTTTTCTCATTTTCCATGATATTTTTCGTGCTATTTGCTTTTTGTTTTTAATTTCTCATATATACTTGGAAAGCATTGTGCTGTTTGCGTAATTATTATTTGGGAAATGTGTTTTGTGTGCATAGTTAATTTGCTTCCAGCGATCTTCAGTTACTCTTGTGTATATTCATTCTTCATTATCTGCTGATTTTACACTGGCATGGTACATTGCATTGTTTTGTAAGCAATAACCGTGTAAGTGACATTCATTCTGTATTCTGCAGTTGCACTTTGTTTTAAATTGTTATGATAGTTTGTTGATAGTTTTCCTGTTGTGCTTTTGTAATGTTCGCAGGACATCTGTAGCTGATTTTTACTGTTTTTCGCTGAATATTTTGTGAAGAGTCCTTGATTCGAGGAAGATTGAAGAATAATTTTGCTACGTCTGTTTTTGCGTTTTTGTTGAACACTGTGTTGAACAATATGATGTTTTACTTCCTGTTGGCTTTTTTATCCTCTGTAGTGTGTAAGTGAGTGTTACCGGGAATCCACTATCTGTTTCATAATCTTTGTCAGCTTCGAGGAATCTTGAGTGTCTTTAGAAATTTAATTAACTTACATGTTTATAAGTTTATTTGACGTATCCATACAGATGCAATAGATAATGATCGTAGCTTGAAACTAAATATACTCCTCTAGCAGGTTTATTATTTAAATAACCATACATATTTTAGTTTTCGTATCCATTATTGGAAAATAATTATAATGTATCTGGTACTGCCGCTGAAAATGGAATCGATAAGACAAGTTCAAATTTCTGTCTATCCCCTTGTGCATACGTTCGCACATTAAGTAACGAATTATTTAGCAAGGAAACTGGACGCTCTAACTTTATATGTCAACTAGACTAAAAATAATGACGGAGAAAATCTCTGTCGGAACCGTTAACCGAACACTATCTTACACACCTGTTCAATCCAGACAGCCAACCTGTGGCAAAGAGTACAGTTTAGCTGAATGAACCATAGTTACAGTTTTTAGAGCGTGATCAATTTCCTCAAATGTACGTACAAACACTGAATGTTTTGGGCTTTGATGTAAGCGTCTTTTGCAATCTTTCCACCTACTCACTGTTTCCGCCAAGGCTAAAGCTAAAATCCTGTATTATTTCAAGCATTTTACTAAGGTGCAGCAAGCTAGAATGATATTTCGACAATATTACGACGAACAAAGGTACCATGGTTGCATTTCGAAAACAGGTCTCATGGGCAGAAAGTATACGTTGTAACCACTCTGGAACTCATCAATTAATATAGAAATATTAATCTGCAGGCTAAACTCTGGAGAAGGCAACGGGAAAAGATCCCGTTATGTTTACAAAGTAGTTGTGCCTAATCATATATAAAAAAAAGAACTGCGGTGAACAAGGCTGAACTACTTCATTATATAACGTATTGGTTCTATTTTTGAGATGATGTTAACCAAGTAATTAGAAGGAGTCGATCGCCAAAACCTAGTACATTGATATAAGTTTGGATCTGACTCTCCATGTTGTACATATTGCTCTTAGACTGATTACAAAAAATAATTGTGAACATAATGGTTCTAGAATAACCATCATTATAAAAAATATAAAATAAAGAGAATAATTATCATTGAATCACTAATGGATCCGCCATTTTCATTCATGCAAAAGAAAAATCACAAATTATATATATATATATATATATATATATATATATATATATATATATATATATATATATATATATATATATATATATATATATAGTGGCTAGGCTGACAATGTTTAAATTAGTCGATTAAATAATCATTCCCTCGCTATTAACATTTTGCACCTTAATAATTATTTTATTTAATATTCGACATTGTCAATCGTCAGGGATTAATAACATACACCAGAGAGACTGTAGGAATGGAAATGATTTTGATCCCAACTACCAATCTTATTGTTTTAAAATATTCCCAAAGGAATCACGTAATTCATATTTAAGAAAATATGCCATAGACAAGATTTTTTTCTAAGGTATGAACAAGGTCTTTCGGTTGAGTGCCATTCATGTCTCTTTCGTTTCCTACACGGATGATTTCCCTACGGGTGCTTGCCCTTTCTTTCTGCGACAGGATGCTTGGCAATCAAGGCTATATTACAAAGTCTGTCCTCCTATTTCACGCATAGCTGGGAGAATAAGACATGAATTCCACCATTATCCAAGTGAATGTAAGTGAATATTACGAAACTTGTAGGATTCGAACTCAGCTCTATGAATTTCTCTTTCTGAACCGATACACCGCAAGGTACATATTTTGAACACGATAAATATTAACGAATATTCAACATACACAGCCACACACACGCTCACACAGACATATATATATATATATATATATATATATATATATATATATATATATATATATATATATATATATATATATATATATATATATATATATATATATATATATATATATATATATATATATATATGTGTGTGTGTGTGTGTGTGTGTGTGCAGTTTTCTCCTGCACAGGTGAAAGCAACACACGATGCGTAAGGAGACGAAATAAGATCCAAATGTGATTTAGATAAAAAAAATATTTAGAAACAACAGAAGGTCTTGCAAAACAGAGAGACGACACACAAAATTGTATTCAACCAAAAATATGCAAATTTCAGAAGACTCTCAAAACGCTTATGGCAATTCAAATCCCCAAACAAAACGCATGAAGAATGTTATGAAAAATAAGGAAAATAGTAACTTTAAGTAACGCTAACATTGCCAAAAGGAGACAATAGTAATAATCATATTTGCAGAAAATGCAAAATCATAAACAAATCTGAGCAGATCGTATTTCCAAATGCAGACAGGAAAACAAATTCCTAATGTGCTACCTAGAAACACAAAATAAGTCCAAAAACTAAAACTCTCATACAAAAATGAAGTAAAACTTCTTTCGAATACGAAAGTTTAGAAACGAAGAAAATATACAATAAAGATACAATGAAGTAAAATTACAATATATATATAAATAAATATATGCAATAAATGAATGAAATAATAATCTTAAAATAATAAATAAATATATTAGACACTCTAAAAAGCTTGAATATATATAAACTGAAGCAGTCACGCTAAGAGGTATTCTGTAGGGCGGTTTTCATTCATACCACATTTACATTAAATACATAGTGACCCCTAACTTAATTATAATCACATAAGCTCAGAAGAACTTTAGATAATTGAATATGACAATTTCTATACCGCATTCTATTACAATAAGATCTACACTTACAAAGATTTAGATACGATTCTGTGGATATTTCCTGGGTAAATATTTTAAATATAAAACAATATACCCATCGTACATGAATTCACCGAAATGAAAAAGAACGGCATGTGAAGACGAACCACTGATATCTAAGAAGGACCCATAATGAATACTCATCGAAAATAAATTTAAAAACGCAGTAAAAGCTTCGATAATTGTTAATTAAAGCCTGATTCATGCAAATGACTATTGCCATACAACTCCACGGAAACAAGAAAAGGTATTAGACCGGGAACACATATATGCATGGAACTTACACACACACACACACACACACACACACACACACATATATATATATATATATATATATATATATATTATGTATGTATGTATGTATAAATAAAAGAAAGAACAGTAAGATATATAATCCGTTGTTCTTATAGATATCTTTATTTTTACAAAACAGTGCTCAATGTAAATTTACAGAGAATTAATATTATAAATTAATTGATTTAAAATATAGTTTTTTCGATACACAGCCCTAACCATGTTTCAAAAACGGAAGCTAAAATATTCGAATTTAATTTTGTAATTAATTTAAAGACATTAGTTCCATTTCATCTTCAAGCGAATATGAAATGGAACTAATGTCTTTAATTTAATTACAAAATTAAATTTGAAGCTTGTAGTTTACATTTTTGAAACATTGTTGGAACTGTGTAGCGAGAAAAACATATTTAAATCAATTACTTTATAATATATATATATATATATATATATATATATATATATATATATATATATATATATGATGACAATTGGAAAAAAGATCTTAGATTTTGCCGACGCGTTTATCCACAGAATTGATCTGTGAATTTATCAATATTGTTGACATGGAAAAAAAAAATCTCTTACTATAAAGGCAATTTACATTAACCAGAAAAAAACGCTTAGACAGAAGCGTCTATCTTTTTAAATTTGGATTTTTGAATGTAACTATAACAAGAACATTTCGATTTCATTTTTGCCTTGAAAAAGTCGGAAGACGAAACGCGTCGGCAGAATCTAAGATCTTTTTTCCAATTGTCATTTTATACCAATCTGTCTTGTCCACAGAATTGATCTGGGAATTTTTCTTTCTATCTATCTATCTATCTATCTATCTCTCTCTCTCTCTCTCTCTCTCTCTCTCTCTCTCTCTATATATATATATATATATATATATATATATATATATATATATATATATATATATATATATATGTCCGTGTGTGTATTTTAATTTTTTATTATTAAACGTTAGTTTTATGTTTACTCATACTCGAGCAGGAGATCTGTTTTTTTAATTAAATATTATTTGTTGATTAAACAGTATTTTTTATCCGTCTACATCTCCTGGCCTAAACATTCCAGAAATATTCGTCTCCTGGTATTTTTCTGGCAAGATTTCTCGAATATTCAGGTCGGTAAATGTAGTTGAATAAAAAGATACTGTTTAATTTTTTTTTAAAATGCTATTTAATTAAATAACCGACCGCCATCTCGAAAATGAGTATTCATCAAATAACTTTTAAAAAATAAATTAAAATAATATCGGAATTAACCAGATTATTTTTAAATTTCGCGCATGCGCTTTAATTTTTTTTATATTGTCGGCTACACAGTATATTAGAAAAACTTACATACCGTCTGTAGCAAAAAAGGTCAGGATGGCTAACATTCAGAGTGGACAGTGGAGAAGATTCGGGAAGAGTGGTTGAGTCTAATGGTGATTACGAACTATGGAAGCTCAGTAAACTCATTCTTCTTGTTCTGAGAAGAATAGAAATCCCAGATTTATTGGTATGGTTCAGGATATGATAAAAACGATCCCTCCGAGTCAAACAAGTCAATAGCAAATGAGGTAGTGGATCAAGAGGGTGGCTTTTGGAAGACTCTATATTTGACAACAGGACTCTGCCTCATACAACAGAAACAAAAGAAACCAGTCATGGCTGTCAAACACCTTCTGCAACTACAGCACTCATTACATCTGACCACCTAATTCGCTAGGCAAACAAACAAATTATCATATGCGGGGATCAAGTTGAGCGAGTGACAAACAAAACTCCTTATAATACCAAAGATGAACTGAAAGCAAGGATTAGAGTAGCCCCCTACAATGTAAACAAGGAGACGATTCAGACGAGCTGCTGGTGATTCTGAAATCGTCTGGAAGCTGTAGTTGAAGCCAATGGCGCATTTAAACAGCATATACACAATGTATATATATATATATATATATATATATATATATATATATATATATATATATATATGCAAATATACATACATACACACACACACACATATATATATATTTAGATAGAGAGTGACGGTGTCTGTTTATTTATGTATGTGTATGTGTTTCTGTAACAAAACTTTAAATGAAATGTCTAATCATATCTATCTGTCTCACTGTCTATATTTCTATTCATCTACCTACGTATCTGTCTGTCTGCCTATCTTGAATCTATTAACTAACAAGAGATGCAGATAAAAACGTTACTACACATTTAGGAATTAAAATGGCATCCACATAAGCGAATACAAAAACACAGACAGATATCAACATTCACGCGCACACAATCGTACACGGTTTTTCGTCTATCTGTATCTTCAAGGACACATGGCACAGTGGATAAAGGCGTTGGTTAGATCCAGTGACAGGCCCAAAGAGTGTGAGTTCAATACCCGGTTAAGGCAGTGGAGAACTTTCAGAGGGAAAATTAGCAGGAGATAACTGATAACTGGCATCCATCAAACATGGCACGTGGAACTAGAACAGTCTACCCCAGGGATCGAAATAAAGGGTTCAGTTCGAAATTCCAACCAACTGAAGAAGGTCGGAGCGTACAACGGCGAAACTTTGTGACAAATATGGCGACAAATATGAGGACAATAGTCCGCATAATATAAATACAGTACGGTTTTTAGTATTGTTCATCGTAATGCAATGAATGTTGCATGAAAGGTTTTCTCTCTGATGATTTTTCACACACACACATATACACATAAGCACACACTCAAATACATGTACACAAATGTACACCTCTTATTAACCACAAACATATCTGTGTGAAGTAGTAAACGTATACTTGTTGTTAACGTATATTTTATCTCCACATAACTTTTATCAACACATAGAAATGAACAATACAATAGATGCAAATAATTATCATTCTATGAATATCTACAAAGTCGAGTCCTTATCGCCTTGCAATTTTGTATCCCTTGTGGTTTATATGAAACTGTACGTTATTCATTTATGGAGTGCAATTTCACGCCATGGCGGTTCCGCAATGTCTGAGACACCTTGGGTTGCCTTTTAGATCCCCAATTCATCAAGTGTGGCAGACGGCCCTATTTTGATATTTTGATTAAATATCCGTCCAAAGGAAAATATTTATAGCCTAGCCGGCAGCAATCTGTCAGCAGAAACCTTTTAGATCCTAATTCATATCTCATATATATATATATATATATATATATATATATATATATATATATATATATATATATATATATATGTATGTATATATATATATATATATATATATATATATATATATATATATATATATATATATATGTGTGTGTGTGTGTGTGTGTGTGTGTACACTCACACACGTAGACACAATGGATTTTCACTCGTCATCACTCATCTTGCGATTAATAGAAAGTGAATTTTTAATTAATACATGTATTTGGGAACGTTAGCTTCCTTCCGAAGAGTTCCGAAGAGCTATGACACTGTATATCTGTTTACATATGGTGTACAAATATAGATATATTTGCTTATAAAATAGTTATATATTTTAAATACATTTATTGATGAATCAGTATATACTAAAGTTCATGTACAAGAAATGGCACAAATATTTATTAACGATTTACATACTTATCGATCTATCGGGTTATTTATTTATCTATCTATCGATCTGATTTTATATCTTTACGTCAGTCATATTTCAATATAGATCCATTTCCATTTGCACTTATGAACATTCGTTCACGCATAAAGTGATCACATGAACACACGCACACAAACACACACACGCACATACACACATATATATGTATATATATACATATATATATATATATATATATATATATATATATATATATATATATATATATATATATATATATATATATATAAATGTAATGAAGGGTTTGGTAATCCGTGTGGATAATTCTAAAAAGATAGCTCAATATACCACTAGAGCTAATATTAATTAATTAAATAATTAAGAAAGAGACAATCTTAAGTTCACATGAGTATAATTTATTTCCCCAGAAAATATATTTTCCGGGTTCAACAGGTCACAAGTCTAGCTATAAAAGACTTAGGTTTCTTCTATTTTTAATATAATTTTTAATGGATATTTTTAGATTGATATAAGGTGATAGAGGTGATGGCAGAACTATAGAAACCACCTTTAATAATTTACTTAGGTTAAAGTGTATGCAATTAAGAGACTAAACAATTTCAATTTAACCACTTTTATAAATAAATTAGACAGGAAGATATGAACAAAATGTTTGATACAATATTTTATTACTATGAATAAAAATTTGCTGTGTAGTAATATTTGTCGCCATTGAAGCTGATTTACGGGTCCAATCGGTTCACAGTTGCATGTATTCAGACACACAGCAGATTCGAGGCCACATGTAATTCTACAGTAACTGTTGCGGACGCTTGCGGATTAAAGTTATTTCAAGCGAAGAACGCGAGTCACAAATATAAACTAATTTAATATGCTAGACAAATGCTGAACTAAAGGATGTCGGACTCATTGTTTCCCTGTCGAGATCAGCTGTAAGGGGTTCGCCCGACAGTCAATGATATCAACACTTACTAGCCTAGGGATTACTGGACAAAAAAGAAGGCAGGAGATTTAAATGATATTGGAGTCCGTTGAAAAGCCCACCAGATGTTTGTGGATATATAGGGCTAATATATGGCCCAAATCTACTAAAAATACGAACGTTCCAAGTGTAAATGAACATACGTCGTAATTACCACCATTAAATAACTCAAATATGTATATAGATTTGTATATATGTATGTTAAAATTATATATATAAATGGCGAGAAGCTCCAGATTTATTCGTGTTGCATACAGTCGTATATTCAACGACTAGATTTTTTTGCGTTGTATTGGTCTTTAGAGTAGATTTTGTTTATTACAAAAATATTTTTACACGTAATATTCCCTTTTCTTTACTCCTATTTTTTTAAATAATTACCTATTTTTCGTTTCTGATTTTTGTTTTGTCGTATTTACTAGTTTGTTTTTTTTTTGTTTCAAACGGTATCCTTTAAAGATATTTTTTATTTATTAGGAGTAACTTGTTTTAACTAAATTTTCACGCTATTTTTTTTCTTTTAACTAATCCAATATGTAAATAAATATCTTGTTTCATTTATTTTAAACAGTTTTAGTTATGCTATTTCTCTTAGATTTAAACAAATGTCTCCCGTTAAGGATAATTTTTTGTGTGCTACCTAACTTTAACTAATATTTACACGTTATGCTTTTAATTAGTGTTTAACATATAAATATCTTGATTAATTTATGTTTAAGGAATTTTAGTTAAATATTATTTTTCTTTGGTTTTAAACGGAATTTTACAGTCTCAGTCAATTTCCCAATTTTTTTCATACCGTATTTTATGAGTTTCTTTTTTTTTTCGTAAATAGTCTAAGTCATTTTAACCACAACTGTATACAATTTGTTAAGTGTAGTTCAGAAAAAATAAGAATAAAAAGAAAAGTTATAAAAAGAGAATGACCAAACAAATGAGATATGATG
>OZ010579.1:33360574-33400574 GCA_963932145.1 Acanthosepion lycidas
GAGATATGATGAAGAATTTAAAAGTGTAGGAAGAGAAACAAAAGTCGTAAGACGAGCCAATATAATAAATCATTTTTATTATATGTATATATATATATATATATATATATATATATATATATATATATATATATATATATATATATATATATAGTTTTTTACTTCTCTTCTTCCCAGATGTGCATGTTTGTGTGTGTATGTATGTATATATATTCGAAATCATTTTCATATTTCAATGAATATTAATTATAAAAGAAAATATGTGTGAAAATGATTAATCACTCTGAATCTTGTTTCCATGTGTCAATAAGTTTTTTGGTGTTAATATGAAATTAGCATTTCATTAGATTTTTGATGAGGGCATTATTCAAAACAAGCGAAAACATGTCGTCTGAACCAAAATAGCGAAAATTGAAACTAGTTTTTATCATATTAGCAATCAAGCATTTTACACCCGTACACACACACACACACACACACACACACATATATATATATATATATATATGTATATATATATATATATATATATATATATATATATATATATATATATATATATATATTATGTAAATATCATATATATATATATATATATATATATATATATATATATAGATAGATAGATAGATAGATAGATAGATAGATATAGATATAGATATATATATAGTTTTTTTTCTTCTCTTCTTCCCAAAAAACATGTCTTGGCCGCATGTAGGAAGATCAGGACAACCAAGCATACTCGTTCTATAACATCGAATAGCCCAAGTGAAGTCTTGATTAGTTGCCGTTTTCTGGGGGAACTTATATAAAGCACGTCCTAAAGCTAGTACCAAATTTTATTCTGGATGCAGGCTGAATATTGATCATATTCGCTCGGGTCGCCAAACGAAGAAGTCTGTTGTTTGTTTAGACCCTAAACTTCTGATGACTTGGGAGCAGCAACACTGACGACGCACCTAGATTCGGCACATAATTGTGTATTTTTAATAATGCTACGAATTACATAAGACTAAACATATATGAAATGTAAAGGAGCAGATACATTAAGTGACATCATCGTGACTGTGTATCAATGCCTATTACCATTTAAAACTATAAAGAATAAGGAGCTATGATGTGATGTCCCCCATGTTTATCAAATAATCCTCATTAGGCTGGTGAAAAAAACTTTACTTTAAGAGTTCTGGTTAAATTACACCTTCTAATATTTACTGTCGTTTTTGTTTTCATCTTGTTAATGGCAGATATCTTATCTACAATAAGTAACGTGAGATAGTGTGATTAAGATCTGTCTTATTTTTTGTGTAGAGTAATCAAATGAGATCGGATACATATATATATATATATATATATATATATATATATATATATATATATATATATATATATATACACACGGGTGTAACAGAATTTATGAATTTTTCCTAGCTACCGTACCTTCGTAATCACGATTAGACTGACACAACTATTTTGAAATCCCCAGAAATTGACAGGCAACCATTCTGAACAGTTCGTTCGTACTGGACATTTCAGTGAGAATGCCAAGCAGTACATCATACCAATTGCATAGTTTCGGTCAGGGTGAATTGCATTATGGGGCTCAAAAAAGAACTCCATGGTGCAATTCACCGACAGTGCCGAACAGATTCTTTGCAGTCGAAAGAATCAAAAACAAACAAAACACATACGCGAAATTAAATACATAATCACAACAATCTGCCCATCGCATCCTGTATGTGTGTGTGCGTATATATATATATATATATATATATATATATATATATATATATATATATATATATATATATATATATATATATATGAAGGAATATAGTTTTATGGTGTGCTATATTTATGGGACAATATGCTCAATATGAGAGATAGAGCGCATGTAAATATAAAGTTATGTATATTATAGCCTAGCTGAATTGTTTGAATGTTTTCCGCCCCTGAAACACAAATACATATTCGTCAGGAACCTATTTATATTAGCAGGGGCTCATTGCTGGTTGCTTTTCTGATATCCATATCACAACATGGATATGATTGTAAGCCGGTACTCAAAAGTCTAACACTTATTTAGTAGCAACTAATCCCAAGTCGTCTGCCCGAGTGTTGAGGCGTACTGCATTGTTCAAAATTCTGTTCTCATCCGACCACCGTCATCTGCCAGAAACTGCAAGTTTTGTTCAATCAACCTCGTTGTATTATAAACAAGAAATGCGCTCTCAGTTGGTAAACAAACGCAAATGTATCTGAGTTGTTGTTTTCCCTGTAATTTTACTTGATATGAATTATCATTTATTAATTATTTACATTTTTTGACGTTTCGGTTAGAAAATATATATCTAATAAGAGCAACGTTTTTATTGCCCATTGAAAATTATGGATAATTATCTCATACTGTCATTGTCATTGTTAGTCTATTTGCCCTTCTTCAGATTTCCAAATCCCCTTCACTCACACATTTACAATATAGTGGAAAAATTTTGAAATGTTATTTTCTAAATATATAGTGATCAAAAATGAAAAAAAAAAAAAAATGATTCGTGCTCTATTCTACTTCACATTAATATGGATTCTCTTATTTTTGTTAGAATTCCCAGGATGCGGAATTGTTATTATTTCATATTGTATGATCATGACCATCCACTAATTATTTTTCTTTGTATGTCTTAATATGCTTTCATTTTTTTTGCATTTTCCCTAACCCGTTCTCTTTAAACCAACTGCACAAGATCGTTAGCTAAGTTATTCGCGGCTTTCCTCCCTGTCTCTCGAATTTCATGTACTGTGCATATCATAATCTCCCCGATATTTCTTTCTTCGTTATATATAATTTATAATTCAATTGTCTTCATTTGCTTATACGTAAAGGATCATTTGTTTCCATTTTGCGTAAAACATTTTCGATATTTACATATTCAGTTCAATGATTCTCATCATACTTCTGAAGAAACATTTCGGTAACCTGAAGTTTATTATTCATCATTCAAGAAATATTAAAGATTCCTTGCAGTATTGGAAGATTGGCATCACGTAAAAACCCAGCATTTTTTCTTGTTTCTAAAGAATATTTCAAATTAACTTATTAATCGGTAAGTGTGTTGCTTCATGGTCAAAATATATATTATGAGATTGTTCATAATTTTCTTTATTTGAATCATTCATTTTTGCTAGTAAGCTTGTTTGTGTATAAATGTCGTGAACATGAGGGCTTCGTTAACGTTAGCTATGTTTTATACAGACTGATTTAAATACGAATTTTTTTTTTATTTAACGTACGTTAATGGCACGAAAACTTTCATCATTATGAACAATGCATAAATCTCAAATAGAATCACTTTCTTTGTGATTCGTAAAGAGGAACTCGTCTTCATATTTTTCTGCTTTTTTAAAACTTTTGCCGCTGACAAAATTATAAAGGTATATGAATAGTTGCCGATTTGAATGTTCAACATTAAAAAAAAAGAAAAAGAAAAAAGAACCCAAAAAAAAACAAGGAAAAGGATTTTCAATTTCCAACTTAACAATTCGATGAGTCTGGCACTAATTGTTATACTGACTCTGAACCACTTTTATTTTAAGAAATGACGACGTTATATTTCTTACACATTCTTTTGTCACTCATTTGTGCCAGTATATGTCTACTATGATTAGATCGTCTTATAAATTATTCTAATAGATTAAACTTATTTGATTATAGTGAATAGTAACCAAAACATAACAAGCTGGAAATTTAGTTTCGCTACAGACAGGATTTCACTTCTTTCGCGCAAACGCTTCAACAATAAAAGAAAAAAAAAATATATCGTAATGTACGGCGTACTACATACGAATTAATTTGCTTGTCTAATGCTCACTACCTATCCAAGATATAGATTTTGCTGACGCCACTGAATATAATGGGCAGTGAAAAGTTTGAAAATTTTGCAGATTTAAGACACAGCGTTTTTTACTAAAATGACAATTAAATATATTTTTTTTTTTGGTTGGAGGAGTTTATCAGTCAATGTGATATGAACTAAATAGTTCAATAAATAGAGTAATGTCTCAGTTGTTATCCCGAAAATTTGCACGTCGGATCAGTTCTTTTAAATCAAATATGTGGTACAGTTCAATTTATATTACAATGATTCATTCAGACAAAAAGTACATTAGTAATGTTAATGATACAGAATGGCGAAAACACTTCGCTAGCAAAATTTTATAGGGGAATTAACCTACAAATCACTCGTATTATATATATGTATGTATGTGTTTATGTGTGTGTTTGTGCGTGTGGGTGAGAGTGTGTGTGTTCTTTTTGTTTATAAATGTCTATATACATGCATGCAAATATTTATGTGGGGTAAATTTAATGGATGTAACCGTACATTATAAACACTCGACCAGGAGACACACGTTCGAATCTTATGGTCTCCTAGGGAAAGTGACAAATATGTTACCCGTTTGTGGAGGAGTTTCCGTTGTGTGGCAATTTTGAAAACTCCATGAAAAACAGATGTTTAGGCCAAACTGTTTAATATCCGTCGATGACTTTGCTAGGAAGGCGTCCCAAGGTATTTTTCCGGGTATTTCTGCGTAATTGTCTTGTTTATATCGATTGATCACGACAGATCATGAGTTCTCCCTCAGAATCTGTAAGGTTTTCTCACCGTACGCGCGGTATAAAACACAGATGGTTTCTGTAGTAGTTGAACTAACACAAATGTTCCTGAAATGACGTCTCAACCAGGGATTTTCTAGCCACCGGAACACAGGGTTGAATAGGATATTGGGTGACCGGCCAGTATATACTAGACGTTGTTATAATGTTAGGGTGAATGAGAGAACTAGAAATATATACGGAATTACAGGCCAGGTATATCGGCACAGTTAGAACTCATACGTAATGCCAGTCCACCTTTAAGACAGTGAATGACCAACCACCTGAACGGACACGACACATAAAAGAAGGTCTGCTTTGAGGAAACGAACGTATTTTGATAACATGATTGGTAAACAATAAATGATAGGACGATGTATAGTATTAATATTTTAAAACATCATATCGCTTTATTGAAAAAATAATAAAATGTCTTTCGTTTGATTACGTACCGTTACATCCGAACGCAATTCATATTTTAGAAAGGAATTTATAGCTTTCATTTTTAGTGCAAATCACTTCGAATTTGGTAAAAACTAAAAACATTCCCTTGTCTCAGTTACAAAGATACGAGAATTTTTTATGATCAAGAACAAACCATCCATTTTTTTTGATGGTCTGCGTATCAAAAATAAGGAAAGAAATCCATGTAATTATTATTCGCCTTTAAAGCTTAAGTTGTGTCGACATTGAAAGAAAGGAATTACCAATAAGTATAGAATTTATCCTTTTACTCCAATATATATATATATATATATATATATATATGTGTGTGTGTGTGTGTGTGTGTTGGGGGTATGTCTGTGTGGGTACATACATATATATATATATATATATATATATATATATATATAGAGAGAGAGAGAGAGAGAGAGAGAGACAGACAGACAGAGACAGAGAGAGACAGAGAGAGAAAGAGAGAGAGAGAGAGAGAGAAAGGGGGATTCAAAAACAGAGACTGAGAAAGAGAAAGAGAGACAGATGGAGACAGACAGACAGACAACCCGGCGGGTGCGCATGTGCGTGTCGGGGAAAAATTCTCAGCGTAGCAAATCTTCCAAATTAGGAAACATTGTACTATATTATGGAAGTTTTGAGAGTTTGTTACACCCAATTTTATTTTAGTATAATTAAAAAAATAATTTAACTAATTATGTAGCCACTTAGCCAAGCATATAATTGATAGATAGAAATGTGTTTGGTTATTAGTCTGTCTGTCTGTCTGTCTGTCTATCTATCTATCTCACACAGTATCTCTCTCTCACTCTCTCGCTATCTATCTATCTATCACACACCCACACACACTCTCTCTCTCTCTCTCTCTTTGTCTATCTTCCTGTAAGCTGCCATTTTATTTTCGTTTCTCGTCCTCCTCTCAAAATCATCGCATTCTCTTTCCTTCCCAGCAACATCTTACAACTTATTTCCATTATCAGTTTGATTGGGGCGAAATGATTAAAAATGCAACGTCGCTTCTCGAATTCTTCACATTTGGAAGCCTCTTGCACTTCTTGCTTTCACCTCAACTAAAAAATTTTAAAATATAAATGAAACATCTTCTCCACTTGTTGTTTTCTTAAATCTTGTTTAGTTTTTTGTTGTCCTTTATTCTCTTTAAAATTTTCTCAGTAAACATTTTTTCAATCTAAATTACCCACAGTGACTTAAATAGTATGTGTGCATATATGTACGTATTTACGTGCATTTAATAACATTTTGGAGGTATTTGAATAGATAAATAATTGCTTTCTCTATACATTTAACTAAGTTGTGTGATGATTGATATATTTTCATTTCTGAAATTAATTTCCCCTGTACATGAAGAGTGCCATATACAATATATTTTTAAACGAATTTGCAGACACTATTTCGTCTGAACGTATATGTGTTCTATAGTTCTATCATATGTGTGTGTTTCTATATTTCTCTAACAATAAAACTATTTTATATCGACTGAATTGTATAAAGTATTTCAAATGAGAAAGAAAGGAAAAGAAAAAGTGAACAGACTTCTGGCTTTAAATTGTCCTCTCTTGTGGAAATTGACTGCGTATGAATACATAAATATACAGGATAGAGCAAAAGTGTTAATGCCCAGAATATTACACAAAACATAAACCCGAAGAAATATCGAGCCAAATGAATAAACACTAGACGTACACGGTAGAAAAATAAAAAAAAAATAAAGAAGACAAGGAGAAAAACGGAAAAAAGATAAAGGGATGAGCCGAAGGAAAAATGTAAATATACAAAATATAATCACAGTGGAAATATAAACAAAAAAAAATTATCTTTTTTTTTTGTAAAATTAAATCTCATTCTTTTCTGTTTTCATTTGAATTTTTGTTTCGCGAAATTCAAAAGCAAAATGAAGTCAGTGAATCAAATTCAACCATTTTAGGATTTGATCAATACCCACAAAGATAAAATAAACTAAGGTTTTCCAATTGATTTCTTTCACAATATCCAATGGCTATAGATGAAGTAAAATGTGGAGACAGTTTTCTCCTTTGTAGTGAATAGAGATAATAAGTGTAAAGAAAGCAGGGACGACGAAAAGACACAAAATCTAAAAGAACCAATAATAAAGTCTTTATCCGGATGGGGAAGGTACTATTTAATGTCACGAGCTGAGCTCCTAGATAAAGAATAGACAAAAGTTGAACACAAAAGAATATAACAAGTACACATATTGATGAACACAATTATAAAATCAATAACAGTAGACTGCGTCTCATGGAAAGACGAGAGGTTGAAAAGGGAATGGAAGTGTTATTCAATCATCGATCGATCTGAAAAGCACTTGTGTTTTGGGAAAACTTTTAGGCTGCGTAAGAGAGAAAAGACAGAGAAAGAGAGAGTGAAGAATGAGGCGGAGAACATAATTCTTTATCAGTGTATATTTCTGCCATTTTCTCCCATCTTACGAAGAGTTCATTGTTTGTCAGCGCAGGGGATTTGGAGAATTACGATGTGTCCAGATGTTCAAGGTATTGTTAGTACAGAAAAAATATATATACAGAAATTACCATTATCGTGAAGAATCATTTTCTCTTTTACATACACTATTTATACTTACAAAAAGAGTCATAAACAGACAATGAGTCATTGTATTTGCGTGGTTTCTTGACAAAAAATATAAATTGTGAATTCATATTAAGGTTTAGAATTGAAATTCTCATATTAGTTACATGTTCCCACACACAGAGGCATATATATATATATATATATATATATATATATATATATACATACATATAGGAAGAACAATTAATTAGATTCATAATTCAGAGACATTACCATTTATATTTATTTTTTTAAAACAGTGCTCTTTACAATATTAAAGCATAATCGCTTGATAATAGAACGGAACTTTGTATTTTTAAGTTTAATTTTTATGATTGAATTTGAATTGAGTTTTTATTTATAAAATATGGGAATTTCGGTGTTACGATGATAATATATTTCAAAAAATTATAATATTATATATATATATATATATATATATATATATAAATACATGAATCATTTATATAAAAAACAAATATAGAGGTTAATGATTAAATGCCGAGAATACGCACAACCTTAAAATATAAATTCAAACTCAACGTTGCGACCGCAGGTTCCAAAACAATAACACATTTCTCATAGCATTTTTTCGGATTACATCTCTATTTTCGTTGTCCTCTTATTACTGAGAAGTAAAAACAAGAACAAAATCTACTTCCATACCTGATGATGTCTGTAGGAAAAGACGAAAGCTTGTAAAAAATTAAAAAGACCTTATGCAACTGGAATTTATAAACGGGGATCATATCTTTCATATACAGGTCCGGGGTTGATGTGTCTTATTTATATTGTTTGCGATGATGTATTCACGCCATTTAAATCATTAACCTATATATTTGTTTTTGTATGAATGATTCATGAATTTATAAATTATAATTGCATCTTTTAATTGACATATATATATATATATATATATATATATATATATATATATATATATATATATATATATATATATATATATATATATATATTGTCTGTGTAATCATACATGCTTGCATACTTATCATCAATAAGATCCTTTCGTATTCCGCCACTGATCCTATTAAAAAAATAAAATTAATTATATACAATACTAAATTCAAAACTACCAATTTAATCATCCATAATAACTCCTCCCAACAAATTAATGAATTACAAAAAAAAGCATGATATAATATCAATTTAAATGCCATTCCTCACATATTTGACAAAAAAGGGTGATATATCGGTTATGCGACATTCACGTTATCTTGAAGATCTCACTCAAAAGTTAATTGATTCATCATCCATTGCTCAACATCTACAAACATATTATTCCCCAAATTCACAATTTTGAAGCAAATTAGTTAACGATAAGTATCTACTTCACCAAGAAAATTAATAATCTGTACCGAAAATTTCTTGAGGCTATCTTTATTAAATAAAAAATAGAACAAAAGTTAGCAAAATTAATTATGAATGGAATAGAAATGCCCTGAAATGTTTATAATTCATACTTTAAAACATATGTAAGTTAAACTAATATTTTATAAACAAATGAATTATAAGCATCCGTAATAACCTAGTTATTAACTAAGTTAGCTCTATAACGTCAAAATTATTAAATTGAGATTTACGTTCACGAGAATATTCATAATCTTAATAATTCAACTACAAATTATTTTCACTTACAACATAAAATTTAACATCGACGTTAGTGTCTTTGCTCATGAACTGAACTGTTAACCGTTTAATCACAAAAGGAAAAATATTCTGGACAAACACAACTATTTTTCGTAGCCATGAAAACCCTGCGTATGATATTCGAAAAAAATATCGAAATTACTCGGACAAATTGAATAAATTGAATCACAATATATGTCTTGGTGTCTTTAATCATGAAGCAAGAAACTCATACTTAATTACGAAAGGGTCTTATTGAAGATAAGTAAGCCCAACATAGCGAAATGTGTTATTCAGTGCTATTTAAATAAAAATATGCTGACAAATTATGTTAAATATATAACTCTCATTTTATTCATGATCACAACAAAAGCCAACGTATGGATAGAAGCGTCATTATATAAGCACATTATATAATATCCAGAATTAATATACACACTGGTATTTATATATATATATATATATATATATATATATATATATATATATATATATATATATATACATACATATATATATATATATATATATATATATATATATATATATATATATATATATATATATATATATATATTCTTATTTATTCGAAAATTATACCATAAACATGATGTAAAATAACTACAAAATTCCCAATTCTGTTTCAACATTTCTGGTGTCTTACCAAGTGATGGTGTTTCGAATAAATAATTATATTAGCTCTTATCTGTATTGAACACTCTTTTAAGGATAGTATTTGTTGGTTATAAGAATTTATTCCATATACTTGGATATATATATATATATATATATATATATATATATATATATATATATATATATATATATATATATATGGGGGTGGGGTGCGTGTGCCTGAGTGTGTGCGTGATAAATCAAAGGGAACCACATACCTATAGGCTTCATTCTAACTTATGCTAATAAATAATATATACATATATATTCCATGTATTCCATAATTTTTCACAAATTTGAGCTAATTAAATAAAAAAATATTCACTATAATCAATATATGTATCTTATAAAAATATATATTTTTATTTCCCTCACACTATGCAAGGGAATAAACCCACTAAGACACAAGATGTTAGTGAGTGTGGAAGAACAAGAGAATAAGTGAAAAGTCAGGAAGCAAGACGAGGAGAAGAGTAATCAGGATGACAGTAGATTGACGTTGCATTTAAATTTTTGAATATCAAAGTTGGATATAAAGCATAAAGCCGGAACAGAGTTCCACCAAAAAAGGATGCGAAAAGAAACTTTCCGCATAGAATATAGGATTATATCTATCCAATTTGAAAATAAATCTATGAGAGATTGCTGCCAATCTTGTACTAAGAGTAAATTCTTAAAGACTAGGTATCATAACATGGTGTACATCCGGACAATTACCATGAAAATATTTATAGGATTTGCACAGGCAATCAGTATTCAACATCAGGGAATGACTGGAGCCAAGTCGGGGCCAGTTATATAGCTCATAATATAACTATCCCAGATTTGATTTTTTGGCTGACCTGGAACTAAAATCTTGACTAGTTATCGTATTTTACATTAGACCTCCTAGAATATGTAGCCTGGAATAGCTAAATGAAGATGAGATATATACTGATAAAATTTCAAACACCATTTTAGCCTCGACTCAAAAATTGACACGGACAAATCCACAGCGCCCCAGAAATTACACCTCCAATAAGGTTTATAAAAAAATGTTGCACAATATTCATAATCTTCGCATCCAAAAAACTTTCTACTAAACTCGCAAACAAATTAGTCATCCCTAATAATAGGATCGCTACCATCACTACGAAAACAATCGGAGATAAAGTTAGGAGAAAAATAAACCCAACGCCGATTCACATGACGGGATTTTATCAATTGTTTAGAATGCAAAGAAATCAGATGATTTAAAAACAAACATCTATGAACACAAGAGAGAATTGTCTTTGGACAATCGATTTAACTCTGTCGTTTTGCGTCGAAACGATACTGTACCTAATGCAGATTACCTTAGCGCCTGCCTAATGAAAAAAGAACATAAATATTTAAGGAAAATTACATTGAAAATTTAATGCCATTATTATCAACTATAAACAGATTCCTAAAACATTACATTACATATAAATCATTATTTGAATCTAACAAAATAATCTAGCATATTAACATATTTTCTAATACTAAGAATATATTCTTAAATAGGCAAGCAATAACCTTGAACCCGGCGACTCCGCACTGTGAGTGTTGACCGGACAAATGTGAAGAGAAATCACAACTATACAGGCTCACACATACGATTACAAATACACGTCATCATCCGTTGCCCAATTAGACATACAAGAATGTTCACATACTTAAATGCACACAGAATTATCTACGGGTTAGTATTCGTGACACGTGTCTGACCAATAAGAAATGAAACAAACATACTTGAAAATACCAGTGTTTCCTGTTTGCTTGTTCGTTTATTTGTTTATTAAAGAATTAAATATTTTCCTTTTATTTAATTACTGAAAGTCTGTATTATATTTTTCATTTCATTTATTTATTTGAAGTTTATATTATATCTATTTTTTTACACTTTTTTTATTTTAGTAGTGCTTACATTGCAAACTTAAAATTTATCTAAATGCCTACATTTATCGATTATTTCAATTTTCTTTAAGGAATTAATTTGGTTTCGAAAAATAATTATTGCTAAATTTTACTCTAAGAACAATTTAACTAGCTAACGTTCTCAGCTGACATGAAGTGGATAGACTATATTGAATCCATTGTTTGGTCAGCGGCTAAGAAATATATTTCACTATGCCAGGCGCGACAATCTTTTTTCTCCATAATATATCTTACATATCTTTGAGTCTACCATTCGATATGCTTATAATATTGCTGACATATATGGTCCAGTGCTCCTGTGTATTAATTTGAGCTCCTTGATAATATCCAAAAAATTATCAGCAATATTATTTATCCTGATCTGTAAGTTCATCTTTATTCACTGTCCCAACACATCTCCCTGACTTCTCTGTATGTAATTTTCTGGTAATTTTTCGGATGAGTTCTTCGCTATATAACTGAGACATTTTTCCATTTCAGTGCAGAGATCTCATCAATTTATAGCTGAGCTGGCCAGATGTAACGTTAAATTCAATGTAAACCGTTTCTTTTCTCGCAATTCTTCCTTTTGGAATTCTCTTACTGTTCCATGGTTTCCAGCCAGCTTTAAACTGCAAAAAGTTAAATGCAATATCAATCGCCATCCACCAACATCCAGATTCCTCTTTCCCCTTCACGCTAATTACGAAGGTTTCTTTACCTGATGCTTCCATACTGATTAACCCCTTGTGTCTTAGTGGCTTTACTGCCTTGCATGAGGCTGATTCCAATCATTTATAAACGTAAGACGTTAGTTTCCTGTCTGGCGTAAACTTTAGACATGTGTTATTATTATTATTATTATTATTATTATTATTATTATTATTATTATTATTATTGTTGTTGTTGTTGTTGTTGTTGTTGTTGCTGTTGTTGTTGTTGTTGATATTGATGATGATAGTATTAGTAGTAATAGTAGTTGTGTGAATAGTGGTAGCTGTAGCAATGGTAGTAGATATATTTGAAATAAATTAATTGATCCTGGGTTATAGTCGTGATGATGATATCACGGTTAATATTTATCCACGTTCTTTTTTTATTAGTCCTTATCAAATAAATTTTATCATATAATAGATCAGCGAACAGATTATTGTTTAGTTATGATCACTACTCACTGATCTTAACTAACCTACTGACAATTCCCCAACATCTGATGTTTTCAGATATTCCAGGAAAAACTATAAATGCAGTAAATTTTTAATCACAATATGGTTACGTTCGTACCGAAATATCTAACTTACGCTAACTGATGACCGATACAAACATTTGTTTCGAGATACCAGGAGACAACGTTGGGACATTATGTAATGAGAAATATTCCCAACGGATGGACGATTCGAAGGCTATTAGTGATAAAACAATGCTTGGACAGACAATTGATTTCCTCGAGGATAATAAATATTGGAACAATTTTCTCTCTTAAAAAAATTAAACAGTTTGATGACAAGGAAACTTACATCTATCTGTTAATTCATCTAACCAAAAAAATCCCTACCAAGTGTAATTGACTGGAGTTCAATTTATTGTAAATGTAGAGTAATAAATATGTTATTGAGAGAAAACATTTTTGTCATATTCTTTTATGACTGACGATTAAAATTTTATCTTAAACTGGCACAGGAACATTTCTTGATGGTTCTCGGTTTGATCCAAAAGGGTTGCAAAATAAAATCCTACTTTCGTTCGCCTGTTCAAATTTTCTGATACGGGATAAGCTGCCACACTACATATACAATTTAAACAATGTGTATAGATACGTAGTCAAAGTTATCTTTTTTGCATCTGAATGACTGTATGTGTCATTTTGCCATATATATATATATATATATATATATATATATATATATATATATATATATATATATGTATGTGTATATATATATATATATATATATATATATATATATATATATATGTATATATGTATGTATATATATATAGACGTACTAAAATTTCCGAATATTACTGCTCACTTTGATCAGAGTATAATGAAAAAAAAAATATACCTAATTTTACCAGTGCCAGTACTGGTGACTTAGATATCGACAAAATATTCCAATGGAGATCATTGTGAAAAACAAATTTGAAAAATATTTATAAATCATTCTTCTAATGCAAAGTTTTATCACAATCCACTACTTGAAATTTGCTAAGCGTATAGGATGTATACTAATTTATTATTTCAAAGGAATATTTTAGTTAATAGATATGTCTAATTTGTCACTGTTTATATTTAAATAATGTAAATTACATCTAACTGCCTATGCATTCCACACGTTTATGACGGAACAGAGACATCTGTCAGGATATGAACCTGTTTTTTTTTTTTTGTCTTTGTAGGGGAATGCAATCTCGAACAATGCTTGCGGGCTCAATTCCATTATTAAAATTCTAGAATATATATATATATTAATTGATTGATCGAGTCTGATAGAAACCTCAACAGGATGCAGAAAGCACTGGACGGCCGTTTCGTCCTATATTTGGGACTCATCAGCAGTGCGCATCCACTACCGAGGGAATCGAAACCCCGGCGGATAGGTTGGCAAGCGAACACCATACCAACTGCCTCGGTGACGAAGAGATTGCAAATCAGACTCAATGTAGCGCCGCTTACTCCCATATTCCGTGGTGGAACTCAACTGAGATTCTCTCTAACCATCGGAATATATATATATATATATATATATATATATATATATATATATATATATATATATATATATATATATATATACGTGTGCGTATATGTGTGTGTGTGAGTTTGTAAGGGCTTGAGTGTGTGTGTGTGTGTGTGTGCTGCCTGCGTGTATGTGTATTAGTGTGAGTAGCACATATTTTATATCATGAAGAAATATTTATACAATATATTAAATAGCAATGTTAATGTAATTAATGGCGAAATCACTTCGCTAACAAGAATTAATGATACTTACTCTTACTGTCAATTCCTTGAATAATAAGATAATTATTATCAAGTTGTCAGGTGGAAAACACTTGCCAACTTCTTTCGACAATTTCAAATTGTCACCTTCAGGATGCAATTATCCCCTATATAGGCAAGCACTAAGACGAAATATGTGTAGAACGAAAGATTCTTTTTTTTTTTTTTACAAATTATTCTAATTAATTACAGCCGAATATATATTTTTGGCGCGTGCGAAGCCGCGACACCTTCGCTCCACACATATGTCGTCTCTGTGATTTCTTATGGATTGGAAAATTGTGCCATCAAAATGACAATTTGAAATTGTACTTAGAATGTCTCTTCCATCTGACAACCATTCGAATATAAGGATCTTAATATTCAAGGAACTGACATTAATTTAATGCTTCATTAAGTCTTGTTCGCGAAGTGATTTCGTCATTAATCATATTAAGATTGCTATTTAATTCTTTGCATATATTTTTTTCTTTATGATATAATATACATGTGTGTGTGTAATTAACAATAGTCAAAAGTGGGCGTCTGATCGAACAGTTGTAACAGATAAAATATAACTGTTAATTAATAAATAATGTCAGCTTAAATAAACTCTTCACAGACACAAAGACGAACGCATATACATACGTATAATAGGCGTAAATGCAAAAATCACATCCCAATGTATGATATGAACTTTTGTATCTTACAAATGATATCTTACAGTAATTTTCCAATGTCATTCAACTTTGCGTATTAAAAACGTATAATTACTCTCCCAGCTTAACAGAATTAACGTGCTGATATCGATCATAAACGAAAATGACATGTTCATCATTAATCAATCATAGCTAATGATCGGAAGCTCGTGAAGTATTGAAATAAAATTTATATATATATATATATATATATATATATTAAGAAATGGACAAAGTCCGACAATTTATTTATTAAAGAGATTTTTTATGTTTAACGTTCTTTTTATAGATACAAGTATTTAAGTAAATGCCCTGTTTATAATAAACAGTATTATATAACATTTACCGACCTGAATGTCCGAGAAATTTTCATAGAAATATCCTGTCAAAGGACGAATATTTTCTATGAAAATTTCTCAGACATTCAGACCGGTAAATGTTATTTAGTACTGTTTATTATAAACAGAGCATTTACTTAAATACATGTATCAATAAAAAAGAACGTTAAACATAATATATATATATATATATATATATATATATATATATATATATATATATATATATATATATATATATATATATATATATTCCAGAATGGTTTCCCAACTTATTCAAGATTATCTTCGCTCTCTCTAGCCTTCTAAATTTCTGTTATGGAGTAAAAGGTGCTTCAAAAGTTTCACATAAGTTTTCGTTTTCAAGTTTTTTTTATTTTTTATAAACTGCTCTTTCGAATAAGTAAAACTCCTCTCTCACGTGCCAAACGTCGTATGGATTGATTTGTATCTTTTCTAATTGATCACTATAGATCTATTGTCACCGTTCTCTTGATGGTTCTTGAATGGACTTTAAAAACGAAATCCACAGTATGAATGTTAGTACAATTATTGAGGCCCTGTATGATCTTTACTTCTCACCATTATTCAGTTGGGAAAAGAGTGTCTGACGCAAAACAATTTAATCTACTCTATTTTAGATAAATAATTCGAAGGTTTTTTTTTTAGTTATTCTTACGACAAATTCTTTCAAGATGGCTAAATGCATTATCTGAAATCCCCGGGAAATGTATGTGTGTCTGTGTATAGATAGATAGATAGATAGATAGATAGATAGATAGATAGATAGATAGATAGATAGATATTAGGTTGGTGCAAAGATAATGATTTAATAATGTCGTTTTTTGACGTATTTCGAACATCGAAAAACGACATTGTTACGTCATTATTTTTGTACCAACCTAATAGATAGATAGATAAATAGATAGATAGATAGATATAAATGATTGTTACAAAGATTTCTGCATCACTGCGAACTTAGGCTTATCACAACATTTAAATTATAATCTCCAGCTCATGTTTTCTGATCAATTGTAATTTTATATTGGAAATCTCTAATGCATAAATTCATCTTTCAAAAAATTATAGGCCATCAATTACTTTGCAAGTATAAACCTTTCGAAAGCCACTGTATTTAAATATACATATAAAAGGAAATTAATTAGATAGATAGATAGATAGATAGATAGATAGATAGAAACGTAAATATGAGTTATTATACATTTCTAGCCAACCACATAGCACAAGTGTCTTTAGTTTCGTTGTATATTTATGTCAGGACTGCTTAAAACAATAGATTATCAGTAACAATATTAGAAATTCAGTAATGGATAAACTTCTAGATTCTTTAAATTACAAATGAGAGTGGCGGAACAAATAAGGTGATAGTTTTGATGTATAAATTCCTTCGAAGAAACGTGACTGGATATTTAATGTGAAATTTATTTTAGAAATTATTCTGCATACAGTCAGAAATACATTAAAAACGGAAGAATAACCACGCTTTAAAGTACTATATTTCATTCTATGTATAAATCCCCATTTCACACGAAACCTAAAAAATAAAAAAAAAAATTACCTCAGCGCTCTTATATTCGAAGATGAGATTGATGGCAGTTTACTAATCATGCAAAAAAATATTGACTTCCATTATTTATACTTAACTACAAAGTATTATACACTAGACGAATTTGCCGCGCATGGTTGCGTGTCAAATATTTTTTGTAAGAAAATGATGATTGATTATAAATCATTGTTAGAATTTGTGGAGAAAGGTTATGCATTTCCCTATTACTCGATGATTTTTTCTGATGAGACCTCCATTTTCTGGTTTTTCCCTTCTAGATTGAAAAGAATATAGTATTACAGAAGATACTAGCACAGCATATTCAAATCAGGAGACGTTAAATGTGGAGAGGCCATGATCCGGAATATTTTCGGCTAGCCATTCGAGGGTTACTTGAGACATGTGGGAAGGATCGGAGTCTTTCTTGCACATTTAGATTCTCTTGAGACTCCTGAAATTTAAGTTTAACCAAAGTGTTCAGTAAACAGATGTAGATCTTGGCATTACCCTTGATCTTCTGCGGGAGAAAAATTTCACTGGTATTTCTTTGCTTGTTTACCATTTATTTTTTTTATTAATATTTTTTCAGTAAGCATTTCTATCGCATGGAATTAGCCCAGGTTGTCTTCAATATTAAATTAACATTCTTTAGTATGTATCACTTGAAATTTATGCCTAATAGACTAAAAGACTGAGAATTAATTACAGATCATTATAATTTTCGTTTGAGATTTTTCAAAGTTAATCTAATGGTTATATTATTGGTAAAGAAACATTTGTCATTCATAGTCTGATCAACCAGTGCGATTTTCAGTTTAAATATATAAATGTTTATCTGTAAAAAAATTTTTTATCAGAATATATTCCTCTCCTCAGTACTGATAGAGGCTTCCATCTTTAACGTTTTTAATGATGTTTTTGATTATATCATCATTTTCTCATCGAGCTACAGGCGATAACCTTTTTAGATGTTACTGCTGTTGAGAATTTTGAAATGGTGAGATTTTTTTTTTGCTATTTGCTAGTATTTCGTTTGTGGTTTGTAGTAAAAGTTTCGAAAAAATATACTCCTGAAGGAGAAATACATGTTTGATTCACCGGAAGCCATTTTCAAAAATTGGTTTGAGGTGTTTGTATATAAAACATATATGCCTGATATCCATATAAAAACCTCGATGTGACGAGGCTATTGCAGAACATTTCTCGTTTTTTGAATGAATATTTTCCTTTTCATTTATTATTCTCTCCCGGTAATAAAGTTTTATTTATATTATGTTCTTTAAGATTCAGTAACTCCTTGCGGCTTAGTGGCCTTCTTCACTTACTTGGGTAGAAATGATTAAAAAAATAATGGCTTAATTTTATAAGGAAATTTCCAACCACTAATAGATCATTCCTATATCTACGAATAATTGACTGTTAGAAATATTCACATGATTATTAAATGAAATATATATGTGAATTAAAAGAAATGAATAATTCTCGCTAATTAAAATAAATGTACGTAATGCTATCTGGATTTAGAAATATATTGTGGAGTTCAGTTGTCGGAAAATGGGTAACATAATGAAGAGTAAGGATAATCTTACTTTACTCGTTTAATTCTTTCTGCAGTGAAATCACAATTAGTGACATCTTCGATAAGCATCCCTCAATTACGTATATACATGTAAATGTACATGGATGCAAGTATATACACACACGCGCACGTTACAGACAGACAAAAAAAAACAGACAGACACAATACAGAAGTAGCTAGATGCAACATTACAAATGTATTTCTAATAGGCGTGGGATAATTTGTTTAATCACATCTGACATATACAAACTTTGGGCTTCTGTATCGGAAAAGACTGATTACAGTAGTAGGTTCCATGATTGCAAATAACTTTGATCGTCATATAAGTGACGCCTTCCCAATTACACAAAAAAAGATTTGATAGCACTTGAGTTATTGTTGGATGTTGCAGGATAAGTAGGCAGGAACTTTAAGAATTGGAAAGATAACTGACTTCATGCACCACATCCACTTTTTCTGTAATCGGATGTGTTTTAACACACGTATAATACGCATATAATTATCTACCTCTAGTTCGATCTGTCTCTCTCCCTCTCTCTCTCTCTCTCTCAAAGTAATGTACAAATCATGCAATGCATATATATATATATATATATATATATATATATGTATGTATATTTATATATTTAGATAAAAATTCTAAAGAATAAATCCATTATTTTTATATATATATATATATATATATATATATATATATATATATATATATATATATATATATATATATATATATGATTATTGTTTGAATTCCATGATTTGTGTACTTTGTTCTACCCAGACTCTCATGTGTCTGTCAATATTTTTTGCAGAATAAATGTGCCGGGATGCATAAAATAATGACAATTTCCGTATATATGTAATAGTTTCCCTACAGGGAGTAGAAATCTTACCGATTGTTTTCTTGCATGTTAAATCAATTCTCAAATATTAAATGCAGCATCAAACTCTATCTAATGGTCTCACAAACCCTGTTCTTTTATTGTCCTTTTACTGTCTTAGTGTTTATGAGTGTGTGTACACACACACACTCACGCACACGCACAAACACCCATATATGTGTGTGTGTGTTTGTGTGTTGCAAAGAAACAAAACAATCAAAACTTTAACCGTAGTTTTCTTTAATGTATGCAAGTGGTGTTGAGGAAACAGCAAGTAGGTACAGATTCTTGATCTGTCAATTCTTTTCCCTTGTCATAGCGAACAGAAAGATGATCAGGAGCGGTTCTGGCACGAATCCCATTTTCCCGGCGAAGGGGCAGATTGCCAAATAATCGGAATATATATATAGAGAGAGAGCACGCGCAAGATGAGTGGACATTTTGAAAAGTCGTAAGATTAATGAGCTTAGGTTTGGGGAAAACAGGGGTAAATAGCATATATAATATGAGATCAAAATGTCTATAATATTGTCAGGAAACTTAGCAGACGGTCAAATAATGGAGCACATATTGTGAAATACAAGCGTACTGTTGCTGAGTCTACAGAAACATACATGTTGAATTGGCACATATTAAAGATTTAAGCAGCTATTATTTTAGGAAAACTGATGTTTCATTCCAGCAGAATGGTAAATATTGTGTTTTTAATACTGGAGTGTGCTTGCATAAATATCATAAACTTATCATGCCAAAAGCGGGATTTATTGCTTTTATCCTGATAGACTGATATATATATATATATATATATATATATATATATATATATATATTGTTTATTATATTTTATGAATATGTCCTGAAGATGGTTTATAACATCGAAACGTCCGACGTTGACATTATATTAACATTAAAACAGCATAATTGCATATAAGGATTTTTGTTTGTTTTTTCCGTATATGTTTCTTCATATATATATATATATATATATATATATATATATATATATATATATATATATATATATATATATATGGGGGTGCGTGTGTGTGCATACAAAACATATTACAAAAAGATTAGTGAGGTTGTTGGAATGAAAGCGAAGAAACCAATGTTGTATATAATTAAATCAACAAAAACAAACAGGCAGACATAAAAAAGGATCAGTTTGACCATTCATATTAAATCACCTTGAGTATCATGGAATTGGTTCGATTAAAGATAAGAACGGCGTCATTAAGGACCAGTTGTAAAACTACACGCTGAACAAATTTTGAAGATGAATGTAGTGACATTCGAAAGAAAACAGGAAAGGAATAATATAAAATAACATCTAATATAAATGTTAGAAATATATATATATATATATATATATATATACATATATATATATATATATATATATATATATATATATATATACATATATATATATATATATATATATATATATATATATATATATACAAGAGAGAGAGAGAGAATATGCTGAAGAGTGATATCTGCGTATAAAGAGATTGAACAAATAATTGCTTAAAATAATCTGCATATTATTACTATCAGAATAACGTTGCAAAAATTGGTACATTTTTCACTGTATCTCCCTATTTATCTCTCTATAGAAATGCACACACTAACACAGACACACAAACATATATATATATATATATATATATATATATATATATATATATATATATATATATATATATATATATATATATGTGTATGTGTATGTATGTATGTATGGTAAGGGTAATATATATCTGATGGTATATAATGCAAATACACAATAGTGATATCAAATACTAAAACAGATCGCCGAAACGATCTAAACTTAAAATAAAAATAGCCTACTCTTTCAACCCGAAATTAAACCACCCAACGGCTCTTACAACCCTAATTTTTAAAACATACCAGAAAGGCCTATCAAGAAATATTTTGGAATTAAATGAGAAACTTCTGAACTTACAGATAGACGGGAAAATTATACGTTTCACGGATACTCCTAATAATCTTAGAGATAGGTGTAACCTGAGTTTTGGAGAAAAAAATAGAATAATAAAGTACAATAAACGAAGCAAACTATTAAATAAAATGAATGTGTTAATTTTGAAAATGTCGACATAGAGGCAGCATTAAACTTTTATAATAAACATTTTACTTTATTACGTTTTAGTTCATTGATCTTCAAATGATGAATACATAATTATTTTTAATCATATTTTAAATTGTCCCCTATTCTAAGATCACTATTTTGTTTCATCACTTACACCGCCTTTATCTATCTAGCTATCTATATTTTCTAAATATAACTTTGGATAGTTTGTTTATATAACTTGATTAACTTAGGTTTAAAGTTAGAATGGATAATGTATTTAATCTTAACATTTTTTAACATTTAATATAATTTTTAAAATTATATTCTTAATAAACATAATATATATATATATATATATATATATATATATATATATATATATATATATATATATATATATATATATATATATATATATATAAGGGATAAACAATAGTTTTTGCGATTTTCTCATTTAAGTCAATTTTAATTGTCGTACGTAACTATCACTCTAATACAATCGTAATATCGTTTTGTTAGGTTAACATGCCAAATCTTTTCATATTGATGGATCGGGCCGCTAGTGCACTTTAAATGCTACCCGTCATTTAGTTTCTTTCAGAAACGATTATTTCCGCAATGCAGTCGGAATGTGAGAGCTACTTAGACACAAGATATATCATCAATTTTTGTGTCAAACTCGGCGGAAACTCTGGAAAAATCTATGAATTGTTGAAAATTACTGAGCCGGGCAAAGAGGTTTCAGTTGGGGATTATGCAAGTAATGGACGGCGAGAGGTGTGTCAAGTAAAGGGACATGACTACACCAAAGTTGCTCTTCAAAATTCGCAAATTTCCGGACGAGGAGCGATTTTCATCTATTCCGACGATTGCTAAACAATTTGAATTTGCTGCGGGCAAATTCTTGACAATCTAAACATGAAAGTTAGTGCAAAGTTTTCTCTCAAAGGACTCAATGAAAATCAAAGGCAACAAAATCAGTTGAGGACAGCATATTGATTGTTGAGTTGATTGCTTTGATTTAAAGTATCCTTGAGTCTCTGCTAACCTGTGATAAGAGCTGGATCTACCGTTATGATCCAGAGATAAAAAGTTAGAGTAGCCAGGGGAAACATTGTTTCCCGCAACACAATTAGACCAGGCAAACTATTTCTACTGGGAATCTCATGATGGCATCATTCTTTCGCAGCAAGGGTATCATATACATTCACAGGGTTAAAACAGTCAACAGTTTTAGTATGTATTATACAAAGATTCTGAGGCAATTCAGAAAGAACTTTAGCCTTAACAGACCAGAATTCATCAAGTCTAATCAGTGGTTCCTGTACCAGGACAAAACCCTCTGCCACAAATCTATCCTGGTAAAAACTACTTGATCTATATGGGGATCAAACTCTCCCTCATTTCCCCAAATGTCCAGCATTAGCTCCAGATTACTGAAACTGAACGAGAAACTCAGCGGTATTCAGGTTAATGATGTGAAAGTGATAAAAAAAAGAAAAAACCTGCGACTAGAGCATGACTACAGAGACGGCTTCCAGAAGTGGCTGCGGGGCTACAACATTTGCGATGGGCAAATAAGTGCCAATTTTATTTTGAATTTCACGCCTAATTTTGTTCTAAATTTTATAATCTATTTTTCTTGTGTGTTCCAGATAATTGTAGAGAATTTACCGTCGTTTTGTGGTCAAAACCTATTGTTTTGAAATTTATTTTTAAACATCATATAATTTTTAATTTTTTAGAAAATTTACGGACATTTTCACAAATAAAAAAATTAATTATTTAATAAATGTGTCACGTGTTTTTTCAGGAAGTAAGCGATCATGTTCCTCAAATTCTTCCTATCCCTTGTGGCTCTCACCAGGATATCTATTTATTCAAACTTCCCCAGATCACACTCCACCATCCAAATGCCTAAGCCCGCCACGTAAATTATGCGCTACTTTCGCCTGTCGCCTTTTCCCTTTATTCGCTCCGTGAGTATCAGATTCTCCAGGCCCTCCTTTCTCATAACGTGTCGCTGATCGTTTATCTGCCTCTTCCTTATATAAATCATACGCTTCAACCTTGTTTTCATCTTCTACAAGATTTCATCGTTGCTCACATGCTCTTTCCATGATATATTCAGCATCATCAGGAGAACAAATATTCAATTTTTAAAATTCATTTTAAATTTAGTTATCGCGTTTATTTTTGTAGATATACATAGTTTAGAGGTGTGTATAATAAATAATAAAGCTATATTTTTAAGATATAATATAATTTGTGGTAAAATTCTCAATATCATGGGTAGAGCGTATGTAAATATAAAAATGTCCCTTCTCTGTTGACCTATATATATATATATATATATATATATATATATATATATATAAACAGAAGTCAACAAAGAAAGGCCAATTTATATATATATATATATAATATATATATATATATATATATATATATATATATATATATATATATATATATATATATAAACATTAAATATATTAGAAATTAGAAACATAAATCTATGAAAATAATTTGAAATAACAGATCTCTTTATCCGCTGAAGCATTAATTTGTTAACCGACACTTGACTGACTGAAAATAATCATAAAACTATATATTTAAGATATAATCAAATAATTTTAATATATAAAAATGATCAATATCAAGGGTAGAGTGTATGTAATTATAAAAGAGGCCATTCTGTGTTGAATTCAGTGTGTGTGTGTGTGTTTGTGTATATATATATATATATATATATATATATATATATATACGCATACATACATATCGAGAGTGAAAGAGAGAGACAGTTCATTGATGAATATGAAACAGAACGGTAACTAAAATATTTCATATGGACAGAATGACAAACTATCCAAAAACAGCATTCTTCACAGCTGGATTATAGAGAATACCATTTACCGACGTGTAATACACCAAAACTTGGACCAGATGAGCTTCATCAGTATAAGCGTTTTACTTTAACTACTGATGCCAGTGCAGAATATGTTTGTACTATACAGTCCTACACTTGAGATGCAGTCTTGATCGCAATGAATGTATGTTTTGGTCTTCTTTAATGGGACATTGATTTTTTACCATAAAATATGCATTCCACGGCGGCAAACCTTAATTTCTCTTCTTTTCGTTTTTACACTCGTAGCTTTGTCCATCGTCATATATATATATATATATATATATATATATATATATATATATATATATATATATATATATATAATCAAGATCTTCATACTAATGTCGCATCTTGAGCTGTAAGTATATCAGAGGTGTTTGACAGTGTTTGGCATGCTAGCCTTTTTACGTAATCTTCGGGCTAGTGTATTACATGAAGATTATTTGATTTAATCCATCCATTCTGATCAGGGCTCAAAATGAAGACAGAGGCATACACTGTGCCCTGAGTAGTTGGTAATGCCCTGGATTTCTTGAGGATTACTCTGCACAATGCTACAAAATAGAGAACCCAATCATGACTCTCTGACAATTTCTGTGGCTACATACCCCCGTACATATGTATAACTAACTTCCTAGGCTGTAACCCCCATGATTATTATGTGTGGAGCGCAGTTGATCGAGAGACCAACAAAATTCTTTGTAAAAGCAAAGGTAAACTTAAGGCAACTATTATGGCAACATTCAACAAATTATACAAAGAAACTGTTCAGAAGAATTACAGGAGATTCTGAAGACGTCTGAACGTCTTGGTTAAAGCCAATGGTGCTTTTAGTGAATAAATTTGCTTTCTAATATTTCGAGATGTCGTGAGTAAGTTTTGCTAAATATATCTGTTAAAATGAGATGTCAGTATTATTTTCATTTTTGCGATATATATATATATATATATATATATATATATATATATATATATATATATATGCGTGTGTGTGCGTGTGTGTGTAAAAGGATATAGAAAATAGGAAATAACTCGTCAGGTAAATAATCCAATGTTCTTTAGTAATTTTGTTATTATTTAAAAAAAATAGTGCTTCCAACGCTACATACGAGTTCTCATGTTTCAAAACATGAGAACTCTTATGTAGCGTTGGAATCATATTTTTAAATAAATAATTATATATATATTATATATATATATATATATATATATATATATATATATATATATTGCAGGCAAAATCTAAGTTCCTCAGTGGATCAAATTTTGTTTTGTTTTGATTTTTTTCTCTTATGGGTAAGCTTAGCACATCATACGTCCTTGCGGTAATGTCATAATAAAATTAATGTTTTTCACTGGTGAAGAAAAGACTACGGAACTTGTAGCAGCGTATGTCCGCTTTTCAGAGAGAAATGCCTTTTTGGAATCATTTCTCGAATAAACTATCAAATGAACTACATGTAACTTTCTCAGAGCTGAATACAAGCGACTATAAACTAATTATATATGCAGTTTCCCTGACATTCAACTTTATGCTGTCACTTTGATGAATAATTCAGAGCGATGAAATAAGCAATAACTACCTAAACGTTTGTGTATATACGTTTGTGTTTATGTGTCTCTTATATATATATATATATATATATATATATATATATATATATATATATATATATAATTTTGCGAAAATATTCCTATAGATATAATAGATGGATTCATCAGTTTCCCTATGATGTTTGAAACGAACCCTGCTTGAAATTAAACTCGGCTCTGCGATTTTTAAATCCTAGCAATAATCCATTACTCCACACGCATGCTTGCAACAATTGGTATTATCAAGCTGTCACCCATGTTGACACCGACCAGGCCCAGCTTTGCTTAACGCCTTTGATAACACGGGTAACAATGTTTTGAAATGACGCTTAGTATCGTCTCTACGCATAGAATATTATCTATAGATATAGCTCGTAAGATGAGAAATGTTTTATCAAATAAAACGAACAAAATGTTTTTTTTTCAAAATGTCGCCAGGCAGACGCATTATTAAAAAAAAAAAAAATCTTGAAAAGAACAATAAATCTTCCGAACAGTTTTATTCTCAGCAAATCGAAGTAAATAAATACTAGGCCTGAATTACAATTGCATATTGGTGAAGAAATTATTGTTGTGCGAATTAAAAGCTATTCGAATTATTTAAAATGAAATATTCTTAAATTTTAATATTAGATTTCTCCAAGTATAATGTTCCTGGAAGTTTTCTGAATGAGTCATGATACACAGAAAAAGGAATATATATATATATATATATATATATATATATATATATATATATATATATATATATATGTGTGTGTGTGTGTGTGTGTGTGTGTGTGTGTGTGTATAAATTTATATATGTCTAAATATATATATATATATATATATATATATATATATATATAATATCGATTCTTTCTTATTGATACCCTTGGAGTCGATTTTTTTTTACATCCCTATGACGTATTGTTTTACAGTGTTTCTACGAAGCTTTTGAACGGCTCTTAATTAATAATAATATTTCCATATTGAATTATTAGTCTCTCTCTCTCTCTGTATATATATATATATATATATATATATATGTGTGTGTGTGTGTGTATGCAATTTTATATATATATTTTTTATATATCATATATGCACGGTACTTATTTAAAAGCGGTTAACATCAGTGATACAACTAACATATTTACTTGTTACGATTCTACCAGCATTATTTCAATGACTAGTACCACTTTAAAATAACTATTTGCTGCTACAATTGTTATTATCACCCGCTCCCCCTATATTACTATCGCATCACAATTGCCATTGATGTGTTAGTCCACAATTACTACTGCACCATACTTACCATTTCCGTATTATACTTAATTCTCCTTACCCAGTAAAATTAATACCACCGCATAATTATTAATAATATCACAAATTATTCATTGGCCTGATGAGATTGCGTCTAGCATATAACAGCCTGTCAAGTGTTGACTTCAGATGTTCACTTTTATATATATATATATATATATATATATATATATATATATATATATATATATTCCTTTCTATTTGATGCCCTTGGATTCATATACTTAACATAATTATTGCGTATTCTTAACCTCTCTTAATTAGCTGGTCAAGCCACATTGTTCTCATTAGTTTACACCGGTCTGTTTTCCCGCAAATTCACATCGGAATAACTTCTTCTGGCTGAACCACGTCAACACTTATCTCATTTGGAATAATCACACATTATTTTCCCCTAGAGCCGAGACTATACTGATTGATATGCGCATAAAACGATCACTGGTTTCATACATTAGTACTAATTTAGACTCCAATAATGCAAGTGAGGGTGACGGGATACCAGTTTCCCTCCTAAATAAATGTGCTCACGAGCTGGCTCCAGCTTTCTAAAACTTCTCGAGCTATTGATGCACTACTTCTTGCTTTCCAACTTGTTGGGTTTTCTCCCTTAGTTTTCAAAATCTCTGGAGAATATTCACCACTCTAATTATCACCCTATTAGTTGCCTACCCCTTTTCGGAAAAGTATTCACGACTCACTCCCAAAGAATATGGCTATCACTGAAAAAAAAAAAAAAATATATATATATATATATATATATATATATATATATATATATATATATACCAAGATGTTCATCCTAATGTCGCTACTCGAGGTGTAATTATATCAAATGTGTTTGACAGGCTTTGGCATGCTAACCTACTACATAAATTTCAGACTACCGTTTTCCATGGCAATTATTTTATTTAATCCAACCATTCCCATCAAATTATGAAGTAAATGTCCTTCTGAACGTTCTCTATTCCATATACTTTAATACGAACTCAAGTTTGCTTCAAGGCTCTATCCTAGGTCCTTCACCGTGTGATCATCATCAATGATCTTGTTGATGTTATCAGTTCACAAGTAGGCATTTATGCAGCTGACACTACCATTTATTTCTGTTTCAATAGGAATCTGTTAAAGGTGAAACAATTAAATTGACCGCTGATCTTGAAAAGGATATCTAATCAATGTTTATCTTGGGCAGGAAATAGCTTTTAAATTTTAATATCTCCAACATTGATCTGCTCTCATATACGCACTCTAGATAAAGTTCCCAGCCTGTCATCAGCCGGCCTGAATCTTGATTCCTGGAGAGAATCTCACTTCGCCTTCTCGCCCTCACGTTTTCAATTGAGATGAACTACATGAAATGAATAGCTGCACCTTCTGCAAAGGAAGTTGAATTAATTGTGCCGTGCCATATTTTTTTCGGCAGAGTCTTTCTTCCACATTTACACATCTACAATTAGTCTTTGAATAGAATACCGTTGTCATGTGTTCCGGTGTTCCTGCTATTCATATCCAGTTTCTTGAAACTCCAAAAAATTATATGCAATGTAATCTATCCTGTCTTGGCATTTCGGCTTCAGTTACTTTATCACCGACATTAAGGGACTTCTGTCTTTTCTAGAAATATGTTCATGGACAATGCTCTGATAGTTTTTTTTTGTTTCCTGGTTTTCCGACTACATGAATTAAAGCGTGCTACTAGATTAGTATCTAGGTACCATCCTTTTACTGTTGAAATAATTAAATGTAACCGCCACACTATCCCTCCAATACCCAGTCTTTTTTCTCTCTTTCAGTCTCTGCAACCCCCTGTGTACTAGGGGAAATTCATCCTTGCTTCGGGTGAGATGATGAAAGAAGAAGCGATCTACTCTGTTTGATATGGTGAAATTTGCAGTTTTTCAAATATCTCTTACAATCTATTGCCAACAGGGGCAAAAATGTCATGTTTAATTTTAACACTTTCCGAACAAAATCGATGTCCTTTAATCCTATAAGAGAACAATTTTGCTTTCCATTCACATCGATGATACTCAACTCTAGGAAAGTAACTAGATTCGCCTTCTAAGATTAATGTTTCTAACTGACATATAGTTGAGAGATAATATAAAATCAATTGTATGGATGCTTCTAGGAATATGTTTACCTGATTCGTGCTACACAATGTTTCTCAAGTGAATCTATCTTACATATTTATGAGTCTACAATTCGTCCATGTTTTGAATATGGCGGATCTAGTGCACCTGCTCTGTTATTTTTCGGAGATTCTTCAGAAAATACAAAGGAAAATGTGCAATGATATCGGTGCTGACCAGACATCTTGGTTTCAGTCAATTTCCCAACGCGTTTATACTGATTACCTTTACCTTTTTCATAAATACTTTCATGGAAAATATTCTGAAGAAATTTAATCTATGGCACATGGAGTTTATAAATTGATGCACTGAACTATTAGGTTGGTGCAAAAATAATGTCGGTTTTTGACGTTAAAAAATACGTCAAAACCGACATTATTTTTGCACCAACCTAATAGATTCGCAGCAAGGTATCGTATCAGTTTCTCCCAGATACGTCACTGTGTTGGAACTCTCTAGATGCTCCTTGTTTCCTAGTGAACATTAATCGTGGAAAACACAATGTCAGTCGTTAGTTATATTCTGTTCTTAATTCCTATTCTTTATCGTTCTCTCTACTTAATATTTTTCTCATATTGCTTTCTGATATATATATATATATATATATATATATATATATATATATATATATATATATATATATATATATATATATAATAAAAAGGCTTAAACACTAATATTCCATGGTCATAATTTATTCCATTGGAATCGTAAATACGATCCAATTCATCAGACCTACAAATTCAAAAAGAAAACAGAAAAAAACCTACTCCGGAAATAAAAATAGAATTTAGAGAGAATTTTTATTTCCGGAGTAGGAGATATATAACAAATAATAATAAATAACGACAAAATAATCTACAGCTAGCAATGCAAGGAAAGACTTGAAGCTCTTAATATACAAAATAAATTACCTACGTTAAACAATGACGCTATCTTGAAATGCTTATGATATAATTAGTGAGGGCGCGTATTTTATCATTATCATAATAAAATAAATAAATGACTCACATTCATTTTGTTAGGCCTCGTTTTCAATAGCCGTTAAAAATAACTTCATGCTTTACCATTTCAAATATCCAACCCCCAACAAGTATACCAGGATACAGCCAAAGGAATTCTACTGACCACCAATGTACCACATCGGTTCTTGATAATGTTTGCGACAGTCGAAAGAACATGAAAAAAATAACAAAATATAAGCTTGGATGTGACGAGCACCATGCTTTATATCTTACAATACAGCCATGGCCAAAATTATGGAGCACCTAAATTTGAGATAATAGTTTAAACCTACGTATTTCAAGGTTAAGTATCGTACAGTGAACAATTGAGAGCAAATGTAAAATATTTAACAGTAGATTGTAGTATTTTTTTTTTGCTTTAAAGTCTCTGTCAAGAGCTTTAGCTGAGTTTCGTACTAAATTGATTCCAATATTCAAAATGATTTATTGTCATACTAAAGGTTGTTTCGTAATTTTCAGGTAATATTTGATTCCTACCAGTGTATATTTAATTGAAAAGAAGCAGCTTTCAGAGATTAAAACGGCACAAATTGTTGCTTTATCTGGTGAAGGATATTCTCAGGTAGAAATTGCCAGGAAGATGGAATGTTCAACGAAGGCGGTTCAAACAACGATTAAAAGGTACAAGGAAACAAAGTCTTTCAAAAACAGAAAAGGACAAGGCCGTAAATGTCTACAACCACCAGGGAAGACAGATCATTGAAAAGAACATCCCTTGCTGATAGGAGGAAAAGTTCTTCAGAGCTTGCTGCTAAACTTAGGGAGGATGCAAACAAAAACATATCAGCTCGAACAGTGAGAAGAATGTTATTAGCAGTGGGATTAAAAGGATGTAAAACCAGGAAGAAAACATACTTATCTCAGGCCAACAAGAAAAAAACGACTGGAATTTGCAGAAAAACATGAAAATTGGACACCTGATGATTGGGCCAAAATTGTTTGGTCTGACGTAAGTAAATTTGAGGTAAGTTAACAGCTTCTATTTCTTAAACTTTCGATGTAATAATTGAAATTTTTATGTGAATACACATCCATAACATTTATTCAAAAATTGTAACAAATTATTTTTTTTTTCATCAGATTTTTGGCACCCCTGGAGCGGTTTATGTTCGCCGTAGGGAAGGAGAGGCATTTCATCCTGATTGTGTGGTTCCAACTGTAAAATTTGGAGGAGGAAGCGTAATGGTTTGTGGCTGCATGGCTTCTTCAGGCACTGGAATGTTGTACACATGTGAGGGCAGAATGAACTCCACAATTTATACTAACATGCTGGACCAGGTTTAAGGAACCTCTTTAACTAAAATATTTTATAATAATATTCCAAGTGATGCAATCTTCCAAGAAAACAATGCTCCATGCCGTACGTGAAAAGTTTCAATCGGTTTTTTTGAGAAAAAAGGGATTACACTGATGAAGTGACCAGCTCAATCCCCAGACCTAAATCCCATTGAAACTTTGTGGTTCTATTTAGGGAAAAGAGTGAGAATGCACAAATGTTCAGCAAAAAAAAAGAATTAGAGGCCAAACTTCATGAAGATTGGCAGAAAATAGATCATACTACCTGCAAAAACTTAGTCAGTAATATGCAAAAACGAATATAAACTGTTATAAAGGCAAAAGGAGGACATACCAAATATTGATGGTTGTTATTAATGTTTACTCCACTATTCTTAACCTTTAAATATATAAGTTTGTATCATAATTTCGATTTTTCATTGGTGCTCCATAATTTTGGCCAAGGCTGTATATTCAAATATAATAAAAACTAAAAATTAAGACCTTTGCGATGATTTTTAATCAAACATATTTGAATGAATATAATATAATCACACTTTAATGAACGATACTCAAATTATATCATAAAATATTACGTTAAAGGGAATTTGCAATAACTATTTTAACGAAAATATTATCACCGAAAAGCTCGGTTACTTACATATATATATATATATATATATATATATATATATATATATATATATATATATATATATATATATATGCATGGACGTGTAACTGAAATTGATAGAAAATGAAAATATTAAAAATGACTATAAAGAACGGATTCCCGGAAGAGACAAAATTCTGATTGGCGTTGCATATAATTTGTTAAATATCGTTCGTGGCACCGAAGCAAGGAACCAGAACCGATTTTGTGTGTGCGTGTGCGTGTGTGTGTGTGTGTGTGTGTGTCTCTTTCTGTGTGGGTGTGGGTGTCTGTGTGTGTATCTCTGTGAGTATTACCAAGGGGAATCTTTAGTATAATTTATTCGCTAGTGTTTTGTCTGTCTCGGTTTTGCGATAAAATAAGCAAATATGCGATCTATATCTATTGTGTTGCTCGACAAACTACAATGTATGGTAGCATTTATCCCCAGTGTTCATAGATATATATGAGGTCTGCTAAAATGTGTCTAGAACTAACGTGCGCAGAGTGATACCAATTGTCAGAGATTAATCTTGAACGCTGTCTCGCATACAGAGTTATTTATAATGTTGTTGTTCACATTCTTTCTTGCTTGGAAGGAAAAATTGCAGATTGTCGTCGTTGAGGGTCTATCAGTAGCCAATGCTTTTGCAGCAGTTTTTATCCAACCACTTAATTCCTCCGGTTCTACAGCCACCATATTCCTTGCAATTTTTTCTTCTTCAAAAAATCACACTTACAAGACATCGGTGCAATCCAAGAGTATGCGACGGGTTAGCTTATGACTATCACAAAAAGTTCCCGGATGGAAATGGAAATGACGCTAGTTAAATTATGTGGCTTCAGATTCGGATTACTTCAAAGTAACTTAAATGTCAAATTAATCCCTACTGTCGTTTACTTTTTATAGCACAAGTTCCGCTACTTTTTTTGTCAAAACTTGTTTTTGCCTGAATGTAAATCTTGCTGATGAAAATTTTAACTAATGTTTTCGAATCGTTTTATAGAATACGGCTTAAGCAGTAGAACAACGAACATTAATATGTCGATGCGAGCGTTAATTCACATTTGAATCTATCCTTTGCTACTGAAATGAAACAAGGAAATCATTAATTTTGTTTATTTAAGTTGTTTCAGGTGATCACAATTTATCACTTGTTACAATTTCTATTCTAAAAAATACTGTTTATCGATTGTTAAATTAAAAAACAACAATTTATGGAATATAGACTCGGCTTTGTTGTTTAGATGATCGGAAATTTTCACATCAAAATGACTAACATATACAACGTGGTTAAATAATTTTCATTGCTTTAATATACTTGTTTTTTTGTTTATCTATATACAACATTGCTTATTCACAACTGTTGCTTTGATTGGAGAGCTATCAATCCCCGCCAGTCTACTGGACCCACAACATCCTTTAATAACAACATCCTTTAATAACAGAATTATTAATGTCATCCGCTAATCCATTCATCTGAATAAACATAATTTTATTTTACGTTTGGATTTCAATTTAACTTTATTGAATTTTATTGAAATATTATGTTGGTGCAAAAAATGACGTAATAATGTCGTTTTTTGACGTTAAAAATACTTCAAAAAACGACGTTATTACTTCATTTTTTTGCACCAGCCTAATATAAAAAAAATGTATTACTTTATTTTCCAGTATTAGAATCAATAGAATATATGCATGTTTCTATTTACTTACATGCGGTTGACGTAGAAATAAATTATATGTGCAAACAATGAGGATACTCAGGAGGACTAACATTTAGGCATAGACTTGAAGCGGTTAAGTTAGAAGTAATCAGGAAGCAATCATTTCGGTGATCTGTTTTATAGATTATCGAGATCTAGCTAAGTATCTGTTTGAGTGAAGCATTCATCTTTGCAAATATGATACGGGGCAATTGACCTTGAGTCGAGCTTGTGTACTTGGCATGGCCTTTCTTAGATGCCATATTCGTAACTAATGGAACAAAGGATTTTAGCACTTCTGAACAATTAACATGCAAATAGCGATGTAATGCAGAAGTATGTAGTGGACCGTGGCTGTAATGTTGTTGAGTTGACGTAGAAGAAACATGTGTGTTCAGATTTTCCTGCTCGCCGGCCCAACTACACGAGAAAGTTGGACTTTAATTAAGTCCAATGAAGAAGGCAAAGAAAAACAAACACAAGACCGATAATACATGTATACAAATATATATATTAACAACAAGTTACATGGAAAGAGTTACAACGGACGAAGTGTGAATGTGAATATTCTGTATGTGCGTGTGTGTGTGTGTGTGTGTGTGTGTGTGTGTTGTGCTTAGCGTGTTCCCAGCAAATTTGGGAAACACTATCCCTTGTTAGCGCCTACATTTTCGAGGTTGTAAGCTGAAAGCCTGGCGAAAAAGAGTAATTTACCTCCAGGTGTTGATTCAAAAGTCTGAAGATGAAAAAGAAAGAGGCGAAGGGTCAGCGATTATTTATAGCCGCAAAGAGCGACCCCTGCTGAAAGGGTTAAAGAACTAAAGCAGGAGTTAACTCCGACAAGTATAATCAACTTGAATAAAACTATTTCTCAGCAAAAGACACGAAATTTCCAAGCTCGATTTAAAAGAGATTTCTCTGTATTAAGCTAATGAAAATCAAACACTGCTGATGCCATTTGGTCTAAGATACTGGCACTCATTTTTCGTCAGTTCAATAGATTTTCCAGTTACTAGCTCTCTACAGCCTCGTGATATCACTGGCAAATTTAGACAAGCCTTGCTACATTTAAAACTAAGCTTTGGGAAAGAGAACCATCAGAAGGAAGAACGAATTAGTTTGATGGTGCGATAAATTTAAGAGAAGCAAGGAATGATTTGCCATTGGCTTTCACTTTCAAAGTGTACAACAAAGGTTCTATATTTGTGGAATAACACACCGGGAGCAGCTGTCATTAAAAATGAAAGGGTTGAACCTAGCATCAGACAAACGCCGGCATTCCTTCAACTTTAGTGAATATAGAGAACCATCGCATAACCGCGTACTTGGTTGGACCATTGCCAACGTTTTACGTTCAAAGCTAGGTGATATCAGTCAAAGGTTGAATTCTCTTGATTGTATGATTTTATTCTTTTTCTGATATAATACGACCCATTAATATTTCCAACCATGCTTAGGTTTAATCTTCATTTAGTTATTTGCGTGTATTTCTATGTTCTTTCCTGCTGGCTGAGTTATACTAGCCTTTTCTACTAAAGTCAACAGTCGGTTATAAATAAAAAATCATATTCGATTGTTAGTATTCAAGTCGTATTGTTCCCGTTTGTAAGTCTCGTGCAACACTAACATTCTAACCTCCATCTATGCTACACATATAAATTTTATTTAGCTTAATTTGAAATTATCTGTCTCTCTCTCTCTCTATATATATATATATATATATATATATATATATATATATATACATATATATATATATATATATATATATATATATATATATATATATATATATAATAAATTCATTTTCAATGTCGCAATTTATTTGTATAGTTGACATTTTATCTTTCATTCTATTTAGGTGAATCTTTCAATTTTCTAGTATCTATTTTTCTATTTATATACGCTGGAGTAACGGAAAATGGCTCGGACTGAGGAATCTGAGTACGAATACAGGCGAATCCATTACATTTACTTATGTGCTAATACGTTTGGGAAGGTATGAACCCTCTTCTTCTTTCCCCCACTAACCTAGGAGTACATACCAGGACAGATCCGGTTTCATAAACTTGAATGGCAACTGGTCTACTATAGAAAGAAATGGCAACCTACCCCGGGAAAAAAAATCTGCTCGTCAGTCATGTATCAAAGATACATGGTCACCTAGGCGTGTATCCCGCATGGTACCTAACTGATTGTACTGATTTGTCTATGTGGCGCATAATATCTATCTATCTATATATATATATATATATATATATATATATATATATATATATATATATATATATATATATACGTGTGTGTGTATTGATATAATAGGAAAGAACTGTTAGATTTATGATCCGAATTTCTTTAGTAATTTTGTTTTTATTTAAAAAAAATACTTTGCTCGATACAGAAGTCGAGCCTAGATTATAATGAGATTTCTATGTTTCCAAAGTGGTCAGCGGTATTGAAGTTTAATTTCAATATTAAAACTTAACTACTGGGTGGCAGTGTCATCCTCAAGCGATGTTTGGAAAAACTATGCTACGGAATGATTTACTCATTTATAGTTTTGAAATGGTGGGGTGATTTATTAGTAAGTTTCTAAAAAACGAACTTTTATTAAATCAAAAAAATGGGATAACAAATTTTTGAAGACACCACCAAATATTGAACTTAAATAAATAGCATTTTATAAATGGACAAAAAAATTAATAAGTTCCAAATCTATTAACATGTTCATTTAAAGCATCTGTTAAAAACACAACCCAATCCTAATCCCCTTTAAGAAATCATCAACAAAAAACAAAACAAAACAAATAAATAAATGAACAGCAAAAACTCCCGGAACTAGAACATCAATCAGTTAAAGTTTTAGAATAGAGTAATAAAAAACAACAGAACTACAACATCAATCAGTTAGAGTTTTAGTAGAGAATCTCTTAAGATTAGCGAAATTAGCCAGACAGAAAAAAAAACAAACTTACACAACTCATAAAACTTGACTTATGACAAACACCCGTACTTCCAACAAAACAGTGAAACCTTGATAATGAAGAACAAAATCTAGATCACTCTTCCATTTCAAAACTATAAATGAATAAAACATTCCATAGCATAGTTATTCCAAACAATGTTTGAAAATGAGACTGCCTGAAAGTAGTTAAGGTTTAATATTAAAATTAAACTTGAATACTGCTGACTAGTTTCGAAACCTAATAATTTAGGACTACCTTCCAAAATACGAAACTAATTGATTTTCCTCTCTGCCTGTTTTCATACGTGCACACACATACACAGAGAGGGAGTGAGAAAAAGAGGGAGTTGTATTCGGATACTTGTTTGTGTGGGTACGTAAACTCTAATATGTCTCTAAAAGTATATATTTTTTTAATCTCAAACACACATACACACAGAGTTGCAAATAGACAGATAAGTTAATATGTCTGTATGTAAACTTAGTGAATTTTGGCGCAGTATATTGTCCCTAAATTTCTCAAAATGTTATCTCAAATATCACACACATATAAACAAAATGAACTGATTAATCTCTCTCTCTCTCTCTCTCTGGATATGTTAATAGCGTTAAGTACATCGGCACCGGAAAAAGGAAACTGAAATACAAGTTCAAATTCCGGGTGAGTTTCGTGCATTAAGTTTCGCAGAAAAGCTCTTGCTAAATGTACCAAACCGTCTTTTCTCAGGACAGATATGGTCTTCATTAGCAAATTAGATTTGGCACTTGGGTTGCAAACAATCTGAGATAACTGAACGCCATTGTATAAATAAGGTATAGTGATACAACTCTACTATATTCGACACAGACCCATGGTAGTTCATATCTATTAAAATAATTTATGTAGAATCTTGATCGCTTATGTCGTAGTGAAGACGTGAGCAAGGCATACTTTAGCAAGCTTGTGTAATTGGATAGGAATACAGTGGTTAATTAGGGATAATAAAATGACACACCGCTTTTTAAGATTCAAAGGAGAGGAAGTTGCAGAGAGCCGGGAATACAAATGAAAAAGGGACACTTCACATAAAATGAGAATAAATAGTTGTTTCCTCTTTATTTTGATCTAAACTCTGACAGAGACATTATCTTTTCTGTAATATATATATATTTTTTTACTATTCAATTATAATCTATTTTCCTAATTACGCCTGAGCAGACATAGAGATAATTTAGAAAGAGTAAAGATAATTTTGAATGTAAAATTAAATGACAAAAACTTATAGTTTTTCTCTGTCCAATTTATGTTACTCCGTTTAATATAAAGACGTTTTCTGACATTTTTTGTTCTTTAGATAAGGGATAATTACGATACAAAGATTCTTTGAATATCTTTAGAACATAGTTAATTTTGTACTTTGCTGTCATTATTTCTCAGTAGGCAAAATGTTTATGATCATACAATCACATAACACTGTGAAGACAATACACGTAGACAGCTAATTCGAAAGGCTACATCGAAGAATGGTTTAGTTACTTTATTCATGAGAACCGACTCAGGAAATGAGATAAATATAGACATTATTTTTTTGGTATGTACAATATTTACATTCGGACTCTTGTCCTCATATTTGTTTTATCACAAAGTTTGGGTCATTGCGTTTTGCGGCCTTCCTCAGTTTTATATCGATCCTACATGGAATTACGAGCCCTTTATTCAAACTACCGGAATGGATAGACTGTTCCTTTTCTACAGCCAATAGCTAGGGATATCTCGTTTCCTTCCCATTTTTTGTACTGCTTAGTTATTGCTTTTCCTGTTTCTACTGAGTTGAATTACACACTGCCCGAACCAGGGTTAGAACTACCGGTTACAACCGATGAAGGTTTGGTTACACGGATCAATATATATCCGATGAAGGCACAACTTCTGAAATTTTGAGCTTACAATAACAAAAATGTGTACTCTTGTTCAAAATGTCTAAGTAATGATAAATCCTCATACCAAAAATTCAGAGACAATTATATTTTTGTGTAAAATTCTGAGATTTGACCAAACAGGACGGATGTCAACTTTATATAATGTTGATAGTAAATGCATTACATTTTTGCTGTACGAGTTATTTTGTCTGCTTGTGTGTGTGCACGCGCTCGTGTGTGTGTATGTGTTCGTGAAGTCGTTGCGCGCAAACAAATGTTATATTCACGTGAATTTATAAATTATAGTTAAAACCAATCGAATGAATTTTAGAGTCAAGATAGTGACATTAAAGCCGAAATGATAATTTTAATCCCTGAATAACCGTGTCTCTGATGATTCAGTCAAACACATGTAAACGAGCACGTCCGTATGTTTTAT
>OZ010579.1:33405574-33410455 GCA_963932145.1 Acanthosepion lycidas
AGAAAAGTTGAGTTATGTTTTTAAGTATTGTCGTCAGACCAAGACTTTGTTATTAATGACATGCATGCCAAGAGATTCTCCCAGAAATGTCAAAACAGTTGATTCTGTATGAGGTATTTCTCATATTGATGGTTAGAAATTGCTTTGATCGACATTAGACTGTATATCAAAGCAAGGGCCGTGCTCCTACTAACCCAGTGGACTTGTGTGGCACAAACTACAAAACAAAACTGTACAAGATTACAGTTTCCACATCAATTGCGATTATTCCACGGTAGGAACAACTGTAATATTTGGCACATCTAACGAAAAGTATATAAAATGACAGAATCAAGATGCTAACGATACATGCTGCCTCAAAGAAAAGTCAAATATGGAAAGCCAATCAGTACTGCAAAGAACATTAACAGCTACATATCCTGAAAATTTGACTGAAGGGAGATTTCAATCGAAGCCTAAATTTTTGGCCAATGAATTTTGAATACTTCCTAATTTCCTTATATGCTTACAGTTAACATTACCATACATACTTACATTTATATATTTATATATTATATATTGTATATATATATATATATATATATATATATATATATATATATATATATATATATATACCCGAATCACCCTAACGCCACTAATAGACAAGGGGTTACAGGGTGTAGAAGAATTAGGAGAAGGAACATTATGGTGTGCAGAAAGAGAAAATAGTAATCAAGTGGACATTAGATAGAGAATTGGCATTGAATTCAAATTTTGCAGATTAATGTTGGCTGGAAAGCAAGGAACGGGAACGGATTTCGACAAGCCATAAGTGGAAGAGAAGAAACTGTTATCGTTGAATTTATGTCTACATCTCAACAGCTGAACTTTAAATTGATGAGATCTCGAGGCCAATCTAGCGCTTCGCTTAAATTAATAAATGTCTAGGTACCATAGGGAAGAGAACGCTCGAGAAATGACCATATAAGTATATATAGAAACGACATAGGGCAGCAACCTTGAGGAGGGGAAAAGTTAATGGAGATGAGGTACCAGATAAGGACCAATAATATTGCAGATTTTTCTTTGGATCTTATCAAGTAGGTCATGTTAAATAACAGAAACACCACATTATGGGTGGATGCAATATTCTAAGCATGGACGAATGCTTGATTTATAGATATATAGGAAAGATTCTGAAGAGAAAAAAGGCCTCACCCATCACAGTGAACCGAATTTCTTTGTAGCTGTCCTTGCAAGGGATTCATTAAATACATTCCACTTGATATCAGCTGAGAACGTGAGCAAAAGAATGTTGCAGCGAGTCAATTTCCTGGAGGATAGCATCAGCCATGCTGACTGAATGCAGCAATGGGTCTCTCAGATGATTAATCTATCTATCTATCTATCTATCTATCTAACTATCTATCTCTATCTCTCTCTCTCTCTCTCTCTATATATATATATATATATATATATATATATATATATATATATATATATATCAGATACGAATCATTATTTGACAGGATGTTAACATGAAGAACAAACAGAAAACTTTTAAAATGTAACTTTTTTTTTCATTTTTAAAGCTTCGTTGTATTTTGAGAAAGAAACAGACAAAAAGTTAGAGCTTCAGATAATTCTATATGTATGTAAATTAGTAGAAACATTTTTATATGCCTAATCGACCATAGGATGGTAAAGTGTATTCGTAACTCCCCATGTGCGTCTATCTAATAAGAAGGGAGGGGTTTCATAATTGTACGGTTAGTGTGTTGGCACTTTATTAGCGTGTGAGTCGTTTTAAGAACTAAATACGCGCATCTACGGACACAAGAGAGAATTGCGTTTAGACAAACAATCTAACATTCGCGAATTTTGCAGGAAATTTGGTGACCATATATTTGCTTTTGTCTAATACTATCGTAATTAAAAATAGAACATCATTTCTGGAAGAGAAGATATTTTGCCTACTTAATAATAACAGTATTAGTAAACACATAACTTAAACATTACATTACTGCGGCATTCATTTAAAATCCATTCTTATAGAATCTAACACATATCTATCTAATAAAAACAATATGTACATAAAAAACAAACAAACCGGTATTTGAGGCTTTCGGAAATAATTTAACTGTACTTTAATTAACATCGCTTTGTGGATGGTTTTTCTTTTTCTCATTATTGTTAATATCCCGACAAAAATAATTGGCTTATTTAATTATCAAATTTTATGAAACAATTTTCTTCAAAATATTCTCTCTTACAATAATCATGATTTTGTTTATTTTTTCCTATTGTTTTCTTTTATGCAACTAATTACTACATTATTGATAATGTGTTTGAATATTTTTTTCTTAAAATGAAACCTGATGTAGAATATTTTACTAATAAATTAAATTTCCCTTAAGAACTGATGATCTACAATTCAGGACACGATATATACTGTAGTTTTGCACATGTTAATCATATCAGAAAAATATCATTTCTTCATTAATATACGAATAGTTCATTTTACTCTCGTAATAACCATCTTCGATGTATTACTTGGTTTCTTTCACAGCCTCGAAAAATAAATATTTTCCCAATTAACATGGGCTCCTTTTATTTATCTGACTTTTTATCCAATGGTTTTGTTAAAATATCGTGAGTTACTTTTATTATCGACCTTGTTAGTTAGCTTGAAGCATGTTTTCGGTTTTGTTGTCGTCAAAAAATCTTGTCACCCCCTATATAATATAATTTTCTGTATAGAAAAACACATTTCAAACGTCCTGAGAGTGTCGGGAATAATTCAAATCCACATGCCACACGTCTTTTGTCAGTATTGCTATCGTTTACGAATGATAGCTTAAACGATTTCAAATCAAGATCCTTTGATATGTCTGTTAAGTTTCTGCTTTGGGGAATTTCTAACACGGAGCGGACTTTTTTCGTAGTGACTTATTGAAGGATCGTAGCACAGATACGCCCACCTCAGCACAGATACGCCCACCTCAGCACATATGTCCCTTCGCGTTGATCTTCGTCCTGTCCTCGGTTTGTCCCTAATTGATCCTGTGCGAAACAGTTTATGTTAACATCGAAGTTTTGTCCTCTTCGGAGGAGCTGGTTTGCCGAATCTTGCGGTTAGGTCACTTCGCTCATCCACCATACTAATGCCAGAATGCACGCGATCATGTGCCCATACACTTGCGAGCATTACAGATTATAGGTGCTTGTGTCAGCCATATGAAATAGAAAATTATATCATATAAGTGTAACAAACCATCGGACCAGCCTGCACATACCATTTGAAGATGAAGCACGCGTTCTGTTCTATATCATAAACCGGATTACGAACTGGAATACGCCAGAATATCACTTATAAAGAAATTATGATAATTCATTTGTCTGTATATAGACCATTATTTGTTTTTAAGTACGTATATATTATTATATAAACTATTATATTTTTATTATTATACGTGTTATAACTAATCGTTGCACCTGGGTGAGTAGAAACATTTTTTTTTCTTAAAAAAAAGTATAAATAACGTCTACCGGTGTTGTCATTAAGTATATTATTACAGAAAATATTAATTAAGAAACGAAACCGTTCAATTTTTCGATCAGGGAAACCTCTTTTAAGATAAATGTTCAGTAAGATTGAAGCAGAAGAAACCATTTCAGTAAGACTTGATTGCTCTATTTAAGAAATTCATAAAATTCATTGACACCTTTCAAGTACTATAGCTAGTAAAATTATTTATCTACCAGGGAATTTAAAGCAATTAATAGCGATTTAATAACAAGGCTTATTTCTAAAAAAAACACTCCACCTCATTCTTTTTATATTTTATTGTTTTCTGATAATAATTTTGATGGAAACTCAGTTGAAAGCTCAGCAGTTATGTTCAACTAATGTAGCGCTTATTTCGTCATCGTACTTTTTCTACATAATTACAGGTTTCATTTTGTTGGCCTAATAATATGCATATCTAACGCATTCTTTGTCAGATATTTCTTGCTGATTCGCACCATTTCTTTCCACTAATATTTAAAGTTTGTCTATCTATTTGTGATATTTTTAAAGGCAGAATTGTCCTGTTTGATAATCATTTAAATTTTAAATTTGATAGGTCATTCATTTCTTTTCACTATTATCTCATTTTTCAAAGTTTTGTTCCCATAAGGACATAACATGATATCTCTCTTGTTCAAACGCATGTATTCACAAATTATCAAATCTTAAAGTTTTTTAAAAAATGAAACACCACCACGTTCATTGTATGTATTGTGAAAACATAGAAAAGATCTTACTGAAAGACACTTCATATAATTTTCAAATGAATATAATTATAAACTGAAGAGATTCAATATATATATATATATATATCATGTATTCTCTTTGCAAAAAAAAAACACGTTTAGTTGCTTAATATCTGACAAAATCATTTAATCTCGAATTTATTTTCACATCTATCTATCTATCTATCTATATATATGTATATATATATATATATATATATATATATATATATATATAGATAGATAGATAGATAGATAGATAGATAGATAGATAGATAGATAGATAGATATGGATAGATAGATATAAACTCTATGCAAAAGCAACGAAAAGGATGTCGCGTTTACTCTCTGCCTTCATACAAACCTGGAGATCATGGATATAAACAGAAGTACTGAGAAGGAGCCACATACTACATAGTGTTATAGAACCATCCAGTCATATGATTCATATCTAGAGACCAATGATTTAGAACGGCGAATCATCAGGCAAGAAACACATCAAAAGATGAAATTTTATGGTCATCTTATTAAAGGCAATCATCTTTTGTACTTCAATCTTACAATGAAGAAAAAGAAGAGATATTGTAACCAGAAGGAAAATGG
>OZ010579.1:33410655-33420655 GCA_963932145.1 Acanthosepion lycidas
GTTGAACCATCAATGAATGGATTCAAAGATCATTCACAGAGTTCAAGATATGTACGCAGCCGGAACATGTGGAATTATGGGACGGTTGTTCACCTTCGCCTCGACAGAATGACAATAGCGAGTCATAAAACGATATTGATGATGCTCTCAATATATCTGTCTCTGTTTATGCATATATACACATATGGATAAACTTATATGATTATAAAGCTAAAAGGAGAGAGAAATCTAGAGAAAAAGCGCCACGTATAAGGATATTAAAAACGCACGTTTGAAATAAATCCATACTTATCATACGGATTTATTTGTAGCGTTGTATTTTTTTGTCGTTTATTTACTTTACTGATTGATATGTTAAAAATCAACAAAAAACTGATGGAGACGACTATCGATTCATAGATTTAGTTTTGGGATCTTTTCAGCACACACACAGACACACATATATATATATATATTCATATACGCTTTATCAACTGCAGATATATAATCAATAATGCCAGATTAGGCATACAAAAAGGAAAATAAATAGGACTATATTATTTCATCCGGAAACAAAATAAGATTGGGTTTGATGCAATCATGTATAAGAAGGCAAAGAAAAGGTGCGAGACATATAGTAGAATAGAAGCAGTGGTATGTATTATTACAACATTTCCGACCAAAATACATAAGCAGTATCGATTTGTAGACATTGGATATAACCATCGCATTCAGACAATTTTCGTTTAGTTTACTGCATGGAAAATCCCAAAACAACTTTAATTGGCAATTATTTAGAATAAAAACGAAGTCAGCGGGCATATATGGTGATTTACTGCATTCAAAAACATTTTTTTTTACTAACAAATTGTTTAAATTTATTTTAAATAGACGACTAAGATATTTAAATTTTTTTCTTGCCCCCCCATCAAAATAAGTTAATCTCTAATATACATCGTGCGGCAGGATTTTGGGGACATATATCTCGCAGACATTAGATGGAATGGAATTTAAATAATGTAATTCACCATCAGCATTCTTTAAAAATAAAATGTTTCCTCCAAAGTATATTGAAAGCGTTAGAGTCACAAAATCCGAGCAGATACTGGTACCTTAACAACAGCAGCATAGTGAGTGTGAGCATCTTTAATGTGAGCAGATGAAGAGTTGTAATGGAGTGAGTTTCTGCGAGAACCCCTTTGATTTTCACACGTGGGCGCGCACACAGTTCGACTTCTCTGTGATAAAACTTCGGTTGTGAGAGATAAAGGACATATTCCGATCTGTTTATTCCCAAGGGGGCACAGTGTCAACCTTTACATCAGCATCGAGATGGAGGGGACGACAGTCAAGCCCTCTATTAAAGGCGTGTTCATGCGTGTTTCAAGCGGACACTGCGTGGTGTATGAGTCCCAAGATGAGACTTGCTCCTAGCGCAGCCATTTCATTCAAAATATGTGACCGTATAATACAAATATGTGAACCTATTGTATTATTCCATTGGCAGTGGTGATGTGTAGGCCAAACAGCGGTCTTACAATGCCAAAATTTCTTTGTAGATCGCATTCGTGTCCGTGGCATCAATGATAAACAACAATTAAGTGAATTGGCCGGCTGAAGCAATGCAGGCAAGAGGTTTTTTCATTTTTATGATATTCTACAAATTAACAAATATGTTTGATATAATATTCTTGGGATATTTTGTGCGCTTTATAAACATTTTGAATTTCTTAGGCCTAAGAACACACACACACACACGCAGACACACATACACACAAAAACATATGATATAATTTAATGTTTAATAAACAAAAGTGATACTTTTGGTTGTAGTTGAATGTTTTCTTTTTATAATGCAATTTTATTCATTTTCTCAATTAGACCTTAACTTATATCATTTAAAATCCACCATAATTTAGCTTGATATTCTTTTAACATGCTAGAGATAACAATATGACAATATGTTCAACTTAAAAGTGTTAACGTGGTCCTACAGTAACAGGCCTATAGACATGACGATGTTCGTTTGAACGCTGTTAAAAACATTGAATGACACACACAAACCGCATAGGACCAAATATTAAAATTAATAATCTAGTGCTAGTATACTGTCCCGCTCAAACATCTGTGATAGATTACAATGAGAATACACACAGACACAGACACACACACACACACACATATATATATATATATATATATATATATATATATATATATATATATATATATATATATATATATATATACACACACACCAAAGGCACCACTCACTGTTGTACGGGAGACTAGTAGCTTGAGTTTAACGTATATATATATATATATATATATATATATATATATATATAAAGCAATTTAGGACAGAGACGGACGGGAGACAAGATGAAGGTCTCAGATGTCGATTGACATTACACTTGAATATTTGAATATTATTGTTATCATGGTAGCAAGTATGAGGATGAGAATTCCCCAGACGGGAAGGTCGAGAGAAGAACCTGTTTGAGTAGAAGATACGGTTACATTTAACCGTTTCTACAGTGAAAGTGTCGCACCCAGATACCACCCTACTAGCTCGCTTAAATTCATGTAGCCTGGCAAACAGTGAATGAAGATCTTCAGAATAGTTGCCGTGAAAATACTTGTAGAAGATACAGAGGGGAGGCACGGGAACTCTGTGAGAAAGTGACTGTAAGCGAGATGACATATCATATTCATATTCGTCTCTGGATTTTGTAGAGGACATCGAGACGTATAGCGGAGCGGGGGTCACTAGACCATATATAACAGCAATTTTCCATGCAAGGACATGGTTTACTTATAGATTTGAAGGATGGACTCAGTAGATGCGGTAAATGAAGGTATTTATTCAATGTATTTGTTCCACATCATGTCAGCAGACAGCTTGAGTCAAGCAGGCGTAACCGGTAGCTCGCGTGGTGTTGGACCTCAACAATTCTACTGGAAGGGAGGATGGGTTCTCTGTAGTGTGCAAAGGAGAGGAGTTTCGTTTTGCAGACAATAGAGTTTACAAGCCATTTTATAACCCAATCAAGCAGAAATTAGAGATCTTTTTCGAGATCAGTGGTCAGCTTAATTCTGTCACCAATACCAGATTGTCTATTGAGGCAGAAGTAAATTATAGTGCCGTCCGCGTAGATGCCTACTTGGAAAGTGATAACATCACGAAGGTCTTTACTGATGATCAGGAATTGTGTAGGTTCCTGATAAAGGAGCAGTATGATATATAAATCTAAATGAGCTAAATAGAATAATTAATTTTTTTCTTTTCTGTCATATTCAATAAAAATCATTTAATATAAAGGTTGCTGCCGAAATCTACGTTAATATATAAATATATACAGATTGCATAATTGCATAAAAACCGCGTCTTGCTATCGGCGTATGATTACATATATATTCACTGAAATATACTCAATAGCTCTGTAACGTAATATCCAGCAGAGTTTTATAACATCTGAATAAACGCGCGAGCACACACACACACACACACATACACATACAAACACATATAAATGTAAGCATATGCGCATATACTTAAGTTATTTTTATGATATACATATATATATATATATATATATATATGTGTGTGTGTGTGTGTAACTTTAATTCATATTTTATTTATGTGAAAGCATTGTGATAAAGCACTGACTGGGCTACTTAGCTTGTGTATCAAATTGCAGAGTCCTCTTACCAGACTTACTCTCAACCACGAGCGATCCTCTTGATCCAGGTCACCACTTCCTCCTCAAGAAACATGATGTAGGCTTCCCTGTTGAGTCCGCGGTTCTCACAGACAAATTCCCGAGTTATTGTCAAAACGAGCAAAGTGAATTTTCCGAGCTGCCCTAGATTAGTTATAACCAACAGACTTTCCGAATCCTCACCATGATCCACAGATTGAGACTCAAGCTTTCTGGATTATTTATACTGTAGCTTCCGGAGTGAATGCCAAGCTTTACAGCATGCCGTTTCAAAATCCTATAGATTATTACAGATAGTTTCAGTCTTTTGAGGAACAAAATGTTAAGTACTTTCTCCTCTTGAATTTTCATATATATATATATATATATATATATATATATATATATATATATATATATATATATATATATATATATATTAGGTTGGTGCAAAAGTAACGACGTAATAATTTTGTTTTTTGAAATATTTTTAACGTCAAAAAACGACATTATTTCGTCATTATTTTGGCACCAACCTTATATATATATATATATATATATGTGTGTGTGTGTGTGTGTGTGATGGCGCGGCTAACGGTAAAAAAATAGTCGTAGCTCTTGGGGCACTCTTCCGAAGTTATATGATTATGATTTGGATGAGTATCGCTGCGAAACTGAGTGAGTAGCGGCGCTATATTAAGTATACCTTGTGTCTTCGTTGTTGACAGGCCCAGGGTACAGTTGTCATGACGTTTGCATTGTATTGAAACGGGTCGCTAGATGATGCGCATTGCTGACGATTCCCGGTTAAGATAGGATGAAACGGCCGTACAGTGGTTTCGGCATTTTGTTGTGTATTAAGGTTGGCTCGACGCATTACTTCATGATTAGCGTAAATCCCCCAAAAAATCATATATATAATATATATATATATATATATATATATATATATATATATATATATATATATATATATATATATATATATATATATATATATATATATATGTCTGGTTGTGTGTGTGTGTCAATTGCTTGTACCTATCTCTTTCCCTGTCCGGAAAATTATCTCTGTGCCCATGATCTTCAATAACTCAGACACAGGCAGAACACTATTAGGAGTGAAAAAAGCTTATAATTATTGTCAGCTTTATAGGACATATGGTGTTCAAAAGATGTCAAAGTAAATACATTATAATGCACAAAATGATAAAATGCTTTACACATTTTATAAAGATATTATAGTGTAGTCATTCGCAGGACATCCAGTTCAAAATCGGTATCGTCTTCCAGTCATTGCAATTTTATTTTCCTTCAGTGCATGTTGCATACATGACTACGCAGTTTTGAACATGTCACTGTCTAATTTAGTATATGTGACTGCATAACGTTTGCTGCCTTATATAATTACCCTGCATAATTGCTTTATTCAATTATAGATTATCTCCGGGCACATGCTGTGTCGAAAGATGAAAGCTGCTTTATTGACGATATATATTGACCCGACAACTGCATTTCCTATTTACAGAACTGTGTCGACTTGACCGAAGTTCTGCTTGCCAATGTTTGGTGAAGTAATTAGCAGAGAGACATTCAAAAATTACTCTAATTAGCCCTCGATCGTCGTAATGCGTTGGCAGTACATCCAAAGTAATCATATTTATACATACTAACTTTGCATAAGTTAGCCTATGAGTTCGGGCTTGATTGATTATCCAATTAAAATATTATTCTTTCGAGATATATTTGGATCAGGTCATCATCATCATCATCATCATCATCGTCTTCTTCTTCTTCTTCTTCTTCTTCTTCTTCTTCTTCTTCTTCTTCTTCTTCTTCTATATGCCGCGTCCCGTCAGGACTTTAACGAGGAGGGGCTGTAAAACTTTCTAGACCATATAGTCGTCAGTAAATTTCTACTCTTGCTATGACTCCCGAAACTGTTCCGACATTCATTAAGACATACTCCAGAGGTAGCTGGTTTAAACCTTTCTTTCACTCAGTATGCCATGTGATCGTTATGTTTAAGTAGATCGCAATCTTCTATTCCTCATCTTTTTTGTAAGATGGAAGTATTAGGTTGGTGCAAAAATAATGATTGGCTTTTATGACATGGCCATGAAATTTTATCCTTTTCACATGGTTCTTTCCTGATGACTCTCCGTCCTGAATCAAATATCTCTGGTTTATGGGTCATACGACTTTGACAGTTCTATAGCACTATGTGCTTTGTCGGTCCTTCTCCCTACTTCTTCAGTTAATATCCTGATTTCCAGCTATACATGAAGCCAAATAGTAAACTCTACATCCGAATTTTCGCTTTCACTTAAAGTTCATATGTATTGATAAATGGATAAGAAAATAAATTCGAGATTCAATTATTTTGTCAGTTATTAGTAAGTACCTAAATGTTTTTTTTTTTGTTTTTTTCTGCATAGAATTGAGAGTAACCGATATGTATTTTTAATCTCTTAATATGCAATAAATTTGGTGATGCTAGATTAACTTAAAACTTGGTTTTCTTTATCCGTTCGTATATACATAAGTTTGAACAAGACATATTACATCTTTAGTCGATATGAAAACGTAAAATTGAAAAATGACAAAATATTGAAAACAATCAATGAACTCCGAAATTTAAAATTCAAATCTTGATCTAATAATAAACATGAAATTTTCCATCTTCATATGACGGATATTCTTTACCATCTGAGACAATAGATATCAAATATCACACCATCTTTCCATTATATTCAACAATTTTTTTCAATATCTTTCATAACTTCGTTTATCTTTTGGAATTCATCTTTTGGAAACAATGCAATTTAGGATATCTGTATTACATTTCTGATTCCCTGTTAACATTTTTGATAGCTATGGTTAAAAGGAAATCTATAATCACCTATGAACCGAATCCAGTGGTAGCCGAACATAAGGATAAATAATATCCTTTAAATTCTGCTCGGTCAAATGACATAATTTAATTTAATTTACAGGTGAGTCTGATTTTGCTATCAGATTACACTAAAATGTGTTGCATTTTATGCACGAGTCAATAAGCAAAATGCGCTTTTACAATGCGTTCGTAGAAATTAAATCTAATATTTGCATGAAGGTTTAAACTTTAGTTTTCATAAATAGTTCTTTGTTTTAATTCTTATCTTTCTTTTTTGAATTCTTATTCTTGTGAAATCGCGTACAGAACAGTAATTAACTTCTTATAAAAGAATGTTGGATATCATGTGACCATTCTCTTCTACAAGCGGTCATTTATAGCACTGGTTTTCCTTAGAATTCAACTTCTCTCCACGTCGATGAATGTCTCTAAATGAGTGTGCACAGCGTCTTTGATAACACTACTTACCTATCACGTAAACTCTTTTTAATTTTGGAATAGCCACCATCGAGTAGAAAACAATCTTTGTCCATCGTATAATTGAATCTGATTCATATTCTAAGCCTAAATTGCTACACAAGTACATTGAAATTCCGGATAATTTGACAATGACAAATACTTTTAACCATGTCCTCTTTGTATAATAGCAGATTAAAAAAAATATAGCATCGTCACAGCGAAAATGTTTTAATGTGTATTAATTGTACCATTGTAGAATTACAATGTGGTCTGAAACATTTGCTAATAACAGTACTAGAGGTAAATTTATAAATCAAAATCAAGAATCTACCGGCGTTTAGCGAATTTTACCTAGTTGTATACTAGTACATCTATGTAGTCATTCATCGCGACATTACGAGAACTAGCACGAGAAACATCTCAATTTACTAGCTGCAAACTGGAGAAACAAATATCACGCTAAACATAACTTTTCGTATATCTTACTTTTTAAGGTTGTAGAAAAAGATAGACAAGCATTAGAGAGGGGTACGATTTTTTTCAAATTCCAAACAAAATATTAAGAAACAGCAGAGGAAATTTCGTGAGTTCTCTGTAATATTAATCGTTTTAAAATATCCAAGAAATGATATTTCAATATGTCAATATCAGTAGCTTACTTAAATATATGTATTTAATGTGTGATAATGGCACATTTATTTCTCTCTCCAGATAAAATGTCAAATATTCAATCAACTATTTTTAATCAGTATCTCTCGCTAGACCCTGGAGGGTTTCAATAACAAATTACATCGCAACGGAAATTAGATCAATACGTTTGTGGATAACACTTGATGATTTTTTAGACACTGATATTTAAGATACATTTTTTATTAACTTCCCCGCAATGTTTATTCTCTCTTGTATATTTTGAACGATAGTTAAATATTTTAAAATACTATATATGCCGTCTAAATTTGGACATACGTAAATAATTGAATTTGAAAAAAAAAGAATGTTTTGCGGAAGATTTTTTTCCTGTTTTTTTCTTTATTTTAATGTTCATAACGCCATTTTTCTCCCATACATAAGTGCTTCTGGATAGGGGAATGTTCATTTTAGGAAAGTCCTATACAACTAATCAATATAGCGTAAGTATGTTTCAGCAAGCCAACATGTGTGTGTGTGTGTATATATATATATATATATATATATATATATATATATATATATATATATATATATATATATATGTTAGGTTGGTGCCGACATTATTTTTGCACCAACCTAATATATATATATATATATATATATATATATATATATATATATATATATACAAGGTACCATGATTTTTGTTAATTAAACAATTCACGATGTGACATAACAGAACTAGTAAGCATATATTCATAAATAAATATATTATTCGTCAACATATATATATATATATATTCATGATATCACAGATCATATCTCTCCCTATTTTCCCCTCGTCTTTAGCTTTTAATAAAGGTTATCTTTTACTATATTTTCAAGCGTCTGTTCTGTCATCGATTTATTCTTGCTCTCTAAGAATATTATGCTTCTTTTTTTTCTTTGTCCCTCTTGCATTCAATCTCTCATGTCAGCATCCAATTTTACATCCCGCTTTCCTCATTATGTGTCCTAAATATTTCAATTGTCTCTTTCGGACGTTGTGTAGAAGAGTCCTTTTTGGTTCAATTTTCTCTAAAACTTCGTCATTGCGCAAATGTTAGTTTAATGTTATTCTCTCATCCTTATGCAGAATCTTTCGTACTTCAAGTCCCTTCTCCATCTGCAAGGTGATTGTACAGTTTTCGCTGTCATAGAGGAAGACTGATATTCGTAACGGTTCAAGGGTCTTTCCTTTGTTTTTAATTATATTTCTCTTTCTTAATACATTGTTCAGCTTTTGGAATGCAACTATTGCTCTCCCAACGTACTTTCCTATTTGAGCGTTGCACTTTCGACTTTTTGTTAAAACACTTCGGAGATATTTAAATTTTTGGACTTGTTTGATGTTGATATCCCCAGTTTTCAATTTAGGTATTGGGCTTTTACTTCTGTTGAAAACAACAGTTTTAAGCACACATCAATTGCCACTTTGCGAAACAGGTATTTTACATTATAATTTTGATCGTTATTTCAGAAAAAAACCTCAGATCGATATTTATTGTCACATAATATCTGAAAGTGTAAATCAATAACTAAAATGAATTAATATACCTACAATAAAAAGGAATTTATATTGAATTCACCAAGATAATTGTCTACCAAAATCTTTGTGATTTCCTTGAGTATACGTTATTAATTTTGTTATTTGAATCATATATAATTGGGCCAATATCTTCATCTATGTTGTTTTGTTATCAAAATTCAGCCGATCCAGAATTCTTCAGATGCGTATACATCCATGTGTCGTATTTAGAAGACACCTATAACTTTCAAAGTAGTGCAATACATAATTGAATGTCTTCCCGGTCGGCTGTGGAGATCGGAAGCTCGCAGGATGGGAATAAAACATCCACAACAAAGACGGCTTTTGCAACGTCCTCGTGTTACGATTGGAACCACATTAAAGAAGGTTCTAGGCCGACATGAAATAAGCATTATTTTACATACATTCCGCCTCGCGTATTTTGTTTGTTTGTTTTAATTTCTCTGTAATTCGATGAAATTAGGCATGTAAAATTCAAGGTATTTAGAAATGACTATTAATTTTCTTTACGGCGATACACTGTTCTCGTTCCTCTGTCTGTGTCGAGTTATTTTCTTTTATTTTAGTATCAGTTTCTACAGCCCCTTTTTTCTGAAACTAGAAAGTTATCGAATTCACGAACGTCTATTTTCGGAGATAGAGAAATAACGTTTACTCCATATGTCAGGTAGTGACAAACAATAATAGAAACGAAGATGAAGTTAAATCACCAGAGATGGGCAAGTTAACGGAAACAGTATATTCTCA
>OZ010579.1:33425655-33448155 GCA_963932145.1 Acanthosepion lycidas
AAGGGTTGATTAGATAATTGCCTAGTTTGACCAGCCTGTCAACAGAAAATGATTTTGTCCAGTGTTTTGTACTATTTATAATCATAAGTTAGATATTTTTTTCTAAATATAATAGATACTGTTCGGTAAACAAGCTAGTTGAAAACAGAATAAATGGATTATTAATTATTTAAATTTGATGTTGTTTATATCCTAACAGATTAAATTATTCTCCGGCTTATGCTACTGAAACGAAATACTACATTTCTTTAATTTTATTATTATTTGTTTTTAAATATATTAAATATAACACATATTGATGTCAGGTGATGAAGAATGGCAAGACTTAGCCATCATTTTTTCCAAACCTCTGTCATTTCATCTTAGAAACTAGCCACATAATGCATTCATCTAAGAATATCCGATGGAAACAGCCCACGCCATGATCTTCCGCCCAGACAGGGGCTTGAAGATTGTTTTAAACGGTCAGACATTAGAAGGTCTTAATATCTATGCCGACATTGGATATGGTTATCTCCTCCGCTCTTCTCTCTTTCTACTATATATAAATTATATTTTCTAAAAGTATACTAGGGCCATTAATGATTATCTATGCCAATGATACAACAGTTTACAAGTGCACCTAAAACATTTTGTAAAAAAGCCAGAACATATTAGTTCATCTCTCTTCTGACGTAGCTCAGGGGACACAATAGAGTAAGTACTGGTTTTAAATTACAATACAGTCCAAAACAAACTAGTAGCATCCCACCACCAACAAGCACCGACCTTTCATCTGAAACGAGGGATGTGTGATCTCAGAAAGAGGCTCCTCGTATTTAACGCCTTTTGAGACTGGATCTCTCACCAGATCTTAAGTGGAATATATATATATATATATATATATATATATATATATATATATATATATATATATATATATATATATATATATATATATATATATCACCTTTATGGAAAGGTGGCTGATACATGTTTAACGCTCTTGTACATATCTAGCGCATCTTGCTACAGACTAGCTTCACAAGAGTCATATCAGAAAAAAATGCTGTCGTATCTGGGCTGCAGTCGCCCAATCTTCAATGGTATGTCTTGATATCATTCAGAAGCATCTACGCGTCCTTATTTTCCACACTATATCCCTTTTACCACAATCAAAACTCTATATTGCTCTGGCTGCCTTATCCATACTTCCATGTCATCTGTTATGAGATATATTCATAAGTCCCACCACCATTAACGCGCCTACCTCCTACATAAAGGTGAATCATCACTATTCCCTGAGTATTCTTATAGTAAGAAGTAAGTTTTATTGGGACTGTTTCTACCCAAGAACTCCAGCTTTGTTCAATAGACTCATGTTACTAACGCAACCTTTAGTAGCACTTGGATCTTTTATTGGGTGAACATTTGTACAAAAATGATAATTCCAGAAAATTTTTATGAACGTATCTTGAGAAAGAGCTACGGCAAACCACATGTATGTTGTCTGGATTGATGCTAGAAAGTCTTATTGTATTGTTTGCCATTGCTCTTTATCTAAGAACATACAGATGTTCCGTGTAACGAAAAAAGGCTTTAGAGTTATGAAAACCATTATACATTTGCGGAAGACTAAATTATTTGCTGTTGATCAAGCCATAGGGTCAGTCTGTATACAAAGACGACTATTTCTGGGATATTATTTGCTTTACTTTTCCCGCTTGTTCTCATCCATTTGTCAACTGTTTTATAGAAAGTAAAAATCTGAAGAAAAAAAAAAAGCATAAGTATATGTCGGAGAATACCATCTAACATATTTTATTGTGGATGATCTCAAACTCTTTGCTAGTTGTAAGCCCCATAATGATTATCTGGAAAAAGTCATGAATATCTAATGTTAGGATATTGAAATTAAGTTTGAGATAATCGGAGTGAGTTTTATTAATGAAGATGAATAGAGGGATTATATCGTAAAAATTTGACTAATTTACGAACAGGCAAACATATCGCTGAACAATAGAAAACTGGGTAGCATTCTTTGGTAATTTTGAGTTTTCATGATAATCATTCAGAGAGAGAGCAAAGAGGTGGTTACAGAGATATATATGGAAAGCTTACAGATTCTTCCACACAAGTTATCTTATACTGCGGTTAGTATGTGGGTTTTATATGTGGCAATTTATAGTAGAGGACTGGTTACAAAGGTGGAGTTAAATGTCTGGACATAAAAAGCATCTTTTTTTCAGAACGGTGCTCTGCAAGAAGTTAGTATGGTATGTATATACACTCTACGAAAACAAGAAGATATATAACTTAAATTGAGGAATGCGTACCAAGTGAACGTAGATCATGGAACAAGTAACTTGCCACCACATGCGACATCCTAAGGTTGGTGTTGATAATCTGCGTGTGTCCAGATCAGGAAGAGGCAATGATCGGTGGAAATTCTCATTTTTGGTGAAGAGACAAAAACTGCAACAGATAACAGATTCTGCAGAATGGCGCTGAGAATACCAAAAGTGTATATATTAAAGAAAATTAAAACAGAAACGACACTTATACTCAGAATAACAAAGATACAGCTAGATTTTCTTGACCATGCGATGTGGAAGAAGGATAGAATTTAACACGGACAAAGCATATTTAAACAGAAAGTGAATGGGTGTCTGAACTTGGATTGTGAGTCGTGGTAAATGGACTCTAGTTGCTAAGTGTTAAAAGATATATGAGATTGTAGCATGACATGATCGGCCATATCCCGTGGTGAAACGACACATAGAAGAAAAATGAAAACAAAATATAATCTAATATGTTATATTCTAAATAAATGACAGTGTCTGTGTTTCTATTGGTCGAGAATAACTTGCCCTTCTGACAAACCATAAGAATATCTATTTTCACGCAAAGACAATTCAATTCGAATCTACTCATATTCAAAATTAGGTTTCTGTCAAGATCCCAAATCAAAATCGATTAACCGCTTCCAGCAACCAGTAACGGAAATGTCCAATCGCCCTCTTTTCTTGTATGAAGAGTAATGGCAATTCTGATTTCAGGTTAACAAAAAAAAAAAAAAAAATGGAAGTGGAAAGAAATGATGAAACACGGAAGTGGGTAATGACATTTCAGATCCACTTATTTATTTGGCTATTCTCTTTCACCTTTGATATTTTATTTCATTAAATGATTCCATTGTCTAAAGGAACACGTCCCCAGGAATAAACTTTGTTCTAAATTCATAATAAAAGATATAGCTCTTATTTCCGCTGATACTTGACTCCTGCTCACGTTAAATATCTGCTGATCATAATGGCCAGTCGAACATCGCTATATTTAGTTAGATAAGAAGACGCATGAGAACAATATGAAAAAGCAACCTAGAAAAAGTTCACTAAAATATATAAGAATATCCAGTAGGCAATATTACAAAAATTGACGAAAGGTAAAATATAGCAGAAAATAGCCAAAAAGAAATGGAGGAAGTTGATATAGACTTATCCACGTTTGAAAATACACTGTAATAATATTATAAAACGAATTAATGTAAAATCATTAAATTCATATATATATATATATATATATATATATATATATATATATATATATATATATATAAACATATATATATATACATATATAAACATATATATATATATATATATATATATATATATATATATATATATATATATATATATATATATATATATACAAGTGAACATTGTTGTCAAAACTTAGAGGCGACACGCTGTTTCATACTAGACGTAATAGTTAGGCCACGAATGTTTTTTTTTATTTTTTCTCGGACATTTATATATACGGGTCAGGGTTGCATTGTGGGTAGTTTATTTTAGCGGTTATTATGCCGGAAGTCGTTTATCTGTTTGTTCATTCATTTAGGTTAAATTATGTTGCTTGTTTTTATTCATTTTTATTTTCTTATTTTATTTTTATTTGTTATCTTATATATTTACTTATGTATTTTTATTATAATCTGTGGTTTATTAACGTAATAAAAATTGGTTTATAAAGATCATTTATTAGTTTTCTTTTGGTTTGGGACGATAATTAAAGCTATTTATTCAAATTTAGCGTTGAAAGCTGTAGTTTATTATAAATTTTAGGTTATTAAGTTTTTAATTTCTTTATTACTTTATGTATTTATTTAGATTGATTATCTTGATTTTAATAATGGTGAATTTATCGGCTCAGTTTGTTTGTTTATTTATTTGGATTAATGTAGGTTATTTTATTTTATTTATTTTTTATTGTTTATTTATTATAATGTATATTTTTATTTACTCCTTTCGGTTTTCGATTTTAAGTAACTTAATTTATTTTTTTTTACACACGTTCTATCTGTGATATATATATATATATATATATATATATATATATATATATATATATATATATATAGTACAGGTAATCGATCCGTTATAGTGAAGTAGCGCAGATTTAGCACAAGGCCGAAAGTATTTTGCACCCAGTGAGGATTTAACTCAATACTCAGTCGAATTGTTCTAGCCAGACATGCCTGCTAAACATTACCCCGCCTCCAAGTGCCTCAATCTCTTTATATATAATCCGGGTTAGATCATAGTAATATTAATTATTATAACTGATCCAGAGAGAGCCCGATATTTTGTTTTATTTTTAAATTTTAACAGATCATATGTATTTTTTACAGCAAAAAACAAAAGAACCTCAACATCGGAATAGACAATTTCAAACCGTTCTTCAACGGCTTTCGTCAGCCTCTAAGTGCTTCTCTCAGAGCACTCTTCTAAATTTATTTTCAAAGTCAGTCCCTCTCTGGTAGGCGTCTTGTTAAACATAATGGGCCTTTGTTAGCGACTGGTAGGGACGTAAGTTATTTTATCTCGGGAAAGTGGTCTGGGTTTAGAGTTACTTTTTGGCTAGGACTTTTATTTGTAGTTTAATATCAGTTCCTACTATATAGTGTTTATTATAAAGGACCGGAATGTGTGTTTTTCAGGGTTTCACAGTAAATTGTTTTTATACTACAATGATATGCTGGATTTAATCATATGTCCGTTAAGATGAATGTAAATCAGTTGACTTATAGATTTATAGATTGTAGGTAATACCATAGCACACATTGGAATAATTCGTGCTCTCCAACACACATATATGCGTAAATATCTTCATACATATATATGTGTACATTTAACTGATCATAAATATATATGCGACTGTACGTACACACACACCTCTACACATATGCATCTGTATTCTTATGTAATTCGGAATTTATTAGTATTTCCATATTTCGTCATTAATTCTGCCCGTTGATTTAATAGTTTTCATTAATCTTTATATTTTACTATACTGATATTCGCCTGCACATTCCCCTGAAACTGTCAGCGTTCTTCGCGAAAACTAGAATACTCCAATATATTAGAGGATTTAGACCCTTTTCCTTAATTGGCAAAATATTTTCAGAAGGGCTGTTTGGTATTTTAATTTTGGATTGGTAAATGAATGTCAATGTGTATTGATTCTCTTTTTAAATTCTCCTGCAGAAATGCCGAAGTAAATATTACGGTTTATCGTTTATAGTTTAGGGATAATGGTTGCATGGTATACTAATTTCGTGGATCTAGGTTTGCCCTCTACGGTGCAGTTTTCCATAATTCTGCCATTACAGTGGGTTTCCATGTAATATTTCGTTTTATTTCCCGTGGAATTTAATTAAATATAATTGTTTATGGGTGTTAATAACTTGGTACATACTATCACTGCAGGAGTAGATTAAGATTTTTTAAGATTATCCATGACTCCGTAAAATCCTTAATTAAATTTAATCAAAACTAAACATCTGTTGTCTTTAATAGCTTTAAACAGATTTTTTTGGGGGTCAAAATAATATATATATATATATATATATATATATATATATATATATATATATATATATATATATATATATATATATATATATATATATATATGGCAGAGTCTATTTTTAAATTTTGGGTGTAAGAATATACATATGATCTGTTAAAATAGATCGAGATCCCTGCATGGTTTCACACGAATTATAAACCAAGGCAACGATTACCTGAAATATATATATATATATATATATATATATATATTGTGTGTGTGTGTGTATTTAGGCAGCATCTTTTCATTCATGCAAGTTTCATTAAATAATATAGACAAGTGTTGTCTATTTATTTTATGTAAATTTCTTTCGTAACATCTGATAAGTTTAATATCATTATCGTTGAACGAAGAAAGAAATTCACAATATTGATCCATATATTTTTTCAATACAATCTAAGCTTTCGGCTTACATAAGCCATTATCAAATATGTCAAATACAACATATTAAGCAATATATGGATACGACAGTGATGATAGTCTGTCATTGTTTACATAGATGATTTCTAAGCAACACGTGCATATAAGACGCTAGAAGCGAAAATTGCACCGCATCTCATGACGTCACACATGACCACACAAGAGTGAATTGTATAAGTAAGGAAAGCCGTTGGTATAAACCAATGGCTTCTGTTACCAATTATAGACATTTAGGAATATTTGTAGAGATGCCATAATTGATTTTGTTTATGTCGGGATTCAACTGTTTGTTGTATAATGCTTCAACGTTTTTTAGTTTTTGTCTATTGTTTTCATGTCGAACAATAATTGTTTTCGACAAGTATTTTACGTAATTGTGTGTGCGGTCAGGCATGTTGTTTTAAATGCCGAAAAATGTTAGAGTTTTCTTTCAAATGTAATTCCTTGGAGATACACTCTCCTAAAGGGCACTTGAATTTATAAACGTTCTTGTTTATTTTGCAAATCGCTAACCGAGGGAGAAGAATCATTGCGAAGAATTAAAATGGATATACTAGATTTAGTGAAGTATATGATTAATTTAATTTTTTTGCTAGGATCTGTAGTTGATATATTAGAATTTACTAAATTTTTAGTATATTTTCATCTTATTTATAATTAGTATGCATATTAATCTCCTATATCGTAATCAAAAATCCAGACGACATGCATTTAACGGATGGCAGATTTCATTGAAAAATACACACCAAGCCCTACCAAAACGTAACTAATAATAGATACATCAAAATACAAGCATAATGAACACGCAAACACCCCTTGTCTGGTTGAATTGTAGTGCTCCGTATCGTTGGAAACGTGAATTATGATTTTTGCTGTGTTTTAAAACCCAGTAATTTTAAAAGTTACTCTAAAATTCGCTTGAGGATGAAATGGATCTAATGTCTTTAATTTAATCACAAAATTAAATTCGGAGCTTTCAGCTTCCATTTTTGAAACATGTTTAGAACTGTGTAGCGAAAAAACATATTTTAACTCAAATAATTTATGATATTAATGATCTGTAAATTTACATTGAGCAATATTTTGTAAAAATAAAAATATCTATAAGAACACCGGATTATATATCCTATTGGTGTTTATATATATATATATATATATATATATATATATATATATATATATATATATATATATATATATATATATATATATATATATATATATATATGTCTCACTCTATATGGAAAGTAATTTTACTACCATTTACTAATCCAAACTTTTGCATAATTTACAACCACCACTATGATTATTTTTACTTTGGTTCAGTCTAAATTATTACACTTATCATATCTGTCTGTACTCGTATGAAAACCTTTCTAGTAATAGTTTAATCAAGGGCCCGGTTTAGCTTCAGCACGTCTGCAGCTATACCGTAATGTGAGTTGTATTTTTCTCTGGTAAAATATATTTTGAAGCATCCAAACATGTAATCATTAGGTTTTAACCTTACTTTACTGACATACTACATATTTCCTGAGATTGATTAGAATTTTTTTCCCCACTGGTGACATGAAAGATGCTACATTTCAGCAATAAAGATTTTGATTATTTGAAGTTAATGTTTGTTAAAGTACTTTCTCATATCACTTTATTTTATCCATTATAGAAAGGTATCATTAAATATAAAAAATTCGATGGATCACTGCTTTATAGTTTAAAAAAATTTCAATTGCGTTTGAGTAATTGTCACCAAGAAGAGGAAAATGCATCAAATATTTTCAAATCAAGACGGGATTTAAATTAAGATATCTCTTAGATTTAGTCTAATGATAAAATTAGTGGAAACTTCTTTTGACAATAAGATGAAATGATGCTTCGTGCAGTTGTGTCCTCTTGAGAAAGATATCCTATCTACTCTTCCTTCTTTTTTAGTATCATTCACTGGTCTCTTGATAGGTTTTTCAATAGACATTGAAGATGGAAGCCAGATTATAGATGTTGCTAAGATCTTTTCTTCTCGCCATGGCGCAGTTGGAGAAAACATTTTAGGACTGACACAAAACGATTTTAAACTGTTCTCAGTATAGCTGAATAAGTATTTTTTTTTTGTCTGTGATTCTTACGACATCTAGTGTAAAGATAATTACTCTGAAAGGCTGGAAAAAGAAAATCCATTAGTTTACTTTTATTCAGATATGAAACATCATTTGCAATGGACAATTTTGCTGCTACAAAAAGAATAATTTAAAAAAAAAAATGTAACATTAGAGAGAAAAACTGGATCAGGAGATCACAACACGAAGAGGGATCATCATTTCCACTTGGAGCTAAAGAGATCAATTAGAAAAGATCCAACTCAATGGATAAGTGGTTTGAAATGTGATAGAGGTGTTTAAGCGATGACAATCCAAAGAGCAGTGAAAAAAACTTGAAAATGAAATCTTACGTGAAACCGGTGAGAGACATTTTATACAATCAGGACAGAAAGTTCGAAGCATAATCCGGGTAAAAGTTCATTTTGAACATACTGTAGAATGAAACTGGAATAACACACACGCACACACACACACACACACACACACACACATATATATATATATATATATATATATATATATATATATATATATATATATATATATATATATATACTTTCAAATATACACATATATATTTATTTATTAATGCATGTATGTATATATATATATATATATATATATATATATATATATATATATATATATATATATATATATATATATGCATGCATGCATGCATGCCTACATATATTAGAACTTTATTTCAATATTCATGAGCTTCCGACCCTCAGCTAGGATTAATTAATAATGGACATATCGTATTCATTTAGGATCGATATTTTTACGATTCTCGCGTTAAGCTAATCATACATTGTTATGGATCAAAGTATACTACAATATGTTTATAAAATCCTTGAGTTTTCCAGTAAGATATATGTAAACACTTATGAGTTACAACTGCTCAAATCTTAAATTAACAAATGGGCAAAATTTCTTTTACCCAGCTAGGACAATTTTGCTGTTACACCTGAATAAACGGTAGATCATAATACCCAAAATATGATCAAACAGGTCTCAAAATGCATTGAATGTAGACTATCTAGACATTCTCTAAATAAAATATATTTTCAGCGTAGAAAAATGTGTATCAGATGGTCTTAATAGATTATTGGCAGAAAACCAGACATGAAATTAAACCACAATTAATTTAATCTATCAGGAACAACAATAAGAAAAAGTAAAGACGTTTTGTTTAACTATCACCACTAGAAGTGAAAATGACCATAGGAAACATATTTCTGAAACTACTTAATAAACACTTTCAAGAATTTCCGAGTTCGTCAAAATGTTTAAAAGAAATACATAAGTTATCGTTATACAAGCAACTTAGGAAATATACTTAAGAGGCAGAACATTAGGAATTTTGTCATAGATACTGTGCAAAACAATTATATAATTGATTACTTGTGAAATTGTAGAAATATGATATGTTCCCACTGAACGGAGTATGCAGAACTGAAGGGGTAGAATACCATTGAGGTGGAAAATGAAATAAGATCAAAATAAAATGGACTTTGAATGCACAGAAGGCAGCTTGAAGAAAAGGTGATATAACCAACGCTCATCTTTTAAATATTTAAGTACCAAAGATTATACGAAAGTAGCCAGCCACGTGTGGAAGCTTTTCAAAATGGAAAAAATATCTTGGAATATTTTGACAAAAAGACTCTAGCCTATTGGCTTTTTGCTGCAGATTGTTTCACGAAGCAAAGGTGGCGATTATGTTATATCCAGAGGAAGGCAACTTGTTAAATAATAAATATAAATGACAGCTTGTAGACATGGAAAATGTCTTCTGAAAATATGAACCCGGACGATTTTTAAAATAATATATATTTATTTATAGAATTATCTATTGATATTTTATTTATTTACATATTTGTATATTTATTCACACACACACACACACATATATATATATATATATTGATAGTTAGATAGATATAATAATATATCTATATAGATATAGATATACATATATACATACAGATATTTACATATCCATATATTCTGTATTATCTTTATTCTTATATATGTCTATATCTATATATTCTACTGTTCCCCTCTTTCAAATACTTTCTCTATACTTGCTCTCCTCCCATTACATTTCACACCAACACCAAACGTGTGTGAATTTAGTTATAGAAAATCAGTTAACCTTTCCACTGCCTGAGAAAGTATTCATTGACAGAAACCACTTTAGAGGGAAAGGTTAGTTTTTTGTAATATTTTAAACTTCTAACCGATGATTGTGGCCTTAAATATCATTTTTTCAAAATCACGTACATATTAAAGCATTAAATGCAATTGCATATAATATTATCCAGTTGATGACTTTGGACTTTGGATCCAGAATCCCGAATCTCTGTGTCCATTCATGACATGGCTGCAATTGCCAAACTCTAACAGCTACAATTCTCTTTGTGGAACCAACTGAAAACAACGTGTGCATATCTAATAAGTTTAAATTTTCGGAAATTATTTTAAATATGATGAACATCAAAATATACTTGTAATATTATCTGTGAAATATATATGAATATAATCTATTCCTATTATTATTTCCTTTGCATTGACGTTCACCATTTCAAGGCCCGCGTACCACTACAGTTAGACGAGCACATTAAGAAAGTGATTATATGGATAGGAGGGAATATAACCCGGAACCCTTGACTTGAATAGGTTATGATTATAGTGTTCACAGGAAGAAACTGTTAGGTTGGAACTTACATCTCACCTATGGAATGTGGGCGGAATATGGATGGTTTGCTATAATGTGCGAGACATTGTCTGTCCTAGTGGTGAATAGTAAAAGTGGTAGAACAATGGAATGTACGTCATACACACAGTTTTCATGGAATTAACAACAATGTAGTATGAATATTGCTTCACACGCCGGAGAGAGATAGGTTGGAGGGTGGAAAATATTTTCACATCCACAAATATTCGGAGAGGCTTTTGACCTCTATCCTGTAAGAAATGTGAAGATTGAACAGCTATCGTCCAAGTATGCCAAGATTACACCATACTCAACCTGATAATAAAATGTCATTTTTCTTCAGTTATTGTACTAGAGAAAAACACCTCACAAAGGAGAAAGACAACAATCTATAATATATCTTGTTTCCATGCTCTTTGAAATTTCGCCGAATATTTTGCAGTATTTAAATATGGAAAATCAATGCTTTATCAATATTTAATTCGATTAAAATCTTAAAATTCATTTTCATTAATATATATATATATTCTTTTAAATTTACCTATGAATATTATATATATATATATATATATATATATATATATATATATATATATATATATATATATATATATATATATATATATATATATATTATGTTTGTGTGTGTGTGAGCGTGTGTGTATTCTCTTAAATTTGCCTATTCGCATTCTTTTATTCATTCAGAGGGTTCCAGTTGACATTTTGAATTGAAGATAAATCTCTGTCGGTAAAGTTGTTCCAATAAAAGAATTAATATTCTCAATTTCACAGGAGAATTCAGTTACCAAAAATTCAATAAAATATTCAAAACACAGTCTATCTTCCTTTGAATATTTGCATCAGTTGTATATTGAGAAAAAGTGTCCGGGAAAACGAGTGGCTTAACAAATTAACGTATGAGAATCTCGCGAGGGCACGCGATAAATGAAAATTGAATCTTCTTGCATTAACAGTTTTCTAATGCAAAACTGCCCTTAAGGATATAAAAATGAAACAACTTATTCGCAAGTAGGTTGACGTTAATGGTATTGAAAATTCTCCACTCGATATGATAGACGTTCTGAATGAATACATGTTGCAAAAAGATAAGAATAAAAATTCAAAAATTCTTGTGATATTATATGCAATATTTATCGTGTTCGGACGAAACCATATCTGAAACTTAATTAACGAAAGTAATAATATATTCGCATACTTCGGCATATAGTCATTTGCTCTATTATTTTATAATATGAGATTAGATAAACGAATTACATTTCTTATAATCATTCGAAAACTACAATATTCCGGTCGACTTCATTGTATTTATTTTCGTGCAGACACTTTTGGAAATGTAAGAAAAACATCTCTTGATCCAATATCTATTGGGTAAATATTAAGGGTAGTGGCCCTGCAACACTTATTTGTGAGAAGAAATGCATAGACTTTAAAACTCAGTTCCTTCTATAAAATCAAAGACACTGTAAAATAAATCATATTTATAAACATTTGAATATCCGGAATTATGTTGGCACCAACGAGCATTGTGCACAAGAAAACTATCTCTGCCTATTTACTCATATTTTTCGTATGTTTACGTCTGATACAAAACCGTTTTCCATAACCCTTTGAATTGACACCAAACAGTTCGGTGGTCGCTTAAAACTGGACTTGATTTCATTTAACATAGAAAAAAAAACATAACATGCTAATTGTTGCATTCTCTTTTAACTTTATTTACAATTTTAACATAAAGTCTTTCAATGTTAACTCTATATATTTATTTTCGAAGCAAAACTTAAAATTCTGTAGTTTTCTCTGCAATTCCTGCATCTCTTGCCTGTTCATAGCAAATGAAAGTCTTGTTATCTTCTCTAGAGACGAGAATTTACGTTGCAATAGGTGGTGTATAAAACGTTTGTATATTTTAATTGGCTGGTGAAAATTATTTCTCTTTCGACCGTAGGTTTAGTAGGCATATTGTAATAGGCTCTTCTTAACGGCGTATAAAGAAGAGCTCTATCAATGCTACACTCTTGTATTGGATAAAAGACAATTATTATGCTATCTGGTCAAATAATCCTGCTTCAGAATTTATTTCATTTAGATATATAATAATATTGTACGTGTTGCATAGTTCGTGTCTTTTCTATATATGTAAAATAAATTTAGATTATAACATTCATCAAATTACAGATATCTCTGGCGTCTATGTTATTACAGATATTAAATTACACATGTTACACGAAATAAAAAGCAATTGAGACAAAGATTGTGGATACATCGGCTAAAGAAAGTCTTATATACCGTATCTGTGAACATTAATGTGTATGTCCCAATCCTCATAAATACGTCGGACACTATTGTAAATGGGGGAATTATGCTGTCTCAGCTGTCAGCATGAGCTGTCAACGTGGGAAGCTCTTGCCGTGTCGAAATCTCTGCCTTCGAGCACAGGGGAATCCGGAAGATGATCTGCCGAAGGGCAGAGTCTCGTCTAAGGAGTTAAACAGTTACCCGATCCCGTGTATGCGCGGACCACGGGCAATTTTTGCCCGAGCCCACAGGCACGAATTCCCCCACATTAAACTTTGAATTGTGCCATATCCTACCTCGTGGGGAGGCAGGTAAATATCGTAATATGCTGTCTAACTAGTCCACCATTGGCAGTGGTTTACCTACATTACGCCGCTGGCGAATATTGTACTTTTTCTATGTTATAAAGATTACCATTTCAGTTCCAACCACTGTTATGGTTATTCCTCATTCATTAACAATTGTAGGTTACAGCAGAAATAAAATCTGATTAAGAGTAACAAATTCAACACACCGTAGACATTATGAATTCTGTCATAACAGGAACACAAATGCTAGTATGTATTACGTAGTATATGTGCCATTTTGCATTAAAATGATTATTTTACCACATCATACGATATCGGGAAGGCTGTTGATGTCCGTTTGATTTGATTAATTAGTTTCTTTTTACTGCTTATCAGCCTTTCCGGATTATTTAAAAAGTAAAATATATTTGGACTGTAAAATGTAGTTTTATAGATAATAATAAGTAAATGAGGCAATTCCTACTTATTAACCCATAGCACAAGGGAGAAGAGTTGGATTATTACATTCCCAACATTATACCTTTTGCAAATTAATGGAAACAACCAATTTAGTTTCCTTTCTTTCATCATAAGTTCAGTTTTAGATTCCCTGAATTGACAGGGTGTAATCGATTTCGATTTTTTCTCAGATTACTTTATTTGCAGTGGTTTGCAGTAATAAGATTTCGTTTGGGGTTATATGATGAAATTTGTTTGGCCTGGAAAAATATTGCGTCATCCGTAATTTCATGAGATTTTTTCCTGCACTAGCACTATTGTCTCGACTCTCGATTAGTTTCCCTACGTCCATTGTCTGCGATCGACGTTACTCCAAGGAAATGTACAAAAATTCTAACGGCACGAAGACACTGGCAAGCATTACAAGTGAGCAAATCAAAGTATTATAGACTGGCCCGGAAACTCTCCTGATTTAAATGCAATTGAGAATCTGTGGTCAATCCGCAAGGAACAACTTCGTGGAAGGGACAGTACTAACATGTGGACTGGTATCATGTTTCATTGGAAGAAAATTCGGAAAAAAAGTAAATAGTAACGAAATTATTCGTTTTGTATCAATTAATTTGCACAAGGGTGAATTTGCGCGTAAGTAAATATAACGAATCCAACAGAAATTGGATCTCCGATTTATAATTTTCAACCAATAAATATTCCATCAAACGCACATCTAAATTAAAAAAAAAAAAAAATAAAAGCTTGGTATTTACAAGTATTCACCCATCTCGATACTGACCAGGTTCGACGTTGCCTAATTTTGGTGGGCGTAGGAAAACTATTATTTCAATGTTATATGGGCGTAAGTCTATCGATCACGGTAACCAGTTACCAGTCAAAGACTTAATATATGAATCTTGTAATTAATTAATCTTCGAGACCTGATAACAAAGGAAGCACACTGATACCTCTAATATGCCTCAATGCAATAAGGATAAACAATACCCATCGTTGAATTAATGTAAATCAGTTGCTATTTTCACAAAATATGCCTATCAACAATATTGGCACAATATTGTTATAAACATAGATTTCAAAACAGATGAAAAATTCATGTTTAATTATGCAAAATAATTTAGAAAAACTTTTCTTGTGTTTTAGTTATTTCGAATGTTTTCTGTGTTGTCTAACTAGGGTTATAATATTAAATCGTGCTTTTTAAATAAAGTTTGTCATATATAAACCTCCATCATGATAAGGTGTAATACTAGTGTAACAACAGATTCAATTACATAGGTAATAACTGGAGTATATATATATATATATATATATATATATATATATATATATATATATATATATATATATATATATATAATATTTAGGAATGTATTATTTATTTATATCATATCACTTTTGAAGATACCTTCTGTCTATGAGAAGATATAATTCTTAAATACCTATTTATTTGCGAACGTATGTAATCATGGCTCTCCAAATGATGCTGTTTACATTCAGTTGGACACAGTTGTGGAACATTAATAACAACTGTGTCTGATCGGAGAATATCACTGTGATTTTAAAAATAGATTTATTGTGACGTACAAGGTGCCATGTATAATATTTATTAATTAAAAATGAAGTGGGTTAATATTCTGGAGTTGGGAAATCGTGATTTACTATTCTTGAAACCAAGTATTCATTCTAAAATTAACGAAACTACATTTACAATAGATGTCACTGCAAATCTTCTGGACGAAAACCCATTCAGTTGGCGAATGTGTAATATCTTCTCAAGGAAGTGTAATTCTTTATGAGATAATACTTTGTACGTCCGAACATTTAATTGAAACAGGGCTCAATGCCGAGTAGGGCAATATTATTTAATAAACGTTATTAAGAGAAAGTTTAAATACGTGGAGACGTATTGATATGTGTCCATTCACGACTTCAATTGCGTAGGGTTTTTTGCATGTTGTTTTGATATATAAAAATAAATTCTCTGTCTGTCTGTCTGTCTCTCTCTCCCTCTCTCTCTCTCTCTCTATATATATATATATATATATATACATATATATATATATATGTACATATGTATATGTATGTATATATATATATGTATATGTGTGTATTGATGTGTATGTGTATATATATATATATATATGTATGTACATATTTGTGTGTATATATATATATATATATATATATATATATATATATATATATATATATATATATATATATATATATATATATATATATATAATGAAAAACAAACCACTTTAATGTACCATTACGATAATTTATTTCACCTAAATCCTTTTTTAAGGATTCAGGATCATCAGGTAAATCTTCCAACAACGAATTGAGAAAAAAAATGGGATTAGAAATTGGTGGGTAGTGTAATTTTTGTGATTTAATAGAGGGGGTTGAGAGTGGTAGTTAAGCAGACAATATAAAGTATAGGGAGGGGTTAATTTTATATCTCTCTTAAGTATGTTTTATATTGGAGTAGGAGGAGTGACAGAAAACTTGACCTCTTTAGATGGTTAATAAAACGGAAATGAATTGTAGAAAATGTATACAAGTGAGTCTTACGGTAAAGAGAGAGATAGGGGGGAGGGGAAAGAGAGATGGAGTCGTTATAATTTTGTTTTAACAAAATTATGTAAAAGATAGTTTACAATGTTTGATAGAAAATTCGATGTCTGAAAAAAATTTTGTTATTAACTTAAATGTTTAATTTTTTAAGTAAATAGTTTCAGGACTAAATATAACTATTATTGTAATAAACATATTTATCTAGGACATAAAGAAATATTTAAAATCTTAATAGTTTATTCACCCGACTAATTGTATTTCCACAATATAAAAAAGGAAAAAATATATATATATATATATATATATATATATATATATATATATATATATATATAACATCAATTTTAATATTTAAAATAAATTTATGAATGTAATTTATTTATTATATTGGTAAACTAAATTAAAGATTAGGTTTCATTATTTAATAGAATTTGAGGGTAATATTAATTTTCATTTATTCATATATGCCTCACAAATGTATTCATGTGAATCCCTTCATACATACAATCATTAACAAGTAAAAAAAAAAAAAAAAAAAAAAAACATTTGTGATAATTTACACAAAAATTCATTTATCCTCGTACATAAACTATATATACATTTTACAATCTTTATCTATATTTCAAAGTATATATAGATTTCACAGTTAAAATTTAATTTTATCAGTGTGATTTCGGAAATGTTTCATTTTAAATGAATTTAGCTAATATCATTACTATTATTAATAGTCAAAAAATGGTATATTTAAATTTAAATTATCAACTTAGAAATGAAACTCCCTTCAGAAGAAAACAAAATTTAAACTATAGAATATTACAAAAGAAGACCCAATATTTCCTTTAAAATCAATTCATGTACGTACGCACATATATACATACACACACACATACACATACAAATATATATATATATATATATACCTATATACATACACACACATATATACATCCTCACATATATATACACATATACATACATATACAATTCATATATCCATATACAAATCTATATATCAAAAAATTAATCTAACCATTTAATCATCCGTATATATATATATATATATACATATATATATATAGAGAGAGAGACATACTCATATACACATACACACCCTTAAATAGATATACATTCATATATAAGCACAAAACCCTACATACAAAACCAAATATAAAAAGAATACACATATACATATATATATATATATATATACATACATATACATATACATATGTACATTTACCAAATATAAATTCTAAGGTAATTACGTCTATATACATATATAGATTACAAGTAGTTTAAAACTATAAAAACACACATGTTTAAGTACATGTACATACACATATACTCGTACATACATATATAATATACATATACATACAAAACAAACATAAAAACATTTATACATATACATCCACACCCATGCAGCATACACGTTAAAAAAAAATATTCAGTATTCAAACATGCTTCATATTAGTATATCTATACTCACACACGTGTATATCTATTTATACATATATATCCATACTACCATACATATGTGTCCACAATATAAATACATAGTTACCCTTATCTATAATGTTCACATAATCCATAATGTTCACATACATATGTGTCCACAATATAAATACATAGTTACCCTTATCTATAATGTTCATATATATATATCTAAATAAGTTCACATAAAAAAAAAAAAAATTGTAAGTTCCAACACATTTATCAAAGAGCACAGTGTCAGTATTTTCATATATTCATTTAAAACAATTTATATTTTCTATTTATATATCTACACATACTTTTTTTAAAATGAGGTGATTTTTATGCCTACATTTACAAATCAACTCATTATGTCTGTTCAATAGTATGTCCGGATCCTTATGTTTTATAATTAGTATTTTTTCCATAATGCACAAATTGCATCGGTCTCTGAAATTAATCGGAGTTTTGGCTTTTGAGACGATTTTCCATTCTATTTGTGGGGTTAATTTTTTTTCCAATAACTCCCAATAGTGCTTTGAAAGTGCAGTTTGGTGTTTTTTTGATTCATTATAAAAGGATTGGCGATGGTTGTAAAATCGTTGTTTCCAACTTCCTGCAGAAATACCTATGTAGATCTTCTTATGTTCAGTATTTTCTTTGGGGAAAATCGTAGCTTCGTATACTATGTTTTTGGACAAACATACTCCTTCTACTGGACAGACAGATCCTTCCCTGCAGTTACAGGTAGATTTAGTCTTTGGGCTTGTATTAGGATCTTTTTGAAGTTGATTCTAAAATTCATTTCAAATTTTACTATTATGGGAGCTAATAATTTTTTCCATGTTGTTCATGCAGGAATAACTAATTTTTAAATTCATTCTATTGAACAACTTTTTTAATAGCTTATCTTTTTTAAAATGTTTATCTATAAGTTTAAGAAAATATTTTCCTATATTAATGTTCGACAGCTTACAGAAGGGTGGGTTGAACCATATAATTTTCCTATTTCTATTTCTAGATTTAGAAGACGTGTCGCTAGTAGATTTATCTATATAAGTGAGTGTTTGTTTGCATTTGCTTTTTAATAGGGCTTGATTGTATGTTGATTTATTTTGATCAAAGATGCTTTTACTAGAGGATAGTTTATTTATTCTAGTATTTACAGTGTTAGGGATCTGTTTCATAATTGCTATAGGGTGGTTTGAGTCGATATTTATGTATATGGGCGATTGGTTCTCCTTTTGGAAAGGTTTATAAGTGTTGTTTTCAAGATCAAATGTTACGTCTAGAAAATTTACTATTTTCAGGTTAGATGATATTTCTATTTTAAAAGGTTTTTAGATGATATTTCTATTTTAAAAGGTTTTAAAATAGAAATATCATCTAACCTGAAAATAGTAAATTTTCTAGACGTAACATTTGATCTTGAAAACAACACTTATAAACCTTTCCAAAAGGAGAACCAATCGCCCATATACATAAATATCGACTCAAACCACCCTATAGCAATTATGAAACAGATCCCTAACACTGTAAATACTAGAATAAATAAACTATCCTCTAGTAAAAGCATCTTTGATCAAAATAAATCAACATACAATCAAGCCCTATTAAAAAGCAAATGCAAACAAACACTCACTTATATAGATAAATCTACTAGCGACACGTCTTCTAAATCTAGAAATAGAAATAGGAAAATTATATGGTTCAACCCACCCTTCTGTAAGCTGTCGAACATTAATATAGGAAAATATTTTCTTAAACTTATAGATAAACATTTTAAAAAAGATAAGCTATTAAAAAAGTTGTTCAATAGAATGAATTTAAAAATTAGTTATTCCTGCATGAACAACATGGAAAAAATTATTAGCTCCCATAATAGTAAAATTTGAAATGAATTTTAGAATCAACTTCAAAAAGATCCTAATACAAGCCCAAAGACCAAATCTACCTGTAACTGCAGGGAAGGATCTGTCTGTCCAGTAGAAGGAGTATGTTTGTCCAAAAACATAGTATACGAAGCTACGATTTTCCCCAAAGAAAATACTGAACATAAGAAGATCTACATAGGTATTTCTGCAGGAAGTTGGAAACAACGATTTTACAACCATCGCCAATCCTTTTATAATGAATCAAAAAAACACCAAACTGCACTTTCAAAGCACTATTGGGAGTTATTGGAAAAAAAATTAACCCCACAAATAGAATGGAAAATCGTCTCAAAAGCCAAAACTCCGATTAATTTCAGAGACCGATGCAATTTGTGCATTATGGAAAAAATACTAATTATAAAACATAAGGATCCGGACATACTATTGAACAGACATAATGAGTTGATTTGTAAATGTAGGCATAAAAATCACCTCATTTTAAAAAAAGTATGTGTAGATATATAAATAGAAAATATAAATTGTTTTAAATGAATATATGAAAATACTGACACTGTGCTCTTTGATAAATGTGTTGGAACTTACAATTTTTTTTTTTTTTTTATGTGAACTTATTTAGATATATATATATGAACATTATAGATAAGGGTAACTATGTATTTATATTGTGGACACATATGTATGTGAACATTATGGATTATGTGAACATTATAGATAAGGGTAACTATGTATTTATATTGTGGACACATATGTATGGTAGTATGGATATATATGTATAAATAGATATACACGTGTGTGAGTATAGATATACTAATATGAAGCATGTTTGAATACTGAATATTTTTTTTTTAACGTGTATGCTGCATGGGTGTGGATGTATATGTATAAATGTTTTTATGTTTGTTTTGTATGTATATGTATATTATATATGTATGTACGAGTATATGTGTATGTACATGTACTTAAACATGTGTGTTTTTATAGTTTTAAACTACTTGTAATCTATATATGTATATAGACGTAATTACCTTAGAATTTATATTTGGTAAATGTACATATGTATATGTATATGTATGTATATATATATATATATATATATATATATATATATATATGTATATGTGTATTCTTTTTATATTTGGTTTTGTATGTAGGGTTTTGTGCTTATATATGAATGTATATCTATTTAAGGGTGTGTATGTGTATATGAGTATGTCTCTCTCTCTCTATATATATATGTATATATATATATATATATATACGGATGATTAAATGGTTAGATTAATTTTTTGATATATAGATTTGTATATGGATATATGAATTGTATATGTATGTATATGTGTATATATATGTGTGGATGTATATATGTGTGTGTATGTATATAGGTATATATATATATATTTGTATGTGTATGTGTGTGTGTATGTATATATGTGCGTACGTACATGAATTGATTTTAAAGGAAATATTGGGTCTTCTTTTGTAATATTCTATAGTTTAAATTTTGTTTTCTTCTGAAGGGAGTTTCATTTCTAAGTTGATAATTTAAATTTAAATATACCATTTTTTGACTATTAATAATAGTAATGATATTAGCTAAATTCCTTTAAAATGAAACATTTCCGAAATCACACTGATAAAATTAAATTTTAACTGTGAAATCTATATATATTTTGAAATATAGATAAATATTGTAAAATGTATGTATAGTTTATGTACGAGGATAAATGAATTTTTGTGTAAATTATCTCAAATGTTTTTTTTTTTTGTTTTTTTTTAATTGTTAATGATCGTATGTATGTAGGGATTCACATGAATACATTTGTGAGGCATATATGAATAAATGAAAATTAATATTACCCTCAAATTCTATTAAATAATGAAACCTAATCTTTAATTTAGTTTACCAATATAATAAATAAATTACATTCATAAATTAATTTTAAATATTAAAATTGATGTTATATATATATATATATATTCTTTTTTTTTTTTTTTTTTTTACATTGTGGAAATACAATTAGTCGGGTGAATAAACTATTAAGATTTTAAATATTTCTTTATGTCCTAGATAAATATGTTGATTACAATAATAGTTATATTTAGTCCTGAAACTATTTACTTAAAAAATTAAACATTTAAGTTAATAACAAAATTTTTTTCAGACATCGAATTTTCTATCAAACATTGTAAACTATCTTTTACATAATTTTGTTAAAACAAAATTATAACAACTCCATCTCTCTTTCCCCTCCCCCCTATCTCTCTCTTTACCGTAAGACTCACTTGTATACATGTTCTACAATTCATTTCCGTTTTATTAACCATCTAAAGAGGTCAAGTTTTCT
>OZ010579.1:33453155-33468155 GCA_963932145.1 Acanthosepion lycidas
TATTTTTATTTTATTGCTGCATATTATAATAGAGCCATTTTAACAGCGTGCTTGACAAAATGATTACTACAACGCAATTCACTCCGCCAGTAATTTGCAAACGGCTCTAAAAGCAACAATTCTTAATATTTGGGTATTATTTTAGACATTGAATAAGATTCCTGAAATGTTAAATTATTATTATGATTACTTAATTTGGTTCGGGGGCTCGAAATCACACACTGATCGTTCTGATAAGAACACACAATTTCAATGACGAGTTTCTCAGACTCCGCATAATGGTCTACACTAACTTCCTTCAAGATGCGGTGACACCTTGATGAATTGGGTGGCTTTTGGAAGAAGATATGTCTTGCAACAAGCTTTGTCTCTACACAAATAAATCATTATTAGACATGACATATAAGAAGGAAACTCTTGTCATAGCACTCAGAATATTTCGGTGGCCGCATAATCCTTATACCTGGCCACCTACCTCTCCAAATTATAACCCCTTTTATCATGCGTGTGGTTCAGCTGAGCTAGAGACAATCATAACTCCTTGTATCACCAAAGATAAACAGAAGGGAAGTTTTCTGGCAGCAGTTACCAACTTAGATAAGGAAACCGTTCAGATAACCATGAGATTTCATAGTTTTTCTGGAGTCCGTGGTTGAAGCCAATGGAAAATATTGAAGCCTGTACTCAGAGGCGAAGGGCTGTTTCATGCAAGACGCGATCGTCAGACCGTCGTTTTGCATATATATATATATATATATATATATATATATATATATATATATATATATATATATATATATATATGCTTTTTTCATTACAAACGACTGACCCGGTGCTGTGCTTAAGATTTTATATGATTTTTCATATGTTCTTATCATTTATATTTCTTTGTAGAACTTATATATAAATTTTTAGAATGTTTTATATATTCAAGCGCATTCCTCTATATTTTTACCTATTATTATGGCTGGATTTTTTTTTATTTGAATATGCGTATTGATTTATGCATGTTTCTGAATTTATCGGAATGTTTTATTTTTCAACACAGTCAACACACTTTGGCCGTGTTCATAGTTGATATTATTGAGTGTTACCTTTTTAAATTACTAATGCCTCCATTATTTTTCGCGTATTTCAGATGCGGCTGTCGCCATTATATGTGTGTTATCAACGATTATGTTACGGGCATAGGTTGGTAGATATCCGTGTGTATTTAACTGAGACCAAATTGAGCATTTTTCAAAGAGATGTAACGCGAGTCTTGTTGTAAAACTCTTGTAGAATATTCAATATAAATATTTACGCATTTGGATTGGTTTCTTAAGTGACATGCAAACTAGGAAATAATATTGCTTCTCTGTAATTTTGATATTACAGGTGAATTATTATTATTTTTGACAATGTTTATTTTTTTTTTATAGTAGATAAATAATTTCATTTTCTTGTTTTTGCCGCCGTGTGAAGTATATTTCTTCACAATGCTGCTGACTGAGGATTCTTCTTATAGTTAATAGTCATTTGATTTTTGCAGAAAATGTTAATTTTATTGTTTTTTTTTTTTTTTTTTGTATGTTATTTTTTGCTATTGGTTACCTTAGAAAGAAGTCTAATATAGCAATCTATAAGAAAGTTTGGAAAACCGTTATTAACAAACGTTTCTTTACCGTTATTAATTACTTTAAATAAAAGCAGACGTTGCTCTTGTAAGGACAAGTTTAATAACGCTTATTTTATATCTGTGAAGACATTGACTATTAATATTAAGGTAGCATGAGGTGGTGTTAGATTTTTATATGAATAAGTAGTGAATATTAGTAGACTCCACAAGAACATTAAATGGGAATTTATTTTTTTGATTAGGTTCATAGGTAAAGTTGAGTATATATTTTTTCGGCTGTAATTTTGAGATTGACTATTTTGTTTCTGTTATCTAAATAGCAGACATATATTTTCGGGATAATAACTTTTTTTTAAAATACCTTCATTTCTAAGTAGCACATCTAATAGAGAAGCACTGACAAATAGGTTTTCCCATAATCACTCCATTAGTTTGGGTATGAATTTTGCTTTAATGTTCGTAGAAGGGGACCTTAGTTGTGCATTCATGCAAAAATGTTTTGAGAGATGAAGGTAGAATCGAAATAATTTCATATATAATATTATATCACAGGTTTCATGGACAGGGTTATTTGTAAATGTGTTTCTACATCAAGTGAAGCTAGAATGCGTTGGTTTGGATTTGTAGATTTAAATATTTGGAGAAAGTCATCAGTTGATTTGATACAATAATTGAGATAGATATGTAGTAATATCATTGAGGAATTTTAAAATTTGTTATATAGGTGTTTTGATCTCTTGAGAGAGAGGTCGTAATGGATATCCAGTTTGTGCAAATTAACATATCCTTATAGATATCCTGGCTGGTAATCTCAAATAATTTTGATGATTCTAGGATCCGACATCAGCATTGTTAGATGTTATGATCTTGTAAATAGATTTATTTCGAAAATCAATGGTGTTATTATTTATTTTTTAAAATTTAGCCCAACTATCAATGAAGTGCTGTAATTTTTGTAATAATACAATTTTCCAAATTTACGTAAGTTTTTGACTAGTCACTTATTCTGATGTCGATATCAGGAGTTTGAGTTAATTCTTTTGCAGTAGTTTCGACTTTTATTGTTGGAATTTTATTGTAGCTACTGTCAGGAATTTGATATTTTAGATCTTCTAATTAAAGAAGATCTCTGAGGTTTGGATAGAGTTTAATTTCAAGTTTTGATAATGCCTGTTATAAGATTTCGATTTTCGATTTCGTTGTGAGAAGGTCGAATTAAGGGTGCAGATGCCAATTTAATTATACTTTTTTGATTAATTCTGGTAATCTGTTAATTTATAACTGGATAGTTTTATATATTTATCATTCTTGTTTGGTGAAAAGGAAAATTCCTTGCTATAAGTTGCAATGCGTTTTCCTAAATATTTGTCTGTGTTCAAGTCGCTCATCTTTAATGCTCAAGTTCATATGTTATTGTACTTCATTATATTCGACTTCGGTCAAAATATTTTTACTATCGAAATTACGCTTTTGGATTTCATCATGTAAATATTATATTTTATTTTTAGATATGGTTGTTTGAAAAAAATGTTTTATCTTAATGCTGTAGTGACACATTTCTTGTTGACTTCCAGGTCATGTAACTTAAAACGTGTATTTGAGAAGAAATCCCACGTTATATGCAAATCTTTTTATTTTTAACGAACTATTGTACTTAGACATTGCAGCCAAAAATTCAATTTATATTATATTTATATATATATATATATATATGTATGTATGTGTGTGTATATATATATATATATATATATATATATATATATATGTGTGTGTGTGTGTGTGTGTGTGTATATATATATATATAAATGTAATATATGCATATATATATATATATAAGTATATATATATATATGTATAAATATATATATATATATATATATATATATATATATATATATATATATATATATATATACTCGCAGTCGGACTAGATAATATAGTTTTGTTACATCAAAAGTATTTTCTTGCATATATCGTAACTGAAAAAAGGAACAGATTATTTTAGTCGTCCGTAGTTGGAATAAATGAGTCATTGCGAACGATAATGTCCTTTGGTGCATAGCATGAGATTCGCCAGGGCTACACAGAGTTTTGAATACAGTAATAACTATGGCTAGAGAGTGAAAAAGAAAGTATCTAATCACCTATTCTATACGGATCATCACAAATCCCAAGAACATGTGTTAAGGGTTATGCTCAATACTGTAAAATTCGTCAGTGATGACATCTTTATTGATTTCAGATTAGATAAATGTACAAAAGAAGACTTCAGGAAATGGGGAACTAGAGAACAACACTCCCAAGATGTAGATTTTGCCGCCCAGATTACGGAATTGGTACAAGTAGAAGCCTATAAATAATTAAATTGCCTGGAAAATAATGAAGATTGGATGATGATCTGTTTCAAAGAACATGAAAGGAATAATAAACTTTATGCATTTATAAAAAATTCAAAAGGGAATTTCAAGTCGGTGAAATTGTGCAAATAAACCATAGTACACAGATGCAATGTACCAAATGAAGAAACGATCGCATGAAATGCTTCTGCCTTCTCAATACATAGCCACTGTGAAAGAAGCTGATTTAGATAAACCCCGTACCCATTAGGTGTTACATAGTGTAGGGTTAAAAGTAGAAACCGAAGATTTTGTTCTTGCTGCACAGAATAAAATCTTTCAAACTAGAAATTACCAAGCGCCCATATTGAAAAAGTGTGTTAAACTGAAATGCAAATTCTGTGATAAATATCCAGATAGAATAAACCATTTTGTATCAGGTTTCACAGTATTAGCAGACACTGAATATAAATATCGGCAAAAAATAGGTGATCAATAACTGCGCGAGATAATTTGCAATTTGTCCGGAAATGAAATTGCAAGAAACTGGTATGAACATAGTCCAGACTTGATTACAGACAGAACAATAAAATACAAACGTCCATGTCTCGTAATGTATGACCACAAAATCCGAATGTGCTTTCTTATTGACATGGCAGTTCCTGCAGACTGTAATCTTTGAAACCTAGTGGAATAATTCATAATGAAATTTCTGATCTTTGGTCTCTTGTTGGGAGACTGAAAGAAATGTGTATACAACAAAAACTAAAGGTGCTGACCAATAATAATAATAATAATAATAATAATAATAATAATAATAATAATAATAATAATATAAAAAAGAAAGCAACAACAAATGCAACCTACTAGATACATAAAAAATAGCAAGATAAACCGCTTCATGGCCAATACGCCGCCCGTACCAAAGAAGCTGCTGTAGACAAGCCTATTATTCATCAGTGGCTACGTAGTGCAGGGTTCAAAGCTGAAACGGTAGATTTTATCCTTACTGCAAATGATCAGTGGTTGTTAAATAGAAATTCTCAAGCACACATGCTAAAATATCGTGTTAGCTCAAAATACAGGTTCTGCGATAATTACCCAGAAACAATTGAACAATTTGTGTCAGGTTGCACGGTATTGGCACCCACTGAATATAAACCTCGGCATGGCAGAGTTGTCCAATATCTGCACTGGAAAATCTGCAACTGCTTCGGGGGTGGGGATTGAAAGAAATTCGCATGAACACCACCCAGATCGGGTTAAGCGGATAGGACCTGTAAAAAATTTATGGGGGTACATAAAAAAAGGACAGAGCAATCAAAGCCTACCGCCCAGCCATGGTTATTAGAGACCGCAAACGAAAAACTGCCTCCTTATTGATATGGTAGTCTTTTGAGACTGCAATATATCCTCTAAAGTCTCCATAAAACTATCAAAATACAAGGACCTGGAAATCGAAATCTCGAAAATGTGGCATATGGAAACTTCAACAATCCCTGTTGTATTTAGATCCCCCGGATTGGTTGAAGAAGATCCCAGTAGACTAATTGAAGGGATCCCTGGAAGCCTATGCCTTAAAGAGATAAAAAGGGCTTTATTTGTGTAAAATATTTTTTATTTTTTGTCAGGGGAAAATGTCATGATACCATTTCTAACCTTAGCTATCTGGGCGGGACCCAGAAAGAAATGTGTATACACCATAAATCAAGGGACATAAAACAGCAACAACAACAACAATAACAATAATAATAATAATATTAACAATGATAACAATAACTGACAGCACGAAAATGGGTGATGTAAAAAAACATATCTCATTAGCGTTTGACTTATGCAAGACTAAATGATGCAATTAAAGATTTTATACATTCTGAACAAGAAGAAGCTTGTTAACGAAAAATGATCAAGAAAATATTTTGAAAAACTGCGTTGACTAGAAATGCAGATTCTGTGAGGAATTTAATATATTATTTCAGGTTTTACGATATTAACATCCAGAGAATATCTGTAAGATAGGCTGGGCTAACATCTGCATGCGAGAATCAGCGACTTTTATGGGATGTGATATGCAATGTGTATGGGTGGACTACCACATATACTGAAGTGAAAATGTCAAGAATGTAACAAATGAAGAGATAAATAATTCCAGTTAAGTTTGAAGGCTTTAGATTAATTCCATTTGTTTGGTTTGATTTGTTTTACGTCATATCAATCTCAATGGGTTATTTAACTCCGACATGATCTTTATTGCAGGTAATATTTATTTTTCCAAAAAGTGTTGTTCTGATTTTTTTTTCAAAAATGTGTTACGGTAAAAAATATTTTATTTCCAAAATGTATTCCTGGCAATATTTTTTTTCAAAAACTTCTTGGCAATATTTTTTTCAGAAATGTATTGCTGGTAATACTAGTTTATTTTCCAAAATGCATTGCTAGTAATATTTTTTTTTCAAAAATATGTTGCTTAATTTTTTAAAATGTATTGCTTGTAATATATTTTTTTAAATATATTGCTGGTAAAAATATTTCCAAAACCGTATTACTTGTGTTAAAACTTATTTTTATACTTTCCTAGTGTTTTGACACTTTTTCTGGTGGTGGGTGGTTCAATATTTTCTAATAACTGGGACCGTGGCAGTGGCTACCATCACAGTTCAGGGTGGCCCTAGGAACACCAACAATTAAGAGGTGGTTCAACGCTCTTAAAATCCTTCTGATCAAAGGCTTTGCTGTCGGATGTAGTTTATCGTCTTACCCAGGAAGTAGATGTAGTTTATCGCCATACCCAGCACGAAGGTTAATTAAAAACAATTCGAAAATTTAACGATCTTGGAATGTGATGATGTAAGCTAACAAAAAAAAAAAATTCTCACAAGCACCGCTCACACCACGCAAATTCAGGAACATCCATGACGTTATTTCTGATCATGGGTCCCTGTTTGGGAAGCAATGTGGACTGACATAGAGCATGAGTCTATGGAAGACGGAGAGGTTATTTCCTTCATTATGACAGACAAAGGAAATTTCAATATATATATATATTTTTTTTAGCTCTTTTTAATATGATTAAATGTTTCCGCATGGTGGGTATAAGTGAGTGTAAAATGTAATGATCACAACGTCATATTAAACAGAAAAACATGAACAGAATTTAACATCAGTTAAGCAAAATTCACCTTTAAAAGGGCTACAGAACTGGATGAATGTTTTTTTGTGAATATGGACACATTTTTAAACTCCTTTCACCACATCAAACGGAAAAATGTAAGGATATTAGAAAAAAAAAATCTCGAAATGTTCCTTGGCTATCATATTAATGAAACACACAAACACACACACATATTATTAATTTTATTATTAGTGTTAGTATTATTACTACAATTACTATTAACTTGGTGCAATAATAATAATAATAATAATAATAATAATAATATGAACGTTATTTTAATGAGTAAATGTATTTGAACTGTTATCCCTATTTCATATATTAAAATAGTAAATGTAAAAAAGAACTTACGAGACAGAGATGTTTGTAAAGAAATATACCCACCACCGAAAGGAAACGGAACTTAATTATTGTTTTAGTCATCCTAGAACAACCTGATATAGACGAAATGTACCGTTGCCATTTTGGTCCTGGATTGCCGTCATGTTAACAAATTAATTTAACCTCCTGAAGGTAAAGAATATCTATCGTTTGTATTTTTATAACTATCTGCTAGCTTCATTTACGTATCGAAAACGTGCAGTAATCATTAAATATACTGTAATCATTAAATGGATATTTTAATCTAACATTATTTTATATTGCTATAAACCTTGGCATAATCCCGGATTGAAAATTCCATTTTAAAAATTATTCTTAACCGACAACATTTTGACGTTTATAGAAACAAGTAATAATGTCGGATCATTTGAAAAAAATATATATTTTCACAAGGTAGTCCCAACATATTGTAACGTATCTATGTTCAAAAAACAATCTAAATACAATCATCTTGAAAGGAAAATCTCAAAAATATGTCATATGTGGACATCCATAAGTTCGATTTTATTTGAAGTCCTCCGATTGATTGATAGATTCATTGATGGGACGATTTGTAATCCACACGTTAAACAAATCCAAAAAAATGCACTCAAAGTACAATTTATTTATTACAGATACTTTTACCTATTGAAAATATGTGTGATCACAATTTTCAATGCTAATTTTTTACAAAATCTGTGGAAACATAAGAAGAGATTTTTGAGATTACGTTTCTGATTGGAACTGATTTAAGGATATACTAATATTAATAGGAACAAGAACAACAGCAACACCAACACCACTACCACTACCACTACTACTACTACTATTCCTCCTCCTACTACTACTACTACTAATAATAATAATAATAAAAAAGGGAAAGAAGATTATCATTACGTAAGTTGGCCAGACCACAGTCTTCAAGCATAAAACATAATAAAAACTACTCGGTGTTGACCACACACTTATACACACAGACACACACGCACACAAGCACACACACACACACAAACACACACACACACACACACACACACACTCACGTATATATGTAGTGGGTATGTATGCACATGAAGTAGTAAAACTGGGAAATAATTATGTATGCAATCAATATAAAATGTATGAAACTATTTTGATGTCGTTTTTAAATAATTCCCGTACCAAATAAGAAGCCACCATAAATCAATGTTATTTATATAATTTTCACAGTATAAAATATTGTTTTAACAGAGCTAATAACGACTTATTTAGAAATAAATATCATATTCACAATGAGAAAAAAGAATTGAATTAATTCATCCGAATAATAAGATATTTTCTTTAGATAATCGAACAGAATTCATTATCTGGAAATATCCGATGCTGATAATGGATAATGGAAAATACGAAATAAATCATTAATTTAATTAGCCAACCTGAAAATAATCAGTGCATTGGCAATTAAAATTAAATAATTAAATAAAAAATTAATTACTTAATCCATAATTATAAATATTGGAAACATTTTCGGGGAACTAGAATGAATTGAAAAATTATATAAATAAATATTACAGAAAGAGAGGAAGATGTTTTATAATGAAAAAGAAGATATTAAACTTTCTAAATTCATTGGCGTTGTCGTTAGTAATATATTAATGAGCCTTCCGAAACAAGAAATCAAAATCTGGGTAGAAATCCATATTAAAAAGATAATAATTGACTGTTATACAATACGATGGATAAAACATTGATATATTTGTTAGGAGAAAAATCCGTTGCGTTTGTGGATAGTGAGCTTTGAATGTGCACTTTTCTATCCTCACCTGACCGAATTTTGCAATATGCATACAAATTATGAGAATTGACATTTCAAAGCATTTTTCCATAGTAGTGTGTATATAAGCAGAATTAATTTATCAAAATGTTTAAATTAAATTTAAAATTGGAGTCGAATGTGTTGCATGTCCGCCATTTGCAATTGCTTCGTCCACTGCAAGGAAAGTTGTCTCCTAGTGCCGCACCAGGAAATTTTTCTCCCCGAAATCGATCCTTCAGATTTACAAATCAACAATTCGCCCTTGCATGAAGTATTGCTGCCATATATGGTCTGGAGCTCCGTCTGTTTGCCTCGGGTTCTTGATAAGCTCCAGAGGCGGATATGCAATACAATTGGCCCTGTCCTGGCATCTCGCCTGCAGTCACTCTATCACAGACGTGCCGTCGCCTCTCTAAGTCTTTTTTACAAATACTTTCATGGTAATTGCTCCAAGGAGCTTCACTCGCTGGTTCCCAGACTTTATGAATTCAAGCGCCCTACGAGGCTGGCATCCCGCTCTTACCCTTTCACTGTCGAAACTACTAGATGTAGCCGTTTCTTCTACTCCATTAGCTACATGTCTCGAACCTCTCGCCTGTGGAACTCCCTTCCCTATTCCACTTTCCCTGAGCTATAATCTCCAACTATTTAAATGTAATGTCAATCGACATCTCCAGTTGCCTGGATCTATCCACTATACTTCTCCTCATCCTTTCCTTTATCATTCCCATCTGATCTTGCTCCAAATCTTCTGTAACCCCTTGCGTCCTAGTGGCTTCCCGCCTTGCTTGGGGTGAAACGCTTAAAAGAAATAATAAAAAATAAAAAAAATTGAACTTTTTATATACAGAACGAGAAAGTTCGAGATCTCACACCTGTATACTGTTTGCAGAAATTTGATAGAGTTTTAATATACGCGGTTATGCAAACAGCCGCATATGTTGACTGGTGACAGTATTTTATCCACATCAAATTGTGATTGTGAGGGCGAATTTCGGTCGAGGACTACATAGGGCCACATGACATAGCCTATTCGTGAGTACTTGATGAAATATTGGAGATAATATAAGGAAGATTTCCATATCGTATTATTTTTCTTTTTCAAAATCTACTTCATCCCACATACGTTCCTTGTATAATTTTATGCAAATCAAAACTGTAATCAAAATTTTACTGCCACCTCGATAATCATCTGAATATTGGAGAAATCGTATAATTGTACCTGTATCTATTTGCAAAAATCTACACCATGTAATCGACACCATAGGTGAAAATAATAGAATACAACGTAGGGTCTTTAATTATAGAGGATACAACAGAACCTAGCTGTTTAATTACATCTGAACCATCCCAGGTTGCCCAATGAATGTAAAAGTTGCTTGTAAAATTCAATACCCTGAAATCCATACACATATACTTCCACCACTACTGAGCATTTTCTGAACTTTGTCTATCAGGATCGATGGGTGTTCTTTCAAGGAGGCATGTTGCCGTGTATGTCTATTGTGCCTCAAGCTCACTAGAGACCTCAAGTGGAACTCATATATACGATCAGTTGCTAAAGATTCTCGAGTAAAGAATGGTTCAGTTTATCGGTCTAATAATTACTTGATTCCCCTTGTAATACTCTATAATTACAAAAGCCGGATCAGATACAAAAATGGAGATTTCATGCTATATATGGCCTTCAGCAGCCCGATTCTCAATTGATTGTCTTCATAGAATTCAAAAGCGTTACGCGGCCTTACGTGTACTATTTTTTTTTCAACCTACAACACCTTCCCACAGAAGAAACCGTGCACTCAGCTCGCTATATTTCCGTCGATGGCGATGGTCGGCAGCGGAAAATAAAACTAAAACACATCGTCGCTTATGGCTAAAACAACCAATGCTTGATTGAAACAGTGTTTGACTACGTGAATAGTAGTGGGATACTCTAGTGTAATTCACCTTGAGACATTTACGTCATTCTATAGCATCTACGATGTGTTGTACTCTATTCTCAGCATAGATCTTTGCTTTCATGAAAACAGCAGCTTTCCACTCCACTCTATCCCGGGCCACCACATCGCACTTAGCATCAATGATAGAAAATTACATCATGGACGTTTTGCATTGGTCTTTGAAACGACGCTTTGATCGTTACGTGTAACTTTAGATAATTTGTTTGGAAACACTTGAGTTATCCATGCGCGCAATATGCCCATGCCACCTTAGACGTCGAGACCGAAGGATGAGATATTGTAACTGAATATCATCTCTTTTGAGCACTTCTGTAACCGCGACATTGTTTTGCCATTTCATTTTTAAAATATTACTTCAACATCTCATGTGAAAGATATTTATCTTCCTCTCATGACTAACATAGACCACGTCTCACTCCCGAAGTGTTGAGAGGATGCTTGTTTGGTAAAATATTTTTTTTTATCTTAAGTTTATTGTTTTCCATTTTCTTTGCATACGATTCTTGAGTGAAGCTGTGGTCTTTCCTATTCTGTTTTTTTAATTCCTCATTCATAGAGTCGATGTTATGTCGGATCACAAGTAAAGAAACGAATTTGCTGTCTTCAGAGATTCAACACCAAGTTTTATCTCTGGTGGTGCTTTTGTCTCTTTTCATATTATTTTAGTTTTCTTAACGCTTATTGTCAACACGAAAAAATCGCATACTTATGCAAGACGACCGACTAATGACTGAAGCTCGATTTCACTGTTTGCCGGTATCCTAGCATCGACAGCGTAAATTCTATAATCAACTCTTCAGTCTTCGGCCATTTCGACTTCAGTCGTTTCAGATTGAAAAGAGATTCATCAAATCCGGTTTTAAGGTAAAATCCGTCCATTCTTCCATCCCCGCACCCAAAAGTGTGTTGTAGGAAGGCAGTGAAATATATTAAAAGGAGTGTAGATGCCAGGACACAACCCTGTATAAGTCCAATTCTCACCTTAAACGACTAAGCTACGCGTAACAGTGGCACAGTTAATGTCAGATCGAAATCAATCTGATGCCAATGATTTGACATGAGATGAAACCACAATAACTTGTGTTGGGCCTTCAAAGCAAGAAATTGATTGCTATTGGAAGATGATTTATAGTACAAAACCTCAACAGTTTCTGACCATTTTCATTCATATTACATCCTCAGGCTCTAGGACATTGACTTAGCTGATTTCAAACACGTGATTTGAAGTTTTCACTAATGAAAAGCAGTTCATTTTTATTCAGGAACATGAGAGTATCTGCCAGGGCGTCGTATAAAGAATCCTTAATGTATGAGGGTCACCAAATGTAGAACTGTTATGACCAAGAAAATGGTTAAATAAATAACAAAACAAGTGTTGCAGATACACAATATAATAAACAGTAAGTACAACAAAGTTTTACACGATTAGTGAGTTTGTGTCGGTTGACCCACCGTTCAATCTATTCGACTGTTTCCAAAGGCCTTCCCTCCTTGTAGTAGGCGGAAGAGTCCAACATAGACATTTTAGAGGGAGGACACCACAACACGCACTAACAAATTTAACATTACCCTTTGTGGCCTGGAGACAGATCGACATAATTCTCTCTGAAATTCCGGTAGGGTGGTTAATCGACAGCACAAGACTATTTCGGATAGCAATGCCAATGACAAAAAGTCTGTGCTTGTTGATATTTAGGCCTCTCGAGAAAAAATAATACAATTTTCTTCTTTGAGAGATGCCCTCACCGAGTCTCCTGCTGGACAGCTATCTCAGGGTCCTGACGTGATAACTCTCTATCAGTGACAGCCATTTTGCGTATAAGGCCGTGTGACATGTCCATATAATTAAGACTTGTCTGAATGAACCGGACGTTCCAAGTTCCAGTCAGTAAAGGCAACAACTTTTGGCTTTTCTTTTTGTTAGGGCCAGAATGAAGACTTTCACGATTTCATGATACGAACGGGAGGAATCTATACTTGGTGCATTGGTATATTTTAACAGGGGCTGCCAGAATTGAGCGGGTGAAAACAAAAAGGTCCTTATGTAAATAATGCAAATAGTGATAACTCCTAATCCCCCCCCCAAAAAAAAGCTTTAATCGTTTATGCTATGGTTTCGTAGGTGTAATTGTCTAATTGGTGAGTAATAACTAAGAAGTGCTAAAAATATACACGAGATGTCCCTAGACATGAGCAGTGGACCGAAATCTCTCGCTCAATTCGCAGTTCACTGCAGTCTACAGCAGCCAATATACACCGAATGAAGACCGGACAGCTCAACGGATGAAATTTTGCTGTAATAACAACACAGATAATGACAGTAGTCCCGATATAAATAGTGTAAATAATCATAATTGCTCATACCTGCTATTCAGGCTGAAACTAAGTGGCAATGTATGGGATCTCTTTTCCAAGGATGTTACTTTGTTAGGGAAAAGAACAATTTTGATAAGGATTTGAACTTGGTATGCCAAGTTCAATTTACACTAACCGTACACTCGGGGAAATTTACATGAGATATCAAGCAACACTTTGGAAAATATAAACGATATATTTATTTCTATATTTTACCCTAGTAAGACATCACAATATTTATTATAAGGATATTAAAAAAAGGGAATTGTCCATTAGAATTGCAGAATAAATCTTATCTATTTATAGACTTTACAAAAGGACCGAGCGAGATTAATGTAATATTAAAAAATGGCTATCGCTTTACCTCATATTGAGTCTTCAACGTTATCTTAGTTAATTGTTCTTCAGTGGCAAGGGTTATTTTTGAAGAAGCAATTATTTTTATATTCTCCATATATATGTCTGTGTTTTAGTGTATATGTCTGTATGTTAAAGTGTGAGCGCATGCATATGTATGTGTCGCTTGATGGGCGCAACGGTGTAAATAGAATTAGAGTATCAAGAACACAGTAAGAATAATACTCAATATTTAATAATGAAAAATATTTTCAAATTCCACCGGATAAGGACATTGCTCGATCCATTCATGTTATCTGAATCAGATTTTTATTAATAAAGTTAAAAGAAAATATTTTTACGACTTTAATCATTGCGGCACTTGTAGCATCAAAAAGAAATAGATACAAAGAGTCCAAAAACGAATAAGGAGAGACAAATAAGGAGGAGGGGAAGACGAAGAGTGTAATTAAAAAAAAAAATAGAAAGAAATGTCTTGCGATTGGTGTGCAAGACTTGTGATGCTGATGTGTCATCTCTTTAAGTAAAGATCCGGAGAAAAATATATCTCTTTACAGCCTCTCAAGATGGGCAAAAAATATAATTCTAGCCGAATAAACAATTCGTATAAAAATGATAGTGGCTGCTGAATATAGCAAAAATAACTAGGGAAGCGTATGAAAGTGGAAATCAGAAAAACGGTCGACCTTTGAAACCTCTTTCAAGATCAAACAATGTTAACAAATAAATTCTGAATAGGTTTTTAATACAATAATAATGCTGATAAGCAAAATGAATTATGTTATATAACAAAATACTAATAATAATTAATCAAATTATGAAGTTCCGAGAATCTGTAGACAGATAGGTAATGATTTTGTACATATATATATATATATATATATATATATATATATATATATATATATATATATATATATATATATATATATATATAAATATATAGATAGATTTATATAGATATAGATATATACGATTATCGGTAGTTTGTTTATATATATATATATATATATATATATATATATATATATATATATATATATATA
>OZ010579.1:33470655-33598155 GCA_963932145.1 Acanthosepion lycidas
AGTACGGAAGGTGATGGAATAACCATGAGTTGATGTTTAAAGACACCTAAAAATATGTGTATAGATAAATGAAAAAAACAAAAAAACTGCAAGAACAACAATTTTAATAATAATAATAATAATAATAATAATAATAATAATAATAATAATAATAACAGAATCAACGGTGAAATGTTAGCTAGCGATACACTAACTAAATATAGGATGTTGTCTAATATTATATTCAAGTATTTTCATTATAGAAACAATGAGAACTGTAATGTCGACAAGGAGTTGAGCCAAAGTCTATCTGTATATGAAACAAACACAGTTTTGTTGCACCATAAAAGCCAGAAAATTTTTGGTTTATATTTACTCGATATTAGACCCCAATCAGTTGAAAAACGGACAATAAGAATAAGTTGACCTTATTCTAGAACGTAATCTGTAGACACTGTAAGAAAGACATAAACCCAGTTATCATTTTCAGTTTTTAAAAACGCCCCTTAGTGCATCTGATTAGTAAACAGATAAACTGTGGAAGAACAATAAAATATGAGATCACGTGTAAAATCGTTAATAATACTGAGGAAAAGGAAGTATGGAGGAGGTATATTGTCAAGGGTTACCCTGTTAAATGCCTGATGTACAATATGACATTAAGAATAAATTAATATACGTTTTCGTATCGTTGACATTACTGTCGAGTTAAGTAAGAAATACACTAGAGTCCGGATTAGATGGATGAAATGACCGAGAAAGATTAGTGTGAGATGGATGTAATTATTGTTTTCTCGTATAGTAAAAGCTGTAATTCTTCTATGTAATGTGTACCGTCATGATGCGGGCGATCAGATCTCTCAACAACCTCCTATCCTTTATTCGTTTTCTCTTTTCTCTAGCATTATCACTCAGTGTTCTGGAAATCATTAACAAAATATTTTCGGTTAGGTCACCTGCTTCTTACTTCTGTCCCTCTTGCCTGGTGAGAATCAAAATATACAAGCAGTATGTAACCCAGACATTTCAAATATCTTTATTCTGATTCTGTTTACCGGATGCTTTTCATATCTATTATCGTAAAAAAAGACAAAAAAAAAACATATTCGTTATTCATATGTCCAGTAATTATTCTCAACATCTTTCCGTAGCAATATATCGCTGTTGTTTCATGTTTCTTTTTGATTGCAATTTATGAACCTTTCCACTCTTATTTTTAAAAAAATAAAATAAACATTTCCTGTTCATAAATATTTTACCTTTTTTTCTTGAAATGGACATTTCGTTTTTCCAATTTTATTGGCAGACTTTCTGACTTCTATTAAAACACTTCCAAAATATGTCATTTTTTGCGTACTTGATTTTTGACATCTCGAATTCGTAACATGTGCCTTGGTCTGATCATCCCGCTGATAACTGCACATTTTCTCTCCATACAATTTATATTTTGTCCATTCAATTCGTTTTCATTCCCTGTCTCCTCTAACAGATCGTGCCGGTCTCTATCTTTGTCCAATATCAACATTGTGTCATAGTTAATTTTGTAAAAAAAAATCATTTTACTAAAAAAAAAGACGATAATGCCGCGAATTCGCTGGGGCATAGTGAGAGCGAATGAAAATGATAAAACGTTAGTGAGATGAAACAACAAAAAAAGAGTAGGAATCAGCAAGCAGAAGATGGCCACTGATGTTTCATTTAAATTTTCAAGACTGCAGCTTGCATAGAAGCAAAAACCCAAAAATGTATTTAAAAGTAGAGAAATGCAATAAAATAAAATATTAGAATAGTACTTACGGTTACAGATAGTTAATTCAACAGTAAAACAATAGTAGCTAGTATACAACAGTACAAAAATGAGACCTTGTACTCTTAATTTTATACGGTCGATGTATCGAGAAAGATAGCTTATGAGAACAATTAATATTAAAAGATTTATTGACAATTATTTTTGTTTCTCCTTTTGTTTCCTTCAGTAAATCTTATGCACTGTCGTCTTGCTAAACTATTTACAGCTTCAACAGTGTCCCGTTGGCCATTATTACCTGTAAACCCCGGGTGGTATTTTGGCAACATATTTACTAAAAACGGAAATCTAGACAGAGAAACCGAGACCAAGGCAAATCTCATAAACGCCATTTTCCTACCATTGCTGACATACCAGTGCCAGATATGGTCCCTAACAAAAACCCTTGAGAGAAAAATGAGCACTTGTAAGATGAAATGACCGAGGAAAGCAGTGAACAAGACCAGGCAAGACAAGATCATGTATGAGACAATAAGATATATGGTACGAGCAATACTAATCATGCAATATATCGAATAAAAGATGATTACGTGGATCGGACACCTCACTCGTATGTCTATCAAACAACCAACCTTAAGAGCATTTATCCTCAACTACTCTGCCATGTGAGCGAGAGGCAGACCAAGAAGACTTTGGAACGACTCCGTGGTAGATACTCACAGAGTCACTCGCTTTGTCGCTGACAGACCAGTGTGTTTCCCAGCGACGCCTAAAAGCATAAGCAGAATGGAAAAATAAAATATACTATAGAAAATTACAAAAAGAAACCACACCATGATAGGGGTTAATTGGGTAAAATGGGAATGTTTGAATATGACCGATAATATTATTAGGTTGGTGCAAAAATAATAACGCAATAATGTCGTTTTTTGACGTATTTTTAACGTCAAAAAACAACATTATTACGTCATTATTTTTGCACCAACCTAACAGATGGTTCTTTGGATTTTGCCGAGAATATTTATATAGATAGAAGGAGAAACAGACAAGAGTTGATTGCAATATTTAATGCACAGAATAATGGTAGATTTATAAAAGTTCAAGAGAGGTTTTGGCAAGAAAAAATTCTGGCACGACACAGTGAATCTCCTTTCCGAACAGAAGACCAAGCAATGGATTCAACAGAATCACACCACTTTATGTCAGTAGAAACATGAGACAAAGAGGCCACCACAATTTGCACTCTCTGTGCATAATGTCAACCATGTGGATAGTAATTAAATATATTTCTCTAACATAACTAAAGTCAACTTTTTCATTCCTGAGGCGTTAACATTAGAAGAAATATCATGCTTCAGATAACAACTGGTTCAATATAATTTTCATTGATCAGCTGCTAGTTCTACATTTTCTGACCAACCAAAAGCACATTGAAGAAAAAAAATAAACACTTAATTGAGGACTGATGACATTCATGTGCTATTTGATGGAGATAAGAAACAAAGTATGTGCAAGGAAAGAGACCGATTGGGGCGTATTAATATGAAAGCTACGAGACATTTAATACAGGATCTATTAAATATTTTTTTCAAATCGAGTAACAGTGAATGACAGCAGAGCCCGGCAGCTTCTGAAGGAGACCAGCATGCAAAAATTCTGTCAAAATTCTTCGAGATGACTGACGACAGAACCCGAACGTCGCAGTTCTTATACATAGCTTGACAGATTTAGTGAACAGATTTAGCTTCTTTTTAAAAGAAAAAAAAATGATAGCGTGGAAGGATTTATTGTCAGGCATATAAATGGAGAATACCGGTCCCAGACTAAACTCCAAGGGAAATTCAATCAATAATATTACTCTATGGAGAAACTTCAACAGAAATATGCCTGTCAAAATACTTTTCATTTCTCTCTCTCTCACGCACAAACACACATACACACACACGCATATATATATATATATATATGGAAGTGGATATATGAGTTGTATTACGCCGGGGAAAATGTGCGCGCCGATTGTGGGTCTGCGTGCGTTAAAATTCTGGGTCAGATTGGTGGTTTTAATAAAAGCGTAACATTCTAAACAGTAATATGTAAATACAAACTGAATTCAGGCTATAACCATAGAGAGTATACTATACAATTTTTTGTTCACATATCTCTTTCTTGATATATAAAAAAAAAATGTACAGTATATTCTCTATGTATATAGCCTGAATTCTGTTTGTATATATATATATATATATATATATATATATATATATATATATATATATATATATATATATATATATATATATGCCTGTGTGTGTTTGTGCGAGAGTGTATAACGAGAGAGAGAGCCATACATGCATACAAACACACACATAAAACCAAAACATATATATAGAGAGATAGAGAGAGAAAGATTGAGTGAGAGATAAATTGTTAGTTAGAGAGAGATGCGGATACAAATGTTATTTTTAGGATCTCTAAGCTTGAAATATTTACAAGTGTATGACAAAATAACCAAATATCAGCATTTTGTGTAAAGTATTTATTGTTTAGTCTGAAGAATTAACAACTTACCCATATCTATCTATCTATCTATCTATCTATCTATCTATCAGTATACACACACACACACACACACACACATATATATATATATATATTTATATATATATATATATATATATATATATATTGATCCGATGTGTAACAGCCTATTTCTCCAAATCTTGTGACAGCATATTTGCCCACCCCACAAAATGTTTAATATCTAAAAAACACTAAACTAATTCATTTTTAGCACTTCAGTAGAACAGGTTTAGCCATTTTGATACGATAAGTTATTCGGTCAGAAATAGAAAAGGGTAAAATTGTTTGTGCCAGATTCCCTGGCTCCCTAACTGATCAAAGTTGAGGCTAAAAATATAAATCACTAATAGTACCAGCTTCAATATTTGGCTGTAATCTTCTAATTCCATTCATGAACGTTCACGAGAAAGGTGACAGTTACGAGGAAAACAGGATGAGGTGGTCAGAAATGCAAAAGAGATCAATTAGAAATTATCCTACTCAATGCATATGACGTTTGACACTTAAGATTGGAGTTTCATTTTTGACAGCCTCAAGAGCAATGAAAAAAAAACTGAAAATAGAATCCTACGTGAACGTGTACGGCACCATTTTACTACAGGACAGAAAGATAGCATGTTAGAGAGGATGAAGATCATCTTGAAAAATTTTGAAAAAAATATTCCATATATATATATATATATATATATATATATATATATGAATTTTTTTATAAGGCAACATGTGCTTCTGGTCCTTAGCTGTGTTTAATTAATGATGAATATATCATTTCTATATTAGAAAAAAGAATTAAATTAACTGAATATAAGGTTTTGGTATAATTAACCGAAAAATTTAAGTTAGAAGACTGATGAGATTTGAATTAAAAGATTATTATTTATATTCGGAGAAACACGTTTTTAAAGATTATATACCTACAGTACCGACCTTGTACTTATATCCTGCTAAATATTAATAAATACATCTAGGAGATAAATTTAGAGGATTTTATACATATGATTCTCTAAATATAATTAATAACCATTTAATTCAAATGACTTATGTGTTTTAATTTATATTTCTAGATTAATTATATAAAATCTTTTTTCGCTAATTATATATTTATGAAAATAAACAAATAAAGATTCTATCTTAACAGTCATTCACATTAAAATATTACTATGAATATTTTTTTAATATTGTCGTTTTTTTAATATAGTATTCGACTTATATTAAATCCTTCATTTATTTGTGGAGAAGTTGAATATAGTAATTGCAAACAAGCTTTAAATTTAATTTCTTTGTGGAAATTTTAAACACTTAAATTATTATGAAACGTTAAAATCTATTTTTTTCTAAATTGCTAAAACTATACCACCCCTCTTCTTTCTCCTATATACATCTCTTATCTCTTTACTTCACCCTTTTTTCCTTTTCCCTTTTTTCTCCTTTTCCTTTTCCCATATAATTTCCATTGATTTGAACGATTTAATTGGTCAATATCTGATCCTAACGCCTTCCTTCCTCAATATTAAGGATTATAATAAAAAGTAATATAAAAATAAATTGTGACATTCTCCTTCCCTATTCTAAACTCGACCATGAATCTCATACCTTTCCTAACCACAATGTTTGTCATTTCATATAAGCTTAATACTGCCCGTCACAAGTGAAAATTTTTAATTAATTTTTCATTTCACCTTTTGAAAGACAATTCTGAAGATCAAGAGAGATCAAGAAAATCTGGTGAAATAAATTATTACAAATGGAGCCTTAATTGGACTGTTTTTCTTTAAATTAAATTATTCGCTCTCAGTATTTCATCCTCCTTGAGATTATCCATACGAATTAACAAGATTTTTGATATATATATATATATTAGAAATTGATAGGAGGATTTGATAATTATGCAGAAAGCTCTGGACGGCTGTTTCGCCCTATATTTAAAACTCATCAGCAGTGCGCATCCACTACCGAAAATAGAAACCCTAACAGTTTGGCTGCTAAGAAAACTTCATACCATCTGTCCCATGGGCACATTCACCTTTGAACGAATGAATGAATATGATATGAAAGAAGTCCTAGAAAAAATTCTCTTCCATAAAATAAATTAAAAAGAATGTGATCGCAGTTTCGTCAATGGATATATTTTTTTCTGAAATATATTTTCGTAATGTGTGAATGTCCATCTTCTGAATGTATCTTCAATTGTTAAAAGTAGTCAAAACTTTAAAAAGATAAACATTACAAAAAACGCAATGGAATACATCGACCAGACACACAAACATAAACACACACACACACACAAACATATATATATATATATATATATATATATATATATATATATATATATATATATATATATATATATATATATATATATATATATATATATGTTCTGCACGTATTCACTTTATCTAAGTAGCTGTCAATATGATTTCTTTTCCTTCGGGAATCAAATTCTGCTGGTCCAACCGATGACATTTTCTACATTCAGCGTCATCGCTTGTCAGATTTAGAAGATAGTTATGGAAAAAACTTCTGGACGATAAATATGACCATTTTTGAAAACGAAACTTTACTAATTAACAGAAAATGACGTTTACTAAAAACGTTTTCATTGATAATTTATTTTAAATCCAATTCCTCTTCGATACTTGATATATTATTATGATTATTCGGGAATAGTGAACTGTTAGGTGAAATATGTCCTTCTTTACGGCAGAGAATGTTTGACGATTTCCTCAAAGCTTAACAAGAGACTCCAGGTGACTGAGATGTGGTCCTACTGAAGAATGCTAGAGATATCGTTGACTGAGCGTGTGAGGAACGATGAGGTCTTAGGGAGTATGCAAACAAGGAGGAGGCTTCTACTTAACACTAGGAAGAGGCAGCGGGAGTTTTTGTGACATAAAATGGGTAAGAAATGCCCGGAAAATATGGTACATTGCTCGAATAGAATGATTGAGATAGAAGAGAAAACAACGCTTGGCCTACCTAGTGGTCTTAAGCGAGTGGATGACAGAACGTCGTCTGTGGGAGGTAGTGAAGGGAAGAAAAAGAGCCGCAAGGGATAGCGGGTATGTGGAGAGCCATGATCACCTGCGTCCTGAAAGGACAATTCACATGCAAAGAATGTATTTATCGTTGCGGAAAATGTGATTGACGTGTCGCGCTCAAATAACAACGTAAAGTGTCGCAATCTACTTCACACTAATACCGTTAGAAAATTATGAACCAATTTTTTCTCTCACCAAGCGGTTACTATAAGAGCAGGATGGGCTCTATAAAATTGAATGGCAAGTCGCCTAGGAGAATTACAACGCTGAAGTGAGGCTAACACATTCACACATTACATACTTACACGAGACGTAAGGTCAGTGGATCAGATGGTTTATGTAGAAGTCTTGGTTAGTATTTTTTTATCCGTTTGGTATAAATTGTGATAACAGATATTTCTTTTCATATCTGCAGTTAAGAATTATTTCTTTTGTTTAGTAATTTCATTTATTGGTTGTGGGAAAATACTACTAACTTTTGGTTTAAGAAAGTAGGCGTTTCTTTGTTACTGCGACTTTTGAAAGATGTTCTCTACACAATCCAACATTTAATACGGGGACAAATTGCGTACGTATGCACACAACGACAGATGGATGCACATATACGCCCATTCCCACATTGTTCATATATGTTTATGTTTGTGTGAGCTGCAATGCGGGGACGTGCGTGTATATACGTCTGCGTAACTATAAGTGGCTTTCGGACGACAATTTTTCCTTCCTTCTAATATAACACACCGATAAACGCAACCATAAAAAAAATTAAATTTAAAAAATTAATCGGTGGTTCTGACGGTCGGTGTTTCACACCCAGGGCCACAAATTCACATCAAACCAACTATATATATATATATATATATATATATATATATATATATATATATATATATATATATATATGACGAAATATAGTCTTAAGGTGTTTCAATATTTATGGGTTAAAGTGCTCAATATCAGAGATAGAGCGTGTGTAAATATAAAAGTGAACATAGAAGTCAACACTTGGAGGCGACAGTCTGTTTCATGCTATATGCAGTCGTCAGGCCACATGTGCTGTTATTTTTCTCGGCTATTTATATATATATATATATACGGGTCAGTAGTGCATTGTGAGAAGTCTATTATGGCGGTTGTTTTACCGGAAGTCGTTTACTTATTTATTTGGGTTAAATTATTTTGCTTGTTTTTCTTTTTTGTTTCTTATTCTATTTATTTATTTATTTATTTTTTAATCGATGTTTTTACTAACGTAGTAAAAATTTGTTTATGTCACTTTTTTTAATAGTTTTGTTTTGGTTTGAGAATTTAATTAAAGCTATTTATCCGATTTTGGGGTTGATTGTGGTAGTTTGTTCTAACTATTATTTTGGCAGGAACAGTTTTTAATTTGGGTTTATTTGGGTTGATTATTTTTATTTGTTTTTTTTAACGGTAACTTTATCGGGATTTGTTTGTTTATTTATTTACGTGGATGAATTATTTTACTTGTACATTTTCACTTTTTCGGTTTCTCGATTTTTAAGTAACGTGGTATTTATTTATTTGTTTATTATTATTATTATTAATTTTATTATTATTATTTTTATCGTTATATAACAGTTATAGGTATTTTTTTCGTCCGATTATTTTGGTTCGATTTTTTAGTCTAACTAATATTTTGGTCATAATTCTTTGCTAATTTGTTTATTATTTACTTTATTTATTTGGGTTCGTTTTTTTTCTTTTCTTCTTCTTCTTATTATTCTTTTTCGTCTATTCTAACAGGTGTGATTTGATAATTTGTTTGGATTAATTAATTTAGCTTATTTTATTGTTATTATGTTTATTTGTTTATTTATTTGTTTTTATTTTGTTTTTTTCTTTTTCAATTTTTTAAGTAACGTAGGAAAAATTTGTTTTTATGTCTGCATTTTGAGATGAGCTCGGAACTTTTATTTAATAATTTATTTTAGTCTGGGAAAACAATGATAGCTATTTTTTCCCCCAAGCAAAGTTTGCAAGTTTTTGATTGATTGTTGAAGGCTGATAATCTTATCCTTATTTTCCAAGATATGTTTGGTGTGATGTGCGTTTTGTTTTTAATTCCCCTGCATTATTTTCTATGAAAATTTCTCGGACATTCAGGCCGGTAAATGTTATTTAATACTGTTTATTATAAACAGAGTATTTACTTAAAAACTTGTATCTATAAAAAGAACGTTAAACATAAAAAAAATGTCTTTAATAAATAAATTGTCGGACTTTGTCCATTTCTTATATATATATATATATATATATATATATATATATATATATATAGATAGATAGATAGATAGATAGATAACTTCACTCGTCACGGAAAACCTTCGGTTTCTTGATTTGCTAATGATCACATCAATCTCGAAGGAAAAAAATGTTTTAAAAAAAGAAAGAGCTATGAACATGAACGTCTGTCGAAAATAATCGTACAGCATACAGATCCAAAGCCCAAAGAAAAAATACCGATACGAGTAATCAACTAACTTAAAAGTGCTCACTGCAAAAGTAGAGCAGAGCTAGTCAAACCTAGAGAGCCAGACAAACCTACAAAGGTCAGAGAAAGTAGGTAGGTTTTGTCTGACTCTCTAGGTTTAACTATATATATATATATATATATATATATATATATATATATATATATATATATATATATATATATATATATTCAAACACGGGATAACGATATACGCATATGAAGAAAAAATTTAGGGGAATGTTGAAAAATTTATCGTCTGACACGTTTCGTAGTTTAGGAATTCATCAGACTGCACATGCGCGCGAAAAGCAGATGCTAGGAATTCTAAATTATCTTCATCATTTTCTGTTCGTGCGCCTTTGTAGTCCCATGAACGTAAACTATATCATTCTTGTTAAAAAAACACCTGATAAATATATATTCAAGTAAGTATAATGATCTCTATGTGGAGTGTGCGTATATAAAAATGATTTAATTTAACGCCCTAATGGTTGGTATTGTTTTTGCCTCTGTATACGATTATCTCTTTTTGAAAAAAATAAATTCCGTAAGAAAATATACTCATATTCTATGAAAGGTAATAAGCATACCATTTTTAATAGATAGTATGTGATAAATTTGCTAGTCGTAGCTGGTCAATACAATACTTTATTCTTTGACAAAATCAATTGGGTCAACAAAAACACTTTTTTAGTTACCTTTTGAATTAAAGTACAACCGAGCCTATAGATTTTTAACAATCAAGTGTCAAAGAAATACCTCAGCAGATAATTATCCAGATGCCCTTCGTGTGGAATTACTGATTGTGAAAAAATTCACTTACTTCTCATTCTAAATGCTTTGAAAACCTATATTACTTGTAAGATTTGAATAAGTTTGGATTTCTCCAATCCATTTACGATTGAGTCACGAATGAGAATAAAAGAACTTATTTAAACAAAAACAAATCAGTATTTCTTTCGACCTTTGTCATAAAATTAATATAGGAGTCGATAAAGTGAGAAGGTATTAGGTTGGTGCAAAAATAATATCTTTTTTTGACGTTAAAAATACGTCAAAAAACGATATTATTTTTGCACCAACCTAATAATAAAATCTTTTAACTACTTAAAATATTTCCTACACATGATGTGAAATGCGACTCTGTAGGGGAATTCGAAGAGATATAAACTCTAAGCAAAATATTAAGATGGATGAAAATTTAACTAGAATCAAAGAAGTTGTGTATTGACCTACAATATCAAACATTCTCCATTGCAATGAATACTAATATCTTTTTTCAAATGTGAAAATTATTCCTCAGGTCAGTGAAATAACTCTCTAAAGAATGATGTTTTTAAATTAATATGGACAGATCATTTGAGGAACGTGAAATTTATAAGGGAGTCTGTATCACAAATAACATTTTTTTTACTTAGAATTATGAAAGGTATCTGAACTCACATTTTCCCATAGGAAATATTAGGTTGGTGCAAAAATAATGACGTAATAATGTCGTTTTTTGATGTATAACATCAAAAAACGACATTATTACGTCATTATTTTTGCACCAACCTAAAATATAAAGATTTAAATATTTGACTGTCCCTCGTCATACTCGATACAGATAGGCCAGAAAGATACATCGAGTAATATACATAAGGAGCTTCACTTAATGGTTTAAAAAACAGTGACTAAAATATAAAGATTGAAATATTTGACTCTCCCTCGTCATAATCGATACAGATAGGCCAGAAAGATACATCGAGTAATATACATAAGGAGCTTCACTTAATGGTTTAAAAAACAGTGACTAAAATATAAAGATTGAAATATTTGACTCTCCCTCGTCATACTCGATACAGATAGGCCAGAAAGATACATCGAGTAATATACATAAGGAGCTTCACTTAATGGTTTAAAAAACAGTGACTAAAATATAAAGATTGAAATATTTGACTCTCCCTCGTCATACTCGATACAGATAGGCCAGAAACATACATCGAGTAATATACATAAGGAGCTTCACTTAATGGTTTAAAAAACAGTGACTAAAATATAAAGATTGAAATATTTCACTCTCCCTCGTCATAATCGATACAGATAGGCCAGAAAGATACATCGAGTAATATACATAAGGAGCTTCACTTAATGGTTTAAAAAACAGTGACTAAAATATAAAGATTGAAATATTTGACTCTCCCTCGTCATACTCGATACAGATAGGGCAGAAAGATACATCGAGTAATATACATAAGGAGCTTCACTTAATGGTTTAAAAAACAGTGACTAAAATATAAAGATTGAAATATTTCACTCTCCCTCGTCATAATCGATACAGATAGGCCAGAAAGATACATCGAGTAATATACATAAGGAGCTTCACTTAATGGTTTAAAAAACAGTGACTAAAATATAAAGATTGAAATATTTGACTCTCCCTCGTCATACTCGATACAGATAGGCCAGAAAGATACATCGAGTAATATACATAAGGAGCTTCACTTAATGGTTTAAAAAACAGTGACTAAAATATAAAGATTGAAATATTTGACTCTCCCTCGTCATACTCGATACAGATAGGCCAGAAAGATACATCGAGTAATATACATAAGGAGCTTCCCTTAATGGTTTAAAAAACAGTGACTAAAATATAAAGATTGAAATATTTGACTCTCCCTCGTCATACTCGATACAGATAGGCCAGAAAGATACATCGAGTAATATACATAAGGAGCTTCCCTTAATGGTTTAAAAAACAGTGACTAAAATATAAAGATTGAAATATTTGACTCTCCCTCGTCATACTCGATACAGATAGGCCAGAAAGATACATCGAGTAATATACATAAGGAGCTTCACTTAATGGTTTAAAAAACAGTGACTAAAATATAAAGATTGAAATATTTGACTCTCCCTCGTCATACTCGATACAGATAGGCCAGAAAGATACATCGAGTAATATACATAAGGAGCTTCACTTAATGGTTTAAAAAACAGTGACTAAAATATAAAGATTGAAATATTTGACTCTCCCTCGTCATACTCGATACAGATAGGCCAGAAAGATACATCGAGTAATATACATAAGGAGCTTCACTTAATGGTTTAAAAAACAGTGACTAAAATATAAAGATTGAAATATTTGACTGTCCCTCGTCATACTCGATACAGATAGGCCAGAAAGATACATCGAGTAATATACATAAGGAGCTTCACTTAATGGTTTAAAAAACAGTGACTAAAATATAAAGATTGAAATATTTGACTCTCCCTCGTCATACTCGATACAGATAGGCCAGAAAGATACATCGAGTAATATACATAAGGAGCTTCACTTAATGGTTTAAAAAACAGTGACTAAAATATAAAGATTGAAATATTTGACTGTCCCTCGTCATACTCGATACAGATAGGCCAGAAAGATACATCGAGTAATATACATAAGGAGCTTCACTTAATGGTTTAAAAAACAGTGACTAAAATATAAAGATTGAAATATTTGACTCTCCCTCGTCATACTCGATACAGATAGGCCAGAAAGATACATCGAGTAATATACATAAGGAGCTTCACTTAATGGTTTAAAAAACAGTGACTAAAATATAAAGATTGAAATATTTGACTCTCCCTCGTCATACTCGATACAGATAGGCCAGAAAGATACATCGAGTAATATACATAAGGAGCTTCACTTAATGGTTTAAAAAACAGTGACTAAAATATAAAGATTGAAATATTTGACTCTCCCTCGTCATACTCGATACAGATAGGCCAGAAAGATACATCGAGTAATATACATAAGGAGCTTCACTTAATGGTTTAAAAAACAGTGACTAAAATATAAAGATTGAAATATTTGACTCTCCCTCGTCATACTCGATACAGATAGGCCAGAAAGATACATCGAGTAATATACATAAGGAGCTTCACTTAATGGTTTAAAAAACAGTGACTAAAATATAAAGATTGAAATATTTGACTCTCCCTCGTCATACTCGATACAGATAGGCCAGAAAGATACATCGAGTAATATACATAAGGAGCTTCACTTAATGGTTTAAAAAACAGTGACTGTGAAGTATGGCAAAAATACAATTAGATATAGAGCTGCGAGGAACAGAAAGTTGTGGAGATCCATGATATCTCAAGCCCTAAAAGAATACGGCCAAAATAAGAAGACGCATATATGTTATATAATTGAACTCCTTAAGTGACGGCTTTGATATTTTTACATTTGATGGCTTTCGGCGTCCTGGAAATGTGTTTCCTCTGTTTAGTCTTTTTATTTTTGCCTCTCCTCGTGAAAGTATCCAAGAATATAGTTTCTGTTTGCGAAATATCTACAAAGCTTTGATTTGTCTTGGCAGTTAGGCAAATGTACGTGATGCAAATAGTAAATGCTGTGTTTGCATGTAGTTTGGTATTGCCTCATAGACTTCAACATGATAAAATACAAAGAATTCAAAAGTTAACTTAAAAAATTACGGTTAATCAAATAATAGCGAAACAATAATTCTATTGGAAATAGGTTCAACAAAGCAGTTCTTTGTTCTTAACTTCAGAAACACGGGTTTGCATTATACTCGTGGATTATACAAATCGAAACCAGAACTTACATCAATCAGCATTAAAGGATGTCCCTCTTTAAATCCCCCTGATTTTAGCGCTAATTGGGATTTAATTTCACTCCAGACCACAATTGTATATATGATCCATCGCTAAATATCGTGGAAAAATTTTAGGACTCCTGTAACTCTCCTGTAAATACGTGCCTTATCCTACTATTCTCTTCCTTTACACGAGCCAGATAAAAAATGGGGTAAAGCTGCCATGTTATTGATGTAACGGACATTCTTCAAATTTCATTCTATGTTAAAATCCAAAAGAGTATCAGCATTCCTGTGCCTGACGAATTATTTTCCATCCTACAGGTCCTTTCTCACAAAAAAAAAACAACTCTCAAATACATTTCGTTGCTCTATCGCTATTTTCAAGGAAAGTGACCAGACGAAGCACATTCCTCAGTTCCAACATTTCTAATGGCTTAGACCCACCATGATACTCACTTTCTCTCCAATCGAGTAGTGGCTTGGCACGAACCACTGCTTTGCTGAACCTATTCCCAATAGGATGCTTTCTCGGTCACAACAATCTTAACATGTTCATATATAAGTTTATCTGTTATCCACCCAACACATCCGCATTAACTCTGCCTCTTCAAATGTAAACCTCTAGTAGGCTCTAGGGTATTGATAGGGTAAACATGATTATTACAAAAAAGCAAATAAACATATTAAAATGTTATGATTTATTCATTCAAATTATGTTTGGTCCATTGTTGCTCTTATCCGTGTGTGGAGTTAAATGTTATTCAGATGTAAAAAAAAAAAGAAAAATGTATAGCTCATAAGATGTCATCTTTGCAATTAATTATAAACCGCTGGAAAACTTAATGAATATTATATGAGAAGGTCAAATGTAATTTGTTAAACACGATTTTAATCATTTAAAATTTTTAAATATATTGAAGGGCTTATCAAACAATGGTTTTGTTTATTTTGAAAACAGTCATTTTAAATATTCTGAGCATGTGTATTTAAGAGACGTGTTTTTGTGTTATGCAATAATTCAATCGAGTAATTATCATTTCCATCAATAAATATGGTTTGACTAGCTATGTTCAAATAGCGATTGCTTTGAAAATAAGATACCTAAGGTGACAGTATATAAATATATATATATATATATATATATATATATATATATATATGATTAATTGTTATGAAAACAAATCTAAAATAACAACCTAATTGTAATAATATATGAATTATTCATTGATTTACGTCAAAAATATACATTTTTTTAAACATTTTGTACATATTATCTCATATATAGCAATTGTTAATGTCTCAGAGTGGAACAGATAAGACCAGGCAAATATATATATATATATATATATATATATATATATATATATATATATATATATATATATATATATATATATATATATATATATAATTTATATATATATATATATATATATATATATATATATATATATATATATATATTTAGATATGTAAGATATATTATTTTCAGTATTAATAGTGATAGAATTGTTAAGTATTTTGTAAGAAATGACCATTCTTCTATTGTGGAATATTTTACTAGATTTTGGTTCGTTTGGAATATGAAGTTATTGAGGTGTTTGAGGAGCTTTTATTCCACGTCTTTATATAAATATTGAAGTCTAAAAATGGTGCCTTCTTTAAATAGGATCCAAGAAATATTCCGTACTTCAGTTTGTATTGATGAAGAAAATATTTATGTCAGATATTTTTTAGTTGATTTCCAATGGACACTTAGAGTTACTTTTTTTTCTCCCAATGTAACGAAATATTTATCAAAGATAAAATGTTATTTATTTCTATTTCGAAAGAAAATACTTCTGTGTGTTCGACTTTGTTTACTTTATATACAATGTCAATTAATGTAATATTGCGGGGATATATTAATAAAGCATCAGATATATTTATAGGAAATATGTTTATAGATGCAGTAAAATAAAGTGAAGAGTTAAAATTTAATGTTGTAAGAAAATATAGGCTTAAAACGCATTATTATTTATCCAAAATTTGTATATATCCAAATTATATTTAAAGGAGATAAAGGTTTGACTGTTGATGAGTCAGCACATTATGAAGATTTTTATATCAAGGTAGGTTACGTCTTATATTTTCTTTTTTTTACTTGGATTTATAAAGATTTAAAATATAACTTTATATATGGTGATGAAAATATAAAACAAAAGAAACGGATTGAAATTAGCTAGACAACCCCCCCCCAAAAAAAAAATTGTAATAGTTTATATTCCCAATCTTTCGTCGTTCACATGTACAGCGTGCGAGGGCTAAATTGTCGCCAATTTTTAATATTAATTTCGCGCATGCACATTGTTTTCTGTTTTTTTTTTAGGTTTTGTCGACTGCATATTACAGCAGGTTTCGGTGGGCTTCGCTTGTGAGAAAAAGAGCATCATAATGCAATTCACTACCACAGAAATTTGTAAAATGCATGCAAGAATACGAACATTTCAGAGTGTTTGAGTGTTAATGTGAGGATATTGTAAAGTATTCAGAAAGAGTTGAATGATATATCCAGTCACCATCATGGTGTTTGGTGTGATCACTAGTGATAATGACGTTATGTGTCTAATCCTCTTCCAACATGGCGAAAATTTCAACACGTTGATCTGCGGTGTGACTTGAGGAGGTAGTTATGCCCTGAGTTAAGAGGGTGGATGATGGAAGAAGCTATGTCTGGTAAATGGACTGTGCACTTTGCCACACAAGCTGGAGAAGTGCGTCATGACTGCCAGACAATTTGTGCAACATACCATATATCTGGACACCTCACTCACACAACTGCAACCCACTTGGTTATTATATGTGGGACGCAGGTGTTGCGAGAGACCAACAAAACTCCTTGAAGCATCAAAGATAAAAAGGAAAGCAAGAATTATGACAACATTAAAAATCAGATCGCCCAGAAGTAATGCAGGTGATTCCAAAGTAGTCTAAATGGATGGCGATTATACTGAATAAATTTACGCTTTGGAATTGTAAGAAAGTTTGTGCAATTTTGGTAAATATATCTTTTAAAATGAGACGTCAGTGTTATTTTAATTTTTGCGTACTTACGACGACTATTTATCATTCGCATCCGATATAACTGTATCAATATCACCTTAATTCTTTTTCCGATGTATTCCGATAGTACTAAAAGTATCACACGAAAAATGTTTATATATATATATATATATATATGTTATATATTTTCTCAGACATTGTCATTTTACATACAAACACACACACACACACACACACACACATATATATATATATATATATATATATATATATATATATATATATATATATATATATATATAGATTAAATCATAAGGAGCAAGGCAAACCTAGATAGGTTTAACCTAAACGGATCATCAGGGTAAACTAGCTCTGATGTTGTTAGTTATTTCTCTTTCCACTTTTTTCCTCGGGTACCAATTTGTCCTGACATATCTGCAAGTTGAACTATCCGTTGTTTTAGAAAGGGGTACTACTATGAATATATATATATATATATATATATATATGTGTGTGTGTGTGTTTGTGTGTGTGTAATGAAATTGACTAAATGCAACAATCATTTTAATATGTTTTCTGTTGATATGTTAATTTAAGAGATATAAATAGACAGTGTTAACTACATTTACTGGCCTGAATGTCCGAGAAATTTCATGGGATATATGTGTCCGCCAACCGAAATCGAACTAGTATCCTACAAGGGACCATCACACTGCCTTAGGTGCTCTACCATTTAGCTACAGAGGAAGCCTCTGGTTAGTAAATTCAAATTGCTGTTTTTAATCAAGATATATTCCATGATATTTATCGAACACTCATATCTGCTGGAAGCATATCTTAACTTGAAAAAATGACATCATATATTGTGTAATAGATTAATTCCGACAATTATTTTAATATATTTTCTGTTTATAGTTTTATATTTATAGATACAATTATTTAAATAAATAGTCTGTGAATTTAGTTGATACTGTTTATTATAAACAGAACATTTACGTAAATATTTGTAACTATACATATAAGGAATCAAAAGAATATATACATACACACACTCGCACCCACATGCTTATATATATATATATATATATATATATATATATATATATATATATATATATATATATATATTAAGGTATTGAATATTACTAAGAGAAACAACAAAAATATTTAGGGGACACTTAGTGAAGGGGAAACAACATGGAGCATGATTAAATGATGAAAATCCTGTTTTAGGAAATTTAGATTCCAATAAAATTTAGAAGACCTAAACTCTGCAGACAAGAAGAGAGCTTCAAACATTCATTTTTTTCGAAGAACATAAATGATTTTTTTCAGGCCATTTCTGTTGATACTTCACTTTTTAAAACCCACACCGCTGACCATTAAAATAAGGTCTAAAAAACATAAAATATGTGTTGTTTGTCTCAATCACTTATTTGAGTACAGATTCAAAAAATAAAAATTAGTAATGGAAAAATTGAAATTTAAAAAATAACAAATTGCAATTCAATAGTGAAATCTTGAATACTGGTGAATTAGGATAGCAGTCAAAACATTAATATCATACTTTAAAGAAGTCCTAAACAGTTGCCAATAAGATGACTCAATAAAGCATCTGAAGAAGGCTGAGGAAAATTTTAATCGAAGTGGTGAAAATAGCTTAACGAAGACCAGACATCGTTTGTAACTGATGTCCCTTACCATCCACCCGAAACATTATCAAAAGGATTCAGGTCCGGTGAATACGCAAGATGGTCCAGAAGAATCATGTTGTTTAACATGAAATGGGCCTTTGTCCTAAAGTCGTTATGTAGCGCAACGTTTTCCTACTGAAAAGTCCAGCAATTTTTACAAAAGTGAGAGCCTTAAGCCAATAAGAATGCTCTCTCGAAAATGTTCTTATATCCAGCCACGATTTGACACCCCGGTATAGACAAAAGTTTCATTGTCTCCTGGTAATAAATGACTGAACTTCTTCCATTGTGTTGATGTGAACATATCTCCAATCAATTATACTTATACTGCCAGTAACGTTGTAAGCCATCTAGATCAACATATTAAATTTATTCGTACTAGAGAACGATATCGATTTCCACTTTTAATGTGTAATGTGTGACGTTTCTCAGCAAAGTTTAACCGAGCTGTTCTCTTGTGTGGATGAAGGCATCACTTTGAAGTCATTTACGGTTTTTAAAGCCTTTATTTTGGAGATGCGGCATTGTTGTTCTTGAGATTGAATCTGCGTCTGTAAGGGCCTTAATCTGGTTTGATGATATGCTGGTGTCTTGCTAGTCAACCCGTTTTATCGGCCTGATGAACGACGACGAAATTTTCCTCGTTCACTATTCCTCACTGTCTTAAAAAAAAAAAAAATGAACAGCACTTTTAGTACATAGAATCCAACCAGCTATATCCGTCGAAAGGGACATGGCTTTTGCAACGCGACAATTCTGCCACATTCAAAATATGTCAACTTTTTTACATGAATTTACCTAATATAACGCGATAGATAAAAGTGGGAGATGTTGATTACGCTAATGCTTGAAAGCAAATAAATATGTTTTTACGTTTTAACGAATTAAAGCCACATTTAAATATTATCTAAATATTCTGGCAAGCTAATATTTATTTCATGTTTTATATATATATATATATATATATATATATATATATATATATATATATATATATATATATATATATATGGTGTATCATAAATACTTTTACAGACAAAGTAAGGGCCAAAGTCTCTCTTGACATATGACCGTCAATTCTTCATTTTTGAGGTTAAAGTTTACCGTAGTCACTGTTAAATATACCATCCACTATTATATATAACAGCGATGTAAATGGCACAAGGCCGAGTTTGCCGTTGGTTTTCCGAGCCCGTAGGCTCGGTCAAAAATATTCCCTTAGAACATGCATAAACAGATTCATGGCATGTCTTCATTCCCAGACAAAACTTTGGCGTTCGCCAAAGCCTCGTCCTGGTTCCTCTCCGCAAAACGCAGATCTGTTCGACTGTTCCACAACACCATCTATTGTACGATCCAAAACTTCTATTACTAAAGTTAGGGAAAGGTTCTTGAGATCAAAACAACTCAAATGTCCATTTAATAATATGGACAAAAAGGTTATCCTTGTACATCTACTCAGTAACTCTTAACAAATATTCAAAATGTACTCCGCTTCCTTCAAGGCACGCATGCGATCTTCGGATCATTACCATCGGAACATTTCAAATACATAATCCCAAAAGGATTCGGAGACACCAATGACATTTTGATGAAGCGTCTCTGCATTATTAATACCTGCTTCATAAACCAATTGTTTTAGGTGACCCCACATATAGAAACCCAACGGACAGATCATGTAACCGTTCCTGCCCTATCTACCGAATTTCTTGGTAAATGTCAGCCAGTGCATCGCGAACAATGTTTTTCAAATGTGCTGGAGGACCATCATGCATGAACCACATGCAAGATCATATTATCACAGGTACATCATCTAGCAGGTTTGGTTGTTGTTTTTTTTTCGAAATATAGTCCTTATAGACAAATCCTGTAAGACGTGCAAGAGAATGTATAAACCTACCAGACAGTCAGCTAACCCATTTAATCGTAATCTGGTGCTAGTGTCTAGCCAGTATTTTATCATGGGGATTCCGATACGCTTAGAATTGTTAGTTGTGTAAATTTATTTTTCTAGCTCTACCAAATGTTGCCTCATCCGTAAACAAGACTAAGGAGAGAAACAATGTGTCTATATTTTGTGCAATAAATTATCGGCAAATGCCCTCTGTGGTGAGTGATCATGGGGGGGGAAGGACCCTGCCAAAGTAGTAAATTATATGGATAGATGAACTGTTAATGAAATGTCTTCCATGCATTATTATGAGATGCACGACAAACTGGGGCCATTTTGCGTGTAGAATGTGTACTTTGTGTTCAAGCGTAAGAGCGGATCTCGGTCTTCCTCGATCCATAATTTTTGGTGCCACGGATCTCAGCAACGCGACTATAAGCAGCACCAACGGTGGGAGAAATCAGCTGCCTTATGTCTGAAAACGCAATCTGGTACAGTCGTGTAGCCTCGCGTCCATTACCATTCGTGCGGCCGTATGTAAAACATTATATCTGCCAGCTAACGAAATTAATATGCTGCAATTCTTAAACAAAACAGTTCTCTGTTGTCACAATCCTATATGCTTTAAACATTGAAGACAGACTTGTCACAAATGTACATGAACAACAATTGTAACCTAATCTGGCAACACCGCACTATCTACTGTAAACTTTGTTTAAACTTAACAACTCAAAACAGAAAGATTTACAGACATATGTTTATCAGAACATTTATTCTTGTCTTAGCTTCAGGAAAACGACTGCAAAGATTGTAAACATGTGACGTCGTCCCTTGGTCGCAGACGTTCTATCCTAGTCTACCACGGCACCAACTGTGACGTTCTATCCTAGTCTACCACGGCACCAACTGTGACGTCCCTAAACAGCACCAATTGTGCCGTCCTCGCCGCGGCGACAGCCGTTCGCTCCTCGCTGCTGTTCGGGTGTCGCCGCTCCAAATGTGACGTTCTAACCTTTTGGTGATTCGGGTGGGAATCTGGTTAGATTTGATATCAGCCTCGTCGTTCCCAACTCGCTTCCAACGCCTGGTTACCAAGGTAACTGCACTGATCCCCCAGTCCGCCTACCCACGTTGTGAATTGATCTTAGGCAGACGAAATCAAACAGTGGTTGGGGCCGTACTGCAAACCGAGTTCAATTGGGGGTGATACCACACAAATATGCATAAAAGACAATAAAATGAAAACTCAAAAGTTCAAAGTATCAAAGAAAAAGGTAACAAACTTTATGTCTAGTTGTTCGATACATAGGACTGCATCTATCTCCCGACCCGTTCTATAGATTGTGACAAGTCGTTTTTCGGTAGGCAAGTTTTAACACTTCAAGTTGTCTGCTCTCTAAGAAATTGGTGTTTCCGTGGGTCTTTGGACGAAAGTCAAAAGAAAAAACTTATTTCGGTGATCTGGATCTAAGACGCTCTTCAAAATAATTGTTCTTGGGTTGAAGAGGGTCCGGAATGTGCGTGAATCTTGGTCAGCTATCTGCCAGGCTTGCTTCAACTGGAGACTGACTCTGGGAACTGCTGGAAGTCAACTCAACTCTGCTCGTTGTGGCTCCGTTTATATTGGCGCCGACCAAAACCGGGGTGAGTTTGTCGGCGCCGGGGGGTTCCTCGATAATTCTAAATACATATCCACCTCTCTGGTTAGGAATTTCCACCTTTTTCAATTTTGGGAACCTTTCCTCACTCCCACCTTCTCATCATACTTCAGAGGGGCGTGAACTGCCCTCCCCACATCTTCGTAGCAACTTCTCTTACTCATCCTCCAGATGGGCTGCAACACCCTACCTCGTGCGTCACGTGATCACCACTCGACCAATGATGTCTTAGTCGGGCGTGGACGAATCCGCGGCTTTGTTTCAGGAAGAAAAAAAATATCTTGCTTAACTAAAAAAAAATTATCTCTTCTCTTTCCCTTTTCTTCCTCTTAATCGCCGTTATCATTTCTCTCGCCGCGAACGGGACAATATGACAATGGCGGTCATAACTCTTGTTTTACACGTTGTTTACGTCAGGTATTTTATCGATAATTATCAGAATGGGTGGTCTTCCTAACACGGTCTCAAAAAGAAACATCTCCAAAGTTTCAGTCAGTCTGTCGCCTGGAAGATAGAAAAAAAAACACTTCTAGGTTCCTATTCATTTTCCTTCGGTACATATTTCTGATAACATAATTATATTATCGCAGGCCAAGGATGTTCCGTCGAAGGAAAATCGGTCAACGGACACTAGTAGGTGGTTTTTAATTTTTCATATCTGTCCAAAGTCCCTTTAGTTGCCTGTTTTTCGTCACTTATCGAAATAACACTTTCATTTGAATTTTTTTTTTCTTTGGCCAGCCGGGTCTGTAGTTGATAATAAGATGTCTTCCCGTACCAATAGTTTGTTTTCATATCCTTAGATAACACAGCCGATGCCAAAACATATCTGATTCTTTCTTTCTTTCCCTTTCTTTTTACTCAGAATTTCCCTGTAATGACACTCTTTCGCCATTTGTTACTTATCAAAATATCCTTTAACCATTGTCTCTTAGCCGTGTGTGTGTTCTTGCTTATCACCCACGATTCGGTCCTTAGCCTCTCCTTTTCCTCTGTCCTTTCTTTTCCCTTTCTGCCTCGTTAAATGGTGCCACAACATACTTTTATACACCTTGTATACATAAGAGTATACCTATATATGCATTGGCTGACATTTACCAAGAAATTCGGATAGATGGGTTAGGACCGCTTCCATGATTTGTACGTTTCCACAATCTCAATCCGTTGGATTTCTATATGTGGGGCCACCTAAAAGAATTTGTTTATGCAGCAGACATTAATAATGCAGAGACGCTTCATCAGCATGTCATGGTTGTCTCCGAATCCTTTTGGAACCTTGCAGGTGTATTCGAAATGTTCCGCTGGTAATGATTCGAAGATCGCATGCGTTCCTTGAAGCAAACTGAGTACATTTTGAATATTTCTTAAGAGGTACTGCGTTGATGTACAAGGATAACCTTTTGTACATATTATTAAATGGATATTTGCCTTGTTTTGATCTCAGGAAACTTGCCGTAACTTTAATAATAGAATTTTTGGATCGTACAATAGAAGGTGTTGTGGAACAGTCGAACCGATCTGTTCACACTGTGTTATCGAACTCTATGTCGTGAGCCGCACTCTCTCTAGAAATATTAAATATCATCTTTACTATCTTAAGATGTGCTGAATCGATTTATTCTATCGTTTACTTTTGTATTGAAATAAAGTTAATTTCATCATATATATATATATATATATATATATATATATATATATATATATATATATATATATATATATATAACGCGGTTCTATTTATGACAAAAAAACAAAGATTATTTCCAAGGTAATAATCAAGTACATTTAGACTGATGTTTTTCTCTCCGATATATTCAAAACTCCATTTTCAATCTCCCTGATAGTTTTTTATCGGTTCTAAGGATAAATGTTACTACGTCCCCCACATTGAAAATATTCTTGAATAAATTTTCTTCGTTTTTCACTACTAATATTTTGATTGTTCTTATCACCTCAAGGTATAGAGAACCACTTTTCTTCGTTTATCTATGATATTATTATTTGGTTTATTACATTATATGATCGATCACATCGACATCAGTTTTGTCGTTCAGAAAATCAATTACTTCTTATGTCTTTTAGAAATCCGAAGTTTTGTTAATTTTGTTTCTTCAGATTCGTCTTTCTTGTCATTTTCTACATTTGCAAGTACAATAGACTTTTAGGTAAGAGGACTGCGTTAATGAAAATAATATGATGTAGTAGTCCCTAAATGATGATAATTCATCACAGTCAAAATAGATGAATTCTTACACTTTTAACGCCTTGATATATGTAATGCAAGTGATATTGTGACCTTTGCCCCCAAGATAGGCATGGTGACTTGATTCTCAATACAGCAGACATGAAATACTCACTACAACAAAACCAGACTCCGAATTGCATTACCAGTCACGCTGTTTAATCTTCTAAGTAATTCAGGACCGATAGATGAAAGTCAAAAAAAAAGAATACATAATAAAAATAAATAATTATAATATAAAGAAATACATATGCGCTGTGTCGCATATCATAATTTAATACACGCCAAACGAAAGATCTCTACAAATTTTATTGCCAACATAAAAGAGAATAACGTCTCAATTAAATATTCTGTTATTTTCTGTTCCATTTTTTCCTCATCATTCATTTTAATCGTTAATCCAGAAGATCCCTCTGCTACAATATGGAGTTAAATAGTTAAAACTACAATAGAAAAAAAAGAAAACTCACATTTATAATATTAGTAAGATCCCTAATTTGAAGCAGTGATGGCATACACGAACAATGCTGAAAAGACTTGCAAGATTATGTTATAAGTCAATGCTCCAAAACAAAATATCATCATCATCATCCTCCTTCTTCATTATTATCAGCAAATTTTTATTCTTCGTCTGAATCGTCTTCTTCACTCTCTTCTACTTCTTCTTTCCTCTACTTGTTTTCTTCTTCTTCTTCTTCTTCTTCTTCTTCTTCTTCTGCTACTACTACTATTACTACTACAACTACTTCTTCTTCTTTCCTCTACATTTTCTTCTTCTGCTACTACTACTACTACTACTACTTCTTCTTTCCTCTATATTTTCTTCTTCTTTTTCTTCTTCTTCTTCTACTACTTCTTCTTTCCTCTACATGTTTTCTTCTTCTTCTTCTTCTTCTTCTTCTTCTTCTTCTTCTTCTTCTTCTACTAATACTTCTTCTTTCCTCTACTTGTTTTCTTCTTTTTCTTCTTCTTCTTCTTCTAATACTTCTTCTTTCCTCTACTTGTTTTCTTCTTCTTCTTCTTCTTATTCTTCTTCTTCTTCTTCTTCTTCTTCTTCTTCTTCTTCTACTACTACTACTAATAATAATACTACTAATACTACTTCTTCTATCCTCTACTTGTTTTCTTCTTCTTCTACTACTATTACTACTACTACCTCTTCTTCTTCTTCTTCTGCTACTACTACTATTACAACTACTACTACTTCTTCTTTACTCTACATTTTCTTCTTCTTCTTCTTCTTCTTCTTCTAATACTTCTTCTTTCCTCTACTTGCTTTCTTCTTCTTCTTCGTCTTCTACTACTACTACTACTACTACTACTACTACTACTTCTTCTTCTTTCCTCTACTTGTTTTCTTCTTCTTCTTCTTCTTCTTCTACTACTACTACTACTACTACTACTACTACCTTTTCTTTCCTCTAGTTGTCTTCTTCTTCTTCTTCTTCTTCTTCTTCTTCTTCTTCTTCAAGATGCTCAGTTTTATCTACGATTTTAAAAACTTTCTTCTATGTCGCTTACAAACAATAGTCACCAATCTTTCCTAAAATCGAAGCGCACATCATTCGAATGTACATCTTTCCCCTCAGATTATTTGTCCTAAAATTACATTTATTTTCTTCTATTATTCCCGTCAGTCTTACACAATACATGAATAGTGAATAATTCATAAGTCGTAGAAAATCTAATGTACACTAACATCGATACCGTGACTTGTCAATTTGGCTTTTTAGTGACGCTTGTGAGTTATTATCTTGGAAAGAAAATGTAGCCATCACAAACTACCGAATGTCTAGACGTTATCAACGGGATTGTCAATGAACGGTAGGTTAAGCATCTGGTAAGCAATCTGACATGACAAATTCAAATTAGATTTTAAGATTAAATACAATATGAATCAGATTTGTCGGTTTATTTCCTTCTTCAACATCTGTTTGCTTAAGGTTTCTAAATTTTCACTATTGATGAATGTTTTATGAGAGATTGTGATTTAGTGAAATTATTTATAAATTGGTGATAGTTCCGCACGTAGCAAGGGTTAACAAATCTATTGTAATATTTGATGCCTTTCCACTGTTTTTCAAAATATTGTGAAGGATATTTTCGTAGGCAGGATAATTAGAAAACTCAAAACGAACATATATGGATTGTAAAGATATAGGTTTCAATTTAAAGCACAACATTATATATATATATATATATATATATATATATATATATATATATATTATCTGATTATGTGTTGCATTAAAATTGTACGCAACACACAAACATATATATATATTTCTATACGTACAAACACACACACACATATATATATATATATATATATATATATATATATATTTCTATACGTACAAACACACACACATATATATATATATATATATATATATATATATATATATATATATATATATATATATTATCTGATTATGTGTTGCAGTAAAATTGTACGCCACACACAAACATATATATATATTTCTATACGTACAAACACACACATATATATATATATATATATATTTCTATACGTACAAACACACACACACACACACACACACATATATATATATATATATATATATATATATATATATATATATATATATATATATATATATATATTATCTGATTATGTGTTGCATTAAAATTGTACGCCACACACAAACATATATATATATTTCTATACGTACAAACACACACACACACATATATATATATATATTTCTATACGTACAAACACACACACACACACACACACACACACACACACACACATATATATATATATATATATATATATATATATATATATATATATATATAACATTATAGTAATTCATCGAGACAAAAAGAATCCGCAACGGAATGCAGAAACAACTGGACGGTCGGGACTCATTAGCAGTGCGCATCCACTACTGAGATTCGAACTCGAAACGTTTCGATACAACGCAAGCGATATTGTGTCTTCTCCCCGGTCTGCCAGCCAAATGTGACGTCTGCCTGGCTGCGTCCGTCGTGCTATCCTGTCCTGTGACGACCAACTGGCTTGGTATTGGTCGCGGTACCAAATGTGACGTTCTAAACTTTTGGTGATTCGGATGGGTATCTGGTTAGATTCGATATCAGCCGTGTGGTTCCCAGCTCGCTTCCAACGTCTGGTTACCGAAGTAACTGCTTTTTTTTTTCACTTTTCCTTTTCCTTCTTCTCTTCGAGGAGACCTCACAACCTAGACTCTTTATCTTTTAACCGTATTACCTGGAATATGTCAATTAGCTTTTCGCCATACCAAGCGGGTGGACACCCAGATGTAGCTGCACTCCAGCCGCCAACCACTGATCCGATAAAACAGTTTCACTATTATAGCCGGATTTCATATGGAATTCGTCAACGAGATTTTCGCCAATTATCAAGTGGGTGGCCATCTGGCGAAACACAGCAAATTTTTCGTCCCGATAAAATAATTTCGCTATCATAGCCAGTCTGACGATAAACAGATGCTCCTCTATATAGACAAAGGCTTAAACGTTCCTTCATGGTGGTCAGCGGACACTTTTGTTTTTGTAATTCTGCGACACAGTTAATTTTCATCTGTTTAGAATTCTGTCTCTGAGGTTATTTGGCCAACCTGGAATTTCTACCCGCCCCGTAACCTAAATCAGATTAATTCCAGTATCTTCCTTTTTACCTTCTCGACAATGGGAATAAAAATTTTTACCACTTTTCCTTGTCAGAAAAAATAACACAGGTTAGTGTCCTTTTCGTGATGGCTTCTTAATACCTAAATTTAATTCTCGCCTTTCATTTTCTTTCTTTTTCCCTTTTATCAAGCCAAATAGTGTCACAACATGCCAACTCTACCAACGTTCAAAACTTGGACAAAACGGCTGTCCAGGGTTGTCAGTATTCTGTTGAGGGTTCTTCTAGTCTCGATGAATTACTATAATGATTTGCGTAAATCCCCAAATGCTATTATTTGTATATCCTTGAGCGTTTCGGGGAAAAGGAATGACGTGGCTCTGGGGAAACAATACATCAGTTCCTGAATACTTGGATGTGTATCACCACAGAATTTGTGGGTAGCGACTCTATATCGAGACTAGTCAGTTTCTTCTTTGTCAACGAGGAACGTTGGCAGCGGTCTCGCTCCAATAATATTTTTGTCGAATGAGAGTGAAAATATTAACATGAAAACCCTTTAACATTATATATATATATATATATATATATATATATATATATATATATATATATATATATATATAGAGAGAGAGAGAGAGAGAGAGAGAGAGAGAAAGAGAGAGAGTTAGTGATCGAACTTGATTATAAAGAAGTGCTGTACCATATCAAACAAATTATTAACGCAGAAGAAATTACACTCATAAAACTAGTACCAAAACCTTTGCAAACTACTACTACCAGCTAGCAGCGATAAATATATAAACCTACCCATTCACAAACTAATAAGAGACCAGAAGGAACCAAATTAATATCACCAAATAAATTAGACCTCATCATAATGAAAACCGAAAATCAAATTCGACACCTGTTACTCTACCAACTTTGGTTCTGTGGCGTAATAACAGCCCATTCAAACTTGCTAACTCTTACAAAGCACAGGGTTTTCATAAGACCGCTCTCCTCGCAATAACTACAAAAATAGTTTAAAAAACAAAACTCAAAATTACTGCAAAATAATTATAAAACAATTCTAACATCTGATGAGCCGAGAAATCTAACATAGATAATGTTTAACAAAGCGGATCATTATAAAAATTTCAAAACATCTCTAAAAAGATCCGTCATAAGATATAAAATCAGACGATGGTGATGTAGGTTACTTGAAAAAAAATCATCAGAGATTACCATCCAGGACCCCTGTAAAAATATATATGTACATAAAACCGGACACCCACAAGGATCTATCATCAAATCCCAACCCCTATTTACAAGCTCACAAAATTCCTTAGCGATATCATTAATCGTTATTTACCTTATTAATTATATCATAACATAAACCCATGAATTCCTCGAAAATTAAAAAAAAAACCTATGCAATTTGACCAAAGTATTTTAGAGTCCCTCGACATTATTTGTCCCTGTTATTGAAAACACCGCCATGATCATTAACTCTGTTCATAAAATATTTCCATTAAAACTCAAACTAAATATCCTAAAACATTATTGTATGCCTGCCCAACAAATATCCCTTCCTACGGAAAAAATGCCAAGGTAATGGCGTTAATATGGGAAATTCACATGACCCGTGCTTCTCCAAGTATTACTTGTCTCAGATAGAAACAGGATAATTACAAAAGTTACTAAACACAATATATGTCCGTTATGCACAAGATATTTTTTTTATTTAAAGAAAAAAAAAACAGGAAGTTGATAATCTCAAAAACCCTTTCGAAAAGAAGTCTCTCCTTAATTTTACCGATGAACTTAGTCACCAAAATAATCTCCTATTTTAGTCATTCACGTAGAATTCAATAACAACGCATTCATCATTTCATTATATACAAATCCCTCCTGCAGAAACTCTTGCCACCTTAATTATGAGAATGAATGCTCGCTTAGATATGATATAGCAGTTATATAAAAATCCCTATTGAGAGCACGGGCATCCATACTCTCGTCCGGTTTTACGTAATGAACTCAATGATGTAACACAGACGCTAGTTACGAACGGTTTTCCTAACTACCTCATCGATGAGACTATTTCTTTCTAAAGTAAGTATTAGCAATACTGCAGATATTGATAAATACAGTTCCATCAACAACTTATAAAAATGCAAGATTCATGTTAATTATAAGCCAATTTTTTTGTTAGAAATATCGCGTTACTCATACGAATCTTAGTTTAATTAGGACTCATTTAAACAGACACGAAAACCTACCAAACTTTATCGAAACGTGGTAGTAGATAATAAAAGTATAATAGCTTCATCCACATTTAAAAAAGACATTAAAAATAATGGAAGCCCTAATAATGAAAAAGGAAAAGCAATAATAAAATAATATTAACAACTTACACGGCCACAATATGCTTACAGTTTTTGAAAAATGAAACATTCATTTAACTTCAGACACATACAAACTTTCAGTTAAAAAGGAAATAAAACTCATCTTTGATAATAGCTAAGAAAATAGACGAAAGCAGAACCTTTGGAAATTGTTTACTCATTTTCTGCCTAGAAAAGAAAAACACCTGCACGAACACAATAAAAAATAAATAAAAAGCATGTACACAATATCTTAATCGTCATTTTTAATGGCTGCTCGTATTTGAGAAGACGGAAGTATATTAACCGTTTAAGCGACAGAAAACTTAATCTTCCAGGTTAGGTTGAATAGTACCTGTAAGCAAAATTCCGTACGAAATTTAACTTATCTGCTCATCGTTTAGATACGAAACTTAGCTAAATGAGTTGTTAAGAAATGTGTTTCACTGTCATGCTGGACAAATTTTGTCTTCAGAATTTATATATATATATATATATATATATATATATATATATATAATGAAAAAGTAAATGTTAGTTTACAATCACCAATTAATCGTAATTCTTTATGTATTTATGTATTATCATTTACATAACGACTTCATATATTGGTCACTTGAAGATTATTTGGTTTGATAGATACGACCATTCCCAAACATTTGTGTAGTCAGTATAATTTATTAGGTTGGTGCAAAAATAATGTCGTTTTCTCACATATTAACATATGTGAGAAAACGACATTATTTTTGCACCAACCCAATGTATTGTTCTATTTTGATGTATACATTTATTACTGAAAATACTTTTTTTGATAAATTTATTTTTAAAATTTCAATCGGCACTAAGGACACCAGTTAAATCAAGAAATACCTGCTTTTTCATATATAATTTGCCGTGTCTTTTATGCTTTTTTTTAATTTCACATTTCATTGTTGTATTAAGTTGGTGAAAAAAAATACCAGCCCTGGTTATTTAGATTGCTATTTATGGTCATTACATATTAAAGGATTTCATGCTATTATATCCTAAACGACTCTTACAATAGACGACGATCCTGCATTCACCTCGGCGGCCAATGTACCGGGGATGACATAAGTATCAATATTTGTTATATGAGAGATCTTGAACAGAAAATCAATATTCCTTATCAAGTGTTCCAAGAAACAGGACTAATTTCCAAAACAGACCTATAATCTGAAACCGGGATGATAATATTATTGGCACGTACCCGGAATCCAGCATAATAATTTAGGATGTGAAATTAGTAAATAAGATTCACTTAACATACATGGATCAGTTATAATAAATTTAGTATAGGAGTTGAGGAAATTATTATAACGCCACTATTATATGGCTATTGTTATAGCATACTTTTACTTTATATACCTTATTCGTATAAGGATTCCTTATCTGTAAGGCTTCGGCTACTTTACGTGACACCTGTATAGTTAGTTCAAAAAGGACTCCAACCGACTCCTCACTTAGACGAGATGTAACACATGGTCAGGTTTAACGTGGGCAACTCGACTGCGAACTCTCGGGCAACTGGTCCAAAATTTCCTCATTCCTCAAAACTTCGGGGAACGTGGACTTTGCTTGTCTGTTTTTCTCAACTAAGTCTCTATCAAAAACAATTGACAGAACCTTGACTTAATCGCTCTATCCTCGAAGACAATGGTCTTGTCATTCGTAAGCCAGACGGCGATATGTCAGACACAAAACAGGTGGTATTTTCCAATCTCCTCACAAGGCAGGAATTGGCATGACGCCGAATTTTATGTTGGTCGAATCCGAGCCCGTAGGCATGGGTCAAATATTACATATTAACACTGCTTACACTGGATTGTGTTTGTCTACATCCCTAGACGTGACTCTGCCGGTAGGCATAGCCTCGTCTGGGTTCCTCTCTAGCCAAAGGCAAAGAGTTCAACAAGTCTGCCTCGAGCCTGGAGCGACTTGCCCAACAGGAAATAACTAGGTATTTACTAAAACTCCCCACAAGTCAGGATGTGCCACAAGGTCGGTTTTTAGGTCAAGCGATTCCGAGGCCGTAGACTGAGGCAAAAATTCCCCTTAGACCCCCAATATATGAGGACGGTTTTTGTCTGCCTCCCAAGACGAGACTCTGCCCGTAGTCATAGCCTCCTCTGGGTTTCTCCCTGCCTGAAAGCAAAGATTTTGACAAGAGTGCTGCTAGCCTGGCAGCGAAATGTCTGTCTTGAAATAACTAACCGTCTTAACTCTGACATGTAGCTCTTTATAGCAAGCCATCAGTTCATATAGTCACCGGGATGTAATATTTGCTCCACAGCACAAATTAAACAAATGGAACTACAGAATGACAAAATACGGTTATAAATCAAGTGAAACATATCAGTTGATGACTTTTGACAGCACCAGAAACTAAAGAAGATATCAAATGTAACAAAAAGGTAAAATAAAGACACAAACAAGAGACTGACATTTCCAATTACTTAAAATAAAAGGTTAGGAAGGAAAACGCTCTCAGTATTGGTTAGAACGATGACAGATACTGTAATGAAAAAATATCTTTTCCTAAAATATACTTGAAGTATTTATAGATTTCAACAGGTCAGTAGCAAAAATTGATCGGCCATTTGATGCCAAATGTTTTCTTATGTTAGAACAGCTAATATTATCTAGAAACGTGTGCAAGTTTCTGGAAGTTTCTTCTGCTGTCTTTCAGAACAAGTAGATTTTTTTTTCACAGGTAGGATAGTTTTATATTAATAGTGTCAAATTTGATTTTATTAGGGAACTATGATTATGGGGAACAGAATTCCGAGAATATGCTTTCCAGAGATCTAATATATAAAATATCCAAGTCCAAGATCAAAACCACAACAATGATATATATATATATATATATATATATATATATATATATATATATATATAGAGAGAGAGAGAGAGAGAGAGAGAGAGAGCGAGAGAGATGTCTTCATTAATCCTTATTTTATGCTCTTCTAGAAATATCAAGCTTGAGTAGAATATGTCTTTTATGTGTCATTCAGCATTAAAAAATATAGATCAACGTCTTGTTTATTATTTCTAGGATATGGTAGGTTGAAAAATATGATGTTATCTATTGAGTTGGCATTTTCATTTTCGTTTAAATATCTTTGTAAGTACCCCGATGTGGGTACTCTCTAGTACTATCATTACGGTTAATTTGGTGGCCGCTAAGAGTTGTGTTTCAAATTATTCTAGGAACTTCTAGTGACTGGCAATAATTGTGTGTCCGCATACATACACACACACACACGCACTCAAACATATATATATATATATATATATATATATATATATATATATATGTGAGTGTGTGTGTGTGCGTGTGTGTATGTGTGTGTGCGTGAGTGCGTACGTGCGTATGTGTGTGAGCGTGTGTGCGTGTACGTGTGTGTGCGCGCACGTGTGCGTGTGTGTTAATCTCTACCTTTACGTGTATCTACGTTTCGTGTGCGACTTCAGTTTCACTGGATGACCAGCTCGTCGAGCACAATGTCTATGTCTGGCTGTTTGAATTATATATATATATATATATATATATATATATATATATATATATATATATATATATATATATATATATTAGGTACCTCCACTTTTTCGGCATAAATTTTCGATACCTAAGTTTAAAATGCATTTTTTTAAAATGAAAAAAACATGCTTGAAGATTTCATTTTAGCTTTAATTGAAAGTTTAATCATTAAATTTATTATTTCTATTAAGTAAACAATTCTGGTGTATTTCAGATAGAAACTATATACATTGGAATGTCAAATTTAATTTCAAATTTTTAAATTTTCTTAAAAACCGCCATTTTCTTAATTTTAAGAAATTTGTAAAACAAACACAAATTTATCGATTTTAAAAATATATAAAAAAAATTCTGACACATTATTTTAGTAAACTTAGAAAATTTACTGTTAAATTAATCTGATTTAAAAAAAATATTACTTAATTTTAGCATAAAAAAGTAATATACAACGAATTATTAACGATTGGTACCGTAATTTTGATCCAATATTTGATCTATGTGTTGATTGACGAGTGATGACAGCTACTACGGATGACCATAAATGAGAATTACTAGAAATCTGAGTGAACGCTTTTATTTTTAGTTTTACTGTTATGTTTATTTATTAGAATAAAGGGACAAAACTCTTTTCATAATAATGGCAATTTCAGTCTACCGTACATGGAAATAAGGAACGTATTAAGTAAAAAAATACAACATAAAAAATTATTTGAAAAAAAATTAGCACCACTAAGTTTATTAAACTTTGCAATTTTGAACTCATAAATTTTGTTTCTACTTAATTACTAATTATCACAAGGAAATAGCCTAATACAGAGTTTTGCACGATTTTTAAACTATTATAAATTATTATAATTAAAATGTAAAACAAATAAAACTTTCTCGTAAAATTTAATTATTCATCAGAAAAAAATTATTTCTTCAGGCAATAATGACCTTAATATTTCTTATTTAAAAAAGCAATTAAAAGCTTTTCTAATTAAGTAATATCATAGTTTTATTGGATTCATTATTTTTCAATTCAGAGCAGATTTTCAGATAGTTAGCACAAATTTGAAAAAAAAATAGGTGATTTACCATCTCTAATGACTCTTACTTTAAACAACAAAAAAAAATTCTAAGTAAATAAAAAGGTTTTGAACGAAATTTCAGGACAATAAATATGTCCTGTGTTTAAAAATTAAATATGAAATAAAAATATTTAAAAATAAAATATTTTTTACTAAAATTTGCTAAAAATAAATATTTCAAAAATAATTTCATTCATTTGTGAATAAGTCCTGAAAATTTCATTAAAATCGGACAATTACTTTAATTTTACAAGAATTTCCAAATCAATGTGTTTTCAACGGGAAAAAAGCGCAAAAAAAACGTTATTTTAACAGCACAACGATGACGTAAAAAAAAGAACATGTTAACCAAAATTTCGAGCGTCTTAGAAAATATTAAAAAATTTCAAAAAATACATAAAAAATACTTTGGTCTTTCATCTTAATAATAACATAAGCATTTGGACGATAAAACTTTATTTTCGTTAGGTTTGTGGCATTTTTTTATTACGCTATGCTGTTTTTCCGCGAAAAAGGGGCGGTACCTAAATATATAATCTCAATTTATTGAGGTATAGATATACGTATTACACTTACATCGCTAATCCTTAATATACATAAAATATTAAGTGTTAATCTCATTATTACACAATCATTAATCTCTTTTTTTCTGAATTAATACTAGACGTTGGGATACTTCGGGTGTGAGCAATCAATTTTTGTCAAAATAGTCACATATTAACTTTTTACATCAATGTAATTTATACTTTAAAAAGAAAGCCATGTGCACATTAATCTAGTATCAATAATATAAAAAAAATCGCTGGTATTCATTATTCATTTTTAGGCGTAATTCTGATGTTACTGATATAAAACGCATATTTAAACCAAAATAATAGCAATGCATTTTATGACTGCAGTTCTAATTAAAAAGAATTATATGTTTACTTCTGGGATTCGTAATTAGAAAATATCTGATTTCATTTACGGGAAAAAAACGGGAAAAGAAGATGTTATCCTTTTAAATATTAAAAAACAAAAAATAAGAATGCCTTCAGATGTATTTTATATTTATTTTCTTTTATGTGTACAAGCATTCCTGTATTTTTAATATTCTTTACGGAACATCTAATTGATGAAACACGATATTTAGTTTTATTTCTAAAATTATAAGTCGGTTATTGACCCAAAATACAGCATTTATAATGAGAAATTATATGTAGGCGTTGTTTTCTATATCAGGAGATAGAGATGAAATCAGAATGTTAATAAAAACGTCAATGCAGCAGATTATTTGACATTTATTTTTTTTAACATTTACATGTCATACAATTTGGAACCGATGAAAAATTAATAATGGGAACTTTCTAATTTCCAAAAGTATTTTACGTTTTTTCAGTAAGTATTAATTCAGAAGTTTCTGTTTACACTGACAGACGGTTCTAGCAAACATAGTTTGAATGTTTCTATGGGTTACACACACAGACATATATATAAATATATATATATATATATATATATATATATATATATATATATATATATATATATATATATAAACATAAAACATTAGGCAGCATATAATTTACATACAAAGAAATAATCACACATAGAATCAATCAGAAATATTAATGCCATTAATGGTGACATACGTCACTAGAGACATAATATATGCATTAAAATACTGTTAATCCAGAGAGTGAAGTGATCCTCGTCGAAACCAGAGATGTCGGTAGTTTTCAGTTTATTTGGTGTTAAAATGCTAGTACTTACGAATGGTCCTCTATTCATCATCAGGCATGTGTTTTTTTTTCCTTATAAAATCAAAAACTTGAAGACGAAATACTTGTTTGTCGACCGAAAAATGTTTTTTGAATGTCTGCTATTAATGACAGTTAGGAACAATTTTCGGTACGTGTGTCTCTATTATGTCTCTAGTGACGGACGTCACCATTAATGGCATTAATATTTCTGATTGATTCTATGTGTGATTATTTCTTTGTATATATATATATATATATATATATATATATATATATATATATATATATATATATATATATATATATTTCATAGAGCAGAGTGACCCGTTTTGTACTAAAATCTTTTAAAATTTATCATAGTTATTTAACTTTAAATTGTTCTACATTCGTATAAAAATATTACTGGAATTCGCCTGGGTTTTTATAACACTATTGGAGCAATAAGAATATATAAATATCAGACACAGTAGAGTGAACTATGTTAGTTCAAGTGAAACGTAATCTTTCTCCTCATTGTCGCTGTGGTAAAACCAACATAAATATTAAGATTTAAATTTATATACGATGCTGGTCTTTTGCGAGACGCTAGTTGACGGAGAAGAGATGTTATGGATGACTAAGTTGGTTGTATTAAATTTAGTGCAGTATATGATAAATTTTATTTCTTTAATTGGATCAGCGGCGGATCTATTAATATTTTGAGTCTTTTTAGAATTTTGTCCTCCTGCTTATAGGTCAATTGCATTTGATAGTATAATAATGTGATATGTCTAGATCTATTAGAGGAAGTATTATGAACGATGATAGTTCAATCTCTGAAAATGTAAACTCGTGTCCACATTCTAGTTTAGACAAATCTTTGTCGAAAATACATCAGTGCACCATCAAGATATTAATAATCAAGAAATTAAAATTTTCCAATCCATTTATATATGAGAATTGCGACCAAAAAGTCAACTATGAATATATCAACCTAATTTCATAAATATTTGCTGTAGTAAAGTGATATATATATATAAAAAAATAGTAAATTAAAATACCACAGTTAAAAATCTGGAAAAAATATTAAATTTTTAAGAGAAAAAGTAAAAGATTATTTTGAATCATTATAGCAATCATAAATAACATAAAGATAGATATATAACCCCTTAACATGGTTTCAGATGTGATTGAAAGTACTTGGGAAAAATTATTTGAAGAGAAATTTAGAAAATTTTCTTTATCAATTTTCTTGGACCTGAAAGGATTAAAACTAAAATAAATGGACATAATACGTCTAAATTATTTAACCAAATATGCTTGAATGAAAATATACTTCCTATCTCTCTCAACCTCTCTCTCTCTCTCTCTCTCTCTATATATATATATATATATATATATATATATATATATATATATATTAGGTTGGTGCAAAAATAATGACGTAATAATGTCGTTTTTTGACGTATTTTTAACATCAAAAAACGACATTATTACATCATTATTTTTGTACCAACCTAGTATATATATATATATATATATATATATATATATATATATATATATATATATATGTTCTAATAACTTGTGAATTAAGTTCAAGCGTGTAATGATTATTTTCTTTTTCTTTCAGATTTGGTGGACATTTGTCCAATATTATTTGTCAGGCATAATTGGCAATATTTAAATAACATGTTCCAATAAAGAAATAAATATATTTTCACAAATAACAACTGTTTTATTTAATGCTGATTTTGATCCGAGTTATTGAAACACACTTATATATAATCCGACCTAATGAAACACGCTTCATATATAAATTACACCAGGCTTTGGTTTCAGGAATCTACTGTACACCTGCTCAAAGTTCTGAGCTTGGTACTTTTATTTATATGGAATATTACTTCTCTTCCATAAAAAAGTGTTTTCTTGCAACCCGATTTTCTTTTCAAGGAGCGCTCATAATCGTTACAATACTAAATTCTCTAATTTACTGCTAGACAATTTAAATCAGTTGAGTTTTTAATAGTTCGAAGCCTTCTGATTTGCCTCTAGAAATTGATTGTTAATGATAAAAGCAGTTATGAGAAAGATATCAACTAGGACAATTTTGCCGAATGAAAAACATTCTTTTATTGCACTTCAAATTTTTACATTATATTTTGGATTTAAAAGAAAATGTTACACAATGTTTCTAGAGAATATTCATTTTTCTTGCCTTCCTAAATTAGTTTCAAATTAAAGGAACTCTGCAGAACACAGAAGCTAGGTTTGTTATATAATGATTGGTCGATCATAAAATTTAATATAATCTAAAGAATGAACTGGTTAAATGATGTTTACTTTTCTATATGTATTATACCATCCTGATATGGACAATCACGTCTCTCCCCATATTCCTGTTCATTCTAGATCTTAGTACGTTTTATCATTTTGCCTGCCTAATAAATCTTTTCGCAACCACTTGTTATATTAGTTTCCGGCTGTTTCCTTTGACTGTTTGTCTTCAGTGTGTCCTGTCAGAGTCACATTCACTAAGACGGCTTTTCTTATTATGTTTTCTAGATTTTTCAGCCTAATTTTTTTTATAGTATATAAAAGCGGGCATTTTGTTTTCTTTCTTAAAACTTCGTCATTACAATTATCTTTAGTCGATGCTATTCTCAGCGTTCTTCTAATCCATATCTCTTTTGCTTCAAGTCAGGTCTTGTGAGGAAATCGCCCAATATGCACTGCTAAGTAATACGACCGAATCCCGCAATATTGCAGTGACATCAGATGGTGAAATAATTACTCAGAATCTCATTTCCAAAAGAAGCATAGTCACATCTTTCTTTGATGATCCTATTTACATGCAAATATGATGGCGCCGCTAATTAGTTTTCACAGTAAAGCAAAAAAAAAAAAAAGACAAGTCATAAAATGAAGCCGTACAATAAGTAAAAGAACTGAAATCACAAAATGAAAGATACTGAACTCTATCTGCGTATTCCTTATATATGGTTTCTCCCTTAAATCTTTCTGGTGTTTAAGGTAAAATAAAATATATTTGTTAGCCTAGTGTGTCGTTTTCACTTCCGTTTTCAGTCTGCTATTAATACTTCTTTATATAATGTCTGCTTCTTTTTATATCTATTTATTTTTTGTTTACATCGATTTCATTTTTTTCATTTCTTATACATTCATATCCCGTTCATTTTTCCCATCTCCATTTTCTCATCTTCCTTAATACGATTATTTTATTTCTAGCCTCACTGTCTTCCATTTTGTTTTGCATTTATTTATTTTTTTCAATTTCACGGATTTCTCTTTTCTTTCGATAAACATTTCTTTATTGCTTCTATGCGCTACAGATTTTCTTCCTCGTTTTTCAGTCTGTGTTGATTTCTGATAATGCTTTATTCGTTTCCCTTAGAAAAAAAGTGTTATTTATATTATTAGAATACCTATTCTTTTAAAGTTCTGACATTTTGTTAATAAGAATTATATAAAATTGTGTTTCATATCGAATTTCATTTTTCTCACCTCATTAATTACATTGCTTTGATTTTTCACAAAGGCAGAGCAGTTCTCGTCATGTATTCTTGATTTATTCCCTAATAAACAGCCATAGCATAGACCACAGACATTGGGATCTGAATTATTAAAATAAATAAAAACGCGATCCAATCTAACAGAAAATGCATTGTATATGCGCGTCCTGTGTATGAGGATAAATTGTAACCGGCATCAAGGCCTCTGATCGGATGGTTTTGAAAAGCGTGAAACCACCTCTTGATTGTTCTTTTTCCCCCGATCCAAGCTGATCCGGAGTGTACACCTATTAGAGTCTAAGTTATGTGCAAATTGTTAACCAAAACCTGGTGTCAAAATAATATGAAATTATAAAAATAAATTTTTAGAGTAAAAATACAAGTTATAAAATTTTGAAGTAAGAAAATCACGGGAATGCATTAAAAATTATAAATACATATTCTATACATACAAAAATATCCGGAAAATCTTAAATAACTCACTGAGGTTGATATATCGTAAAGCAAAATAAACCAAAACATAGTATAAACTTTCCATATACAATTGAGATTTCTTCAGAAATATATATATATATATATATATATATATATATATATATATATATATATATATATATATATATATATTCTTTATCGTACTATGATTAGACATTTTGATTAATTCTACTGCTGAGTCTCTGATATAATCAATATAAAATTTATTTAATCATTTCATTACATTATTGTAAATGTGGTTTAGTTATATATATTTATTAAGCTTAGCTTGCACTATTACACGCATAAAAGACTGAAAACGTAATTGTGAGATCAATCGTTTCCATGTGAGGAGAATTTCAACATTTATTGCCCAAACAGTTTCTCTTTATATTCAGTTGAAGTTGGCCACCTCGAGACGGTGTAATGGTTAGCAAACTTGCCTCGCTAGAACAATTACGACTGATTAGTGAATTCAGTGCTCAGTGGGTGCCACGCACTTTCGGCCTCATGCCAGATATAAGCTACGCTTGGAAAATCACTATATTCAGTGGAGGTTTCTATACACTTTCTCTTAAAACAGCATTCAGGAAAATAATTTTCTCATGTCCACTAAAAGTTATGGCATTTTCTAGTAGTAATGTGTGTTAACTCCCGATCCTGTCTGTTTCAAATAGTTTTAAAATTGGACATCTTCATTATGACAGTTTTCTTTTACATTCGAGTTACATGTGTTTTGTATTCTCGTTACAGCATATGTTTAAAGACTTTAAATAATGTGGCTTCTCTTATATGTTAATGTTCGTTTAGCGTCATTCTGTAGAGCAGAATTGATGAGTCTTTTTATAGCTTGAAAGGAATAGTTCTTAGGTTAACGATCATTTTTCTAACATCATACAGTTTTGGATACAGCTACGCCAAAAGAAGCAAAATTAATGTGCAATTACTTCATTCCTGATGATTAATAAATTATAAATGAATCATACAAAAAAATATATTCAGTGGTTAATTAAAATGTACTATATGATTCATTATTGCAATTATACATGATTAAAGGTCTTCACATTATTAGGAAACAGCAATTAACACCTTAATCTAACAGGCGAGCACGATTAAATACGAAAGTGTGTAATCTACACGGAAATCCGAATAGGTAAATTATTATTATTATTATTATTATTATTATTATTATTATTATTATTATTATTATTATTATTATTATTATTATCTTTGATTTCTTTTCTTTCCGGGTCCCGCCCAGGGACCTAAGTTTAGAAAAGGCATCATGACACTCTCCACTGACAAAAAAAAAGTTACATAGATAAAGCCCTTCGTAAAGTGTGGGCTGTACTTGTCAGAACAATTTTTTGTATCTCTTTGAGGCATGGACTTCCAGGAATCCCTTCAATTAGTCTACTGCAATCTTTTTCAAACCAGTTCTAGGGCTCCAACTACAACATGGATTGTTGATGTTCCCATATGCCACATTTTCGAGATTTGTATTCCAAGGTCCTTGCATTTTGACAGCTTTTTGAATATCTTCAAAGATACATTGCAGTCAGCGGGGACTGCCATATCAATAAGGATGCACGTTTTTGTTCATGGTCTTTAATAACAATGTCTGGGCGGTTGGCTTTGATTGTTCTGTCAGTTTGTATTGTGTAGTCCCATAGAATTGTAACAGGTCCTATCTCTGTAACCGAGTCTGGGTGGTGTTCATACCATTTCATTTCAGTTTCCTTCCCGTAGAAGTTGAAGATTTTTCTTTGCTGATATTGGCCCATGCTGTCCTGCCGGGTGTTTTATACTCCGTGGGTGCCAATTATCGTGCAACCTGATGATCAATCGTTTCTGGATATTTATGACAGATTCTGCATTTTGGGCTTACGCAATTTGATAATTCTTCGCAAGCATTGGTCAGTTCCAGTTTTCAACCCTGCACTACGTAGCCACTGATGGGTACGGGTTTTGTCTACGTCAGCTTGTTTGGTACAGGCAGAGTATTGTCCATGAAGCGGTTATTATTATTATTATTATTATTATTATTATTATTATTATTATTATTATTATTATTATTATTTCCTTTGATTTTTATCCGGATCCCAACTAGAGAACTAAGTTAAAAAAAATTTCATGACATTTTACACTGATCATTTTGATACCCCCCACCCAGCAAAAATATCTAATATTACATTCATTATATAAAGAAAACACTTTGCAATTTGTGATCTGCATTTGTGAGTACGAGTGTCTGTAAATCTTTACGGCATTGGCAACTATGTGTCTGTCGGAAGTTTTCCTTTCAATCAGAGGGGGATCCAACTGGATTTAGTGATGTCCACATCTGCCACATTTTTTAAGATTTTCTTTTCAAGATCATTGTACTTTGATAGTGTTTACTTTTTAAAAGATCTTCAACGATACATTGCAGTCTGCAGGAATTTCCATATCAATAAGAAAGTGCGTTCTCTTCTTATGTTCTTTGATCACGATATCTGCAACTTTGATTCTTCTGTCTATGTGTATTGTGAACTCTTATAAAATTGTTGCATGCCTATCTCTGTAATCGGATCTGGTATTTTTCATACCAGTGTATTCATTCTCGTAAAAATTCCATATTTTCCAATGCATATATTATTATTATTATTATTATTATTATTATTATTATTATTATTATTATTATTATTAATGTTTGTAGAGAAGATATATACGTAGGATAATATCATATATTCTATTACACATGTGTCCGCGAAGAAAATAAGATTAAAGACTTTTTACCTACATTTTTCTTTGTGTGACTTGCTTGCATTATGAAGTAAGGCGATCATGACTCTCTATATTTTCCTGTCCATTTAAACTCTTAACACATTTCCCGACAAAACACAACCATGGATACATAAGAAAATCAAATAATTATTGCATTTAATAACAACATTATACGTTTTAAATGAATAAATTGAAACTGAAACAAAATGGATTTGAATAAGCTGTTCCCAATGTTTTATTTCAGATTACTGTATTGTTCTTTGCCAAATAAAAGGATTTTGCAAGAATATCTATATTCGTTGTGAAGAATTTATGCTGATACCGAAATCAATATTTCTTCGTGCCTATATACTCAGAAGGAAGGAATTCTGTTAATTCATCTCTACATCATTTCTGTTAGATTGTATGTAGTACTCATATATATTTTTTGAAGTCGCCGCGGAATCAAGTCTGTACTTAGATAAGAATGAAATTTCCACTACTGATTATTTTATCCAACTGAAAAGTTGTTTTGTTTTCTTTTGTTTAGTTTTAATGACGTAACCTCTATATTTTCATGTGGTTTGAAGGCTAAAGAAAACCGATAATTGGTTGATTGGATTCTATATACAATCATGAAATTATTTCTCTCTTACAGCCACCGAAAATAAAACAGTTCAATCGAAGCTGTTTCCTTTTAGTTCTAGTCTAATTTCGGAGTAATCTGGTAAATTGTTAATTGTGTGTAATGTCTCTGGGTATTTGTTTGTTCGTGTGTGGACATAACGTGTGTGCATACAACGCACGACCGAATGTCTATCGAATATAACCGTCTCCATATTTGATTGTTTAGCTTACACATTCAGATTCGATAGACTTCACACTATCGAATAACAAATGAAATAACCGTTATATAAATTATAAAATATATATTTCTGTTTCTTCCATCGAGGTTTGTATTATTAATTTTTCTATTCCTTCGAGGATTGTATAATTAATCAGTCCGTCACCAATAATTTCTATCCGAAATTAGCCACAAGATTGTTAATATCAAAAGACAGGTGAATATCACATCACGTCGCATATTTATCTGCATCAGTCATCTTATATATAAACTACCGTGTATGTATGTGTGCGTATGTCGAAAGAACACATCTGCTCCAACTGGTTCAATTTCAATGATTCATATTAGGTTGGTGCAAAAATAATATCGTTTTTTGACGTTAAAACATACGTCAAAAAACGATATTATTTTTGCACCAACCTAATAGTTCATTCAAAAGCCATAGAAAAGTCAGGCAAATGGAACGATTTTTGCTGAGCACTGATTAATTGTCGCGAGATTATCCGGTGTTAAAAATATACATTAATATATTATACTAGCCATTATAGTTGATTTCATGATTCAAGAGGTGTAACACTTATTTTCTTTTTGTATCCAAAATTTTAAGCTACCATAAAGCCGACCTATCAGACGGCATTTAAGCTAGTTCCTGTGGAGGACTTTTGTTTTGCCCATCATCACAATAGCTAGGGAAGCGTAGATTCGATAGTCATCAATAAACTACAGTAAAAATCAAAATGGTTCGCTTCATTTAAATATTGAATTAATGTTTAAGATTACCTTTTAAAGATCAACATGGTTCTTCCGCTGCCACTTAATTTAAAGACGATTTGATGAACCTAGTTCCCTATATTCCGTACAGGCAATTATTTTATTTCATGTGTGACAGAACAGGGGACAATTTATAAGATAAAATTAATAGTGTAAAGTTGGGAAAATATTTAGAAATTAAAATTAGTTATGCATTCGACATTTGAAGAGTTGGAAAAACATAATAAGTATTCAAAAAAAACTATAATGTGGAATATATATATTAGGTTGGTGCAAAAATAATGTCGTTTTCTCACATAGTAACATATGTGAGAGAACGACATTATTTTTGCACCAACCTAATAAATAAATGCGAAATTGGAGTTAAATTCTCCCACGAATTCTGAGATTAAAAAGTCCCATCTTTACAAGAATCTGTTATTTACTCGAACCCCCGCAAGTGATGTCGCGTTCTGTCGCAAGGTCGGTTTAATATGGGTAGCCATAGCGCGTACAACCGGGCTAGGAACAAAAATTGCCCGAACCCTCGCAAGCGTTGATTGCGCTGCTCTCGGGGCAAGCACCTACCCCGCTCTTGATGCAATTAGATTACGCGGCCTCGAGCAAATCTTCCTCAGGGTAGGGCATAACTCAGTATAATTTTCCTTAGTTGCGAATCTGTCCTTTGACGGAGCCGACCTTGAGTGCACTCTGTTCAAAGACAGACTCAACTAGGATATGATAAATAGGGTGTTAAAAACTACATCAGATTAAATTACACACAAAAAACACAATATCTGTGTATTATATACTTCTAGGCAATATCACCCTTCAGGTTTAAATAATTTGCATATTGATTTTTAAAAAAAATCATTAATTAACTGTCCTTAATTACTGTTCTTTAGCCAGGATTGTTTTGATTTTCATATAAAAAATAATTCTCTTTAGGAATATCGTCTTATATAATGCAGAAAAGTGTTTCAAATTTGCATTTTACTTGGCATTCAGCAAGTTGGTATCTATTTCTAAATCTTTCCTTAACTATAAGAAGCCAATTTCTGAATGAAATGTTCATTGAAAATTTTTTGTTTCACTGATTTCAATTAGTGAATATATCGTAATTTGCGAAGCGATAACGAGCGGGCGAAGACTACTAGTTTTTTCTTTTTTTTTGGGGGGGGGTTAATATTACATGAAATTAAATCGCACAAGAAAATGTAATGATTTATTAATATAAATATCAGCTTGCTTATAACATAATACTTTCAACAAACACCTCTTACACTTATTTATAAGCGGTTTGTATCTATGCAAGACCTCTCTCCAATACAATTGAACAATACTCTTCTATTAATACAATATACATTTAGTCATAAACTTATATTTATAATGGCTTGCTTACGTGACTGGATAGCTAATCTATTTGCGGACGCCATCACAGTTATTCTTCGAGCTGTATATTAGAGAGACATTACTTACAATATTAGCATATATTAATTATATTGTCAGGTTTAGAACGCAAAATCTGACATTATAATTGTTGAGCAAAGAGAATACAACAGATGTCAGGTTGTATTTGACTTCGTGATAGCGCAAACAACGTTGTTTTGAAAAGAGTTTCGTATACCTAATCTAAATTAACCTCTATGTAAATTCATATGGGTTTCAGGCACTTCTAAAAAAGTTGTATGCGGATATTGTCTCCAATGAGAGTTATTTTCACGAATTATACAACAAACAAATTTGGCTAAGTTCCTGGACTCCATAGCAGATATCCTGCAGTTCTAACCATTCTGCTATATTATTTTATGAATTTGAGTTCTTCGTTATATGAACAACGATGTTTATTTCAGAACACATTGATGTAAGCTGTTCTTTCTTATCTAATCAATCCATGATAAATTAATTGGAATTTGAGATTTTCAATTTGTAAGTAAAATTTTACGCAAAAAACAATGCAATATTTCACTGGAAACAATATCCATGGTTAAAACCTAAATTCTAATGTTTTAATATAATGGTTATTATTCGACTACCATGAAAAATATATTGCATTTAATTATCTGCTTTCAAATAAAACATTTATTCCATAAATTAACATTATAATTTAACACATGGAAGAGCATAATATTTAAAGAAAATTGTTTTGATGAATGAAATACCATAGAGTGACAATGATTGCAAAAATCTATTTTTTCTCTCCGGATGATTACAGTGAAATATTTGTCATATGTTACATATGAAAAGTCCTTTATAACTTCATATATATCAAAAATTGTATAAGTACATATGTTCACTAATCCCCAATTTTTTTTTTCAATAAATCAAAAAAAAAAAAAAAAAAATGATGTTTAAGTGTAGAAATGACGGAACAGGGATACGTTTAGTGGTTTCATTGCAGTATTTACCCGCCATTATTTATACACACACACACACACACATACATACATATATATATATATATATATATATATATATATATATATATATATATATATATATATATATATATATATATAATTTCTCAGAGTAAACTTGTTGAAAAAGACATTATGTATAAACGTAACAAAAACGTATTATTAGCCGAAGCGTTACCTAAAATGTGGAAATTTCAAACCAAAAACGAAATGAATTTATTCAAAACACAGTAACTATTAACAATAAACAAAATGTCCTTAGCAACTACAAGAATTTAGAAAAAAAAAGTTATTGTATTCATGCTGTAGGCTGAAAATTACGTCAAATACTATGACGTGTGGAAATACTATTTTTATTGCATTTATTGATTATTCCTAAAAGAATTACTACTCTCTTAAGCTAACGTTCACAACTGTAACAGGAAATCAAAAGAAAATGGTTGAATTCATCAATGCAACGACAAAATCAATATTTCTACACGTGACTGTACTTGACGTAATTTTCAAGGCACAACATGAATACAGTAGTGTTTTTCTTCTACATTTTTCTGGGTATGTCTCTTCAGAAAGAGTTGGAAGAGTCTCATGGTGATTACGAAATTGTTTGGAGTGATCTCTAGTGACGACGACGTCATGCCTCCAAGCGACTTCAAATAAGTCCTCAGTCTCATCAGGGAGGTCTACATCCAGTGCCTTGTAGGAAGTAGTGCTACCCGGAGTGAAAGGTGTGTCTGTTGAAAGAACCTTTATCTGGAAATATGAGTCTGCAACATGCCACACAAGCAGGAGTACATAGTCAACGATCTCAGACAACTTATGTGATCAAATCAATTCTTTTATCTGGTTTCCATAACTCATCATTCTTGACGCCCCTTGATTATTATGTGTGGGGTGCGGTTGGACGAGATACAAAATCAACTCTTTGTAACAAGAAAGATGAACTGAAAACAAGGTTTATGTCAGCATCCACTAACTTAAAGATGGACACCATTCAGAAGTGATGCAGGAGATTCCGGAGTAGTTTGAAGGCCGCGTTTAATGTCAGTGTCGATTTTATTGAAAGGAGTTTACTCTTGAATATTTCAAGATATTTTTGTGTAATTTTGTGAACTATATCAGTTAAAATAAAATGCCAGTGTTATTTTATTTTTGCGAATTTTAGACGGCAATTTATCCATCGCGTCCATTATCTTGCTTATAATTAATTTATTCTAGTAAAATCTCTCATTGGCGTTGATGAGCAGAAATCGATTAATAAAGAATCGGCGACTATGTGTATATTTTAAACTATATCAAACATAAGTTAAAACCGAATGTAATGATGTATTATCAGTTTCTAAGCATTGACCTTTTTATAACATCCATAAATTACACACACACACGCACACACACACACATATATATATATATATATGTGTGTGTGTGTGTGCGCGTGTGTATTACGTTGGTGCAAAAATAATGACGTAATAATGTCGTTTCTGACGTTAAAAAATTAGTCAAAAAACGACATTATTACGTCATTATTTTTGCACCAACCTAATACATATAAATATATACACACACACACAACAGGCATACATGCATACGTAGCTCTCACACAAATATATATGTGTATATATATATATATATATATATATATATATATATATATATATATATATATATATATATGTATATGTATATATAATTATTTATTTAAAAATATGATCCAACTCGCTACATAAGAGGTCTCATGTTTCAAAACAAGAGCCGAAAACTTCAAAATAATATTTGAATTAACTTGAGTTAAAGTAGGCTCTGTTCCATCTTCACGCGAAATTTTTTGAGGAATAACTTATTTCTGAAATTTACGAGTTTTAATAGTATGGTCAGAATTGAAATCAAAAATTTCCATGGTAACATCAAGGGCGGATTGTTTAGAATCGTCAGGGCAGGGGTGTTAATAATTTGTATCAGTATAGAGTTATTTTCATAGATGCCGGGTCAGGGTAAGGTGGGGGTGGCTAAATTTACGACGGAAGAAGTTTTCGCATAGTCTGGGTTGAGCGTCTACAGAGATTTATTTATTTATTTTTATTTTATTCTTTTGTTATATCGGTTGTGTCGCCAGAAAACAGTTAATTCTTGCCTGTTGTTTAATATGTTTTTATTGTTTAGAAGCTTAATAATGTGTAGTTTCTCATGGAGGCACAAAGGGCATGGGTCATCCGAAGTTTTGCAAGTTCTAGTCCTGTTAATGATTTTCCATTTTACTTTAAGTGTCCTATTTTTTTCTTTCAGGTGCCAAAAATATTTAGATAGAGAGGTCTGATGTCTAAAGTTGATGTTGTTGAAGGAGAATTTATGCTGCCTCCATCTGGTTTTAAAGGTATTTTTCGTGGACCCAATGTATATCATATTATTGATAGGGTTCTCCATGGATGATATAGTGCATTGGTATACCACAGATTTGATGCAGCTCTTATTTTCTAATGGGCAGTCTACCGGGTTTGTTTGTATATATATGCTCACACATACATGCATACATGCCCACACACAAATCTATATATAGATATATTTAATTGTAAATATATCTATATCTATATATATATATATATATATATATATATATATATATATATATATATATATATATATATAATTTTTTAATCATCTAAAATAGTCAAACTTCTTTTCCTACGTATATAGTTATAGAAAATTACATTTTGCATATATATATATATATATATATATATATATATATATATATATATATATATATATAAAAGTTTTTTTTTTATAATTTCCATTCAGAACCATTTTTCAGTCCATTGTTTGAACCCTATTAACTTCAGCCTGTAAGATATGGGCGTAAAGTACGCCACAATAGCGATATTGGTTCATCCATAGTGTTGAATATCTCACGTTAGCCGCTTCCTAAAAAAAAAAAAAAAACATGCAAACATTTTCCCCGACTCTTCTGTTGAATCTCTTTATTTTTCTGCAATATCCCCGTGATCTCCAATTCCTTTTTCCACGTCGTACGTTTATATAATACACTTTATTCTGTAGCACTCTACATTCATTGGCTCTTTCTCAAACTTCATTAAAATAAAATGTAGCATCGACTGAAATATCATTATCATATATGGTCGGTGCATAATTATCAGGCATTTTTTAAACAATAATTATTATGAAAAATGAAACATAACGATTCAACAGTGACATTTTAAATGATTATTCCGCTACGTATGATTATCGCCACACATTTGTATAGGCTGAAAATAAAAAAAAAAAAAACATTATTTAAAAAAGTAAAGAAAACATCAATTTTTATTTGCAAATAACTCACCAAAAAAAACGCCTGATGCTCATGCACTAACACAATATTACTACCTTCATTTCATGGGTGCATATTAGTGATAATTCAGCTTCTCAATAACTCAGTGTTTCTTGTTCCCCTACGATAACGAAAGATAAGTAATTTTAAGTATGGTCAATGCGTTGATTGGTGACAGCTTGGGAAACCAGGTGTTTTCAACTTGCATGTCAGTCTTGCGTAATGGATAATGGCTTGGGTATCTGAGTGTTGAATTTCAATTGCAGTTGGTTTCATCATATTCACTTCCGCTCAAATAACTTTGGGAAATATATGAGTGCAGCTCAACTCCCCCTCTCTACAGATTAATTATTAAGACTTGTATCACCAATTTATTATTATTTCAAGTAAAGATTCTTACAATAAGAAATATAATTTGTAAGTAAATAGCATGTGAAGTGTTGATTAACCGTAGAAAACGAACTAATCAATCAATTATTCAGACAATGTTCTCTACTATAATACGACTGAATCGTCAACCAAAATCCTTTTCATCTTTGTAATAAGCAAAATTTGAATAGGCATACAGTAAGTTACTTTGAGGGATTGTTCAATAGCCTGATATTACTCTTATCAAGAATATATGGCAGGCGTCAAAACCAATATCAATTAAAATAATTTAATTAAAGCATGTGATTTCTGGCATAATCAAATAAATATTAGGAAAAAATCATCGTATGAAGAACTATTTCCACGCATTATTTTGCTTCTTAGACACATTCAACATTATAGCGAATATACCTATTGAATTTTACCTGACTTGAATTTGTTTTCTTACATGATATGAAGAATTGAATGTGGGAAGGCAAAAAAAAAAAACTGAAATTGATTTTATATTTGCTGACAAAGCCAGTATAGTTAAATATGTAAATATCATAAAGCAGTTACTACTGGAACTTGAAGTTTTAGCTGACGGAAAGAAACTATATTTTAAAATTGAGATAAAATGATTCTTAGAAATAAAACATTATCAAACCTTTGTAGGAACATATTTCAGTTTCAGATAAAAGTCAGTAACGAAATCCACGTCTTGCGAAATGACGGAAATAACGCTTAATGTTTAATAGAAAATTGGAATCCATGATGACGGTAGCAGCAGTATCGTCATGGAGTTCGCAAAGAAATAGTAAAACGATAATGAATGCTTGGCTGTAGAATTGGTCAAAACATGAATCAAATAAACGAAAATACTGAGAAATGTCAAAGTGAATACACAGAAATAAACAATTGAAATACAAATTAAATGAGAGAAAGATGACAATCGATTGATCGGCTGATTATACATTTACGGCTTTCAGCTATTTTAAGCCAGGAAGCATTTAATTTAGATTCTGATATTTTTGTAGATCATAATGATTTCCTAATATAAGCCATACTAATTAACCCATAGCTGGTGCGGGAATAAGAGGCATATACAAATATTTGCGATTAAGAAAATATGACAAAACCATCTGAATTTGGATCTCCGCTCTACAATCTTATTTCCAACTCGTTGTGCATTGCACTACGCATACATACAATGTTACAAAACCTGGTATTGGCAGACAGCCATCTATCTTCTTATTGACTCGGCACAAAGTTGTGTAACTTCCGTCATCGAACGAGATCTGGTGTTTCAATGTGATATAGCTGTAAGCCAGTTGAACGCGGAAATAGTAAAAGAAACATGAAAAACCCTGAAAAAATAAGACAAAAAAATAATATTAATTGCATTTAAAAACAAGAAAAAAACAGGAATGTTACGAATTTCTGAAGAATAAATTTGGTTTAATGTTTAAATCGGTATCCTTCCAAAGTACATACATCAGCAGGAGCCATTGGACACATATTGGTATTATTTCTAATGTCACAATTGTGGAAATAATGTTTTTACCTGAATAGACGCTGCAGTGAAAGGCAGCATGTGATGATGGTATATTAATATACGTTTTGAAAGTCACAAAAGAAAGAGTTAAGAATGAATTAGCAGAATTATGAAATTAATGAAATGTCGATTCAGGATGTTTATTTCCTTCTTTATTCACAGATTTTCTTGCCTTAATCTCAGAGAAATGCTCTACCAACTTAACATTCTACACGGTTTTGATATCTAAACTGTTTTCAATAGATTTTATCGATCAGATAGATAGTCGAGGCTGCACATTCTTCTTTGTGCCATTTACGTTCAGGACTTAGGCGATTATAGTCATCCACAACATCCCTTTAACTCTTAGTAAATTTTAATTCTTTTGCTCTCTCTCTCTCTTTCTCTCTCTCTCTCTCTCTCTCTCTCTCTCTCTCCCCTAAACCGTGCTCTGTAATCCATTTACAGAATCCTGGTTATGCGTAATTTTCACTGCCGCCCCGTCTTTCAATATGTATCTTGATAGTCACATTTATCAAGCCCTCATTCATCTGTCTCCTCCTGATGCTAAATACAAGTGTCTTTTTCGTTTCCATTTCCTCTAGAACTCCATCGTTGTTTACAAATTCGTCTATGCTGTTTTTAGTCTCTTTCAGTAGAACTATATTTCTGTTGCTCCGGCTCTTTTTCATGCGTTAGAACATTGTTAAGCACACGCTACCGTATAGCAGAACTGATATCCCGTAACAGTTCAAGACTCTCTTCATTTTCTTTCAATATGCAGTGGGTTTGCAACCAGTATATTTGATATATTATTCTAATATCCTACCAAAAATATCTCAATTTTTCCTTACAGCGCCAACTGTAGTTTGTGACGTATTTTGCATATATCCGACTTTATAATATGGCTGACATATGAATTAAAATTTATGAGATAATTTGTATTTGTCGAATTAAGAAAGATGTTCCGTTTTAAAACAATATGAAAATAATGAGTAAAATATCAAGAAAAATTAGGTTATCAGGTTGCATTATTCATATATAAACTTAATATGTTTTTCTCTACATATAAGCCCCAGTAATTTTTTTTGTGACTATAATATCCTTGCGTCATACATCTACCGTAGAAATTTATAGATGTTTTAAGACGGTGTTTATTTTCATAATTCTAAATATTTACATGTTAATACAAGTCTTAAAGTATAACGATAAGTTGTCTGATTTTTTTTTATAAAATATTTCATCAAATGTGAAATGGTTTTTATAAAACCGAAACATATTTTCCTGATCAATAGGCAAAGGTTTTTCTTAAGTTACACGGTAATACCTTAGGAATGGACACCTTTATTAACGGTTATGTTAATATCTAAATATGTACTCTTTAAAATCTTCATGAATTTTAAAAATATTTTTATAAATTTTTCAACATTAATATTAATAAAAAGTGTATATTATGAAATGCGAATTGACAAATTTATGATTTTTTGGCATTGGTGATCTGATGTTAAGCATAAGTCGTGTTTATTCTTCAAATAAAATGTATATAATTCAAATAAAATTGTTAATTTCCAAATAAAATGTACATATTGATGAAACAAGATTGCTAGTTAAATGAGAAATGTTATTGTTCGAAAATTGTGTTATATTGTCATCTTAGTAGTCTTGTAAATTGGATTGAATCCAAGTAAGTTTTAAAATTATTTCATCCTACTTGGATTAAAACGCATTTATAGAGCAGAGCTAGAATGTATTATCCAAAATATAACCTGAAAAATATCGATGATCAATGTTATCGGAGAATATTTAAATCATTTCTGTTTTCTGGCGCCATTGAAATATTATCTTAATTTTCATGAATTAAATAAATGGCGTATTTAATAAAAGAGGAAGAAACAAAACGAAAAACAAGAAGGGCAAAATATCGATGAGAGAGTTGAGTGCATTTATGCAATACCAAGTAAATGGAAAACTACGAATTAGAAAAGAGTTGAAAATATTTAAAATCAAATTAAAAAAAAATCACATTTCTAAAATACTTAAAATGTGTAATGGATATAGTTTAGCAATGATGCTGTACAGGTAGGGAAATAGAAACCAACAAAACAATTTAGAAGAAAATATTAAAATAGAAAAGAGATTAATGTAAACTTCAATTGCAGGGATTAATCATGAGAGGCTTACATTTAAAAAAGAAAAGGGATATAATATTGGTAAAAATTACATTGGGCTGTAGGTAAAGGAAAATGCACGGTAAAAGATTAAATCTTGATTTAAGGGTAAGAAGGCAGCGTATATATATATATATATATATATATATATATATATATATATATATATATATATATATATATATATATATATATAATAAAGGATCAAACATCTTATATAAACGAACACGAACTTGTTTCTTTCCAAAGGCGTTGAAAACAAGTTTGTGTGCGGTTACATAAAGTGTTTTACTACAATTTTATTATTTACATCCACTTTGTCAAGGCATCTGCATCGAGCACTTATTGATATACGTCCGATTTGTGGTATGATATTTTTCATTATCTTAAAAGATTTGTATGTATAATTGTCTTTTTCTAACATGTTTCGTTGAATATTCCAAACAAGGAAAATTGATATATTTTTTGTTCATTTTTTCCACATTCTCTCGTTTTCACGTTTGTTGCGAGTAATATATGAAAAAGATTGTTCTTACCAGTCATTGTCACAAGCGCTTTCGGCTAATTCACAGTCATTTTCTAGGTATTTGCTTTTAACAGTTGTTAATTTTTTTCCATGTTTTTTTATTTTTAGATATAGTTGTTTTCTGCTATTCGGATGGTAGTGGCGTTTATTCTGAGCTCGGCTGAATTTAGGACAGTGGACAATACGGTCATTTTTGTCACTCTCTTAGACCCACCAATGGCAATATTATAAGAATCTTGGAAAAATTAAATAAATGTTCATGAAAATCTGCTTTTCTGCCCTTTTAAAAGAAACAGGCACACACACACTTGCACAGGCATATATATATATATATATATATATATATATATATATATATATATATATATATATATATATATATATATATATATATATATAAGAGAGAGAGAGACAGATACAGAGACAGAGAGAGAGCAGGCAATAATGTAACAGAGGTTTCGGTGTGTGAATACGAAAAAGAATGTATGTTTGACTTTTCCTATTCTAATTTTAAAATTTGAAATTTTTTCTTTCATATCCAACTCAATTTTGTGGGTAATCATTGTAAATTTCTTCATTTTATTCAGTATGTCAAATCAGCTTGACTTTCTCACGCATTGTGGAGAATTGAATAATACCAGTATGCTATTACGGTTTTGTTGACTATATCTTATGATTTTCGAATGCCACATGTATATCAGCATATACAAAAAAATCAGAGTATTATTATTACTATCATTATTATTATTATTATTATTATTATTATTATTATTATTATTATTATTATTATTATTATTATTGTTAATTTTTTGTTGTTATTTTCGTGTGGTATCAACTTACCACGTATTAGTTTTAAGTGACTAATTACCAAGTTGCCTCCGATGTCTGAGTAAAAAGAACACTGTTGGAGAGTTATCTGTTCACAGTAGGGACATTCCTTTTAAATGAGAAGATTTTTGCTGCATATATGTGCAGTTGCGTTAAAATTAATATTTTCTATCTCTGAGTTGGTGATGTCTCCAGGAATTTTATTCAAATGACATAATGCTCGTATCACAACAGTGGTAATAGTAGTTTTAAATTTCCACATTTTTGTTACTTCGATTTGCAGATCCATATATTCGAAATTCTGTGGGCAAATCATAGCAGTTAGTTAGCAGGCTCCTTTCTCGAAATATTTTAGCCTTAGGTCTTTTGTATTTTCAAACATTTTTCTGTGTGTGAAGACTTAAAAATTCCACTGTATAGTCACTAAGTTACCATTTGTGACATAATTCGTGTGGTGTTTGTACCATGTATCCGAGATTTCAATACCAGATTTCGAATAGACATGCCAATATATATATATTGTCCTAGACAGTCATTTTTTTATGTATTTGTCTTAGAAAAATTTGGACACCCTGAAACTATGTGGTCAAATTTAGGACATAAAAGACACTCGGTATTTGAGGCATCTTTGTTGATTTGAGTATGGTAGGGTTGAATTTAACTTTATGCTGCCATAATTAGCTGCTCCGTCTCTCAAAAGCATTCATGGTTTTGGCGCTAACATCCGTGTATAGTTCATTCAGAACTTTTGCGTAAACTCCATACAAGGATTTAGAATTTCGTTTTTCTTCGACCGTTTCAATATAAGCAGATTTTCACAGTAAATTATTTTACTTCGAAGCAGATATTTAATATGCGTTTCTTTCTTAGTATCTTCTATGTCTAAGGACTTACGTATTTATGGAATTTTTTTAAAGATAGAAGTATACTTAGCACGCTCAAGTTTGAGTGCATCCTTCAAATAATTATTTGATGTCGTCTATAACTATTGCACTAGGTCATTGATTCAGGTTTCAAAGATATTTGAATGAGTTCTTGGCCACCAGATTCAGTGCTTTAAGATTAAATGTCTATTTTATAACACAGATGCTTTAGGTTACGACGATTACTAACAGCGAATTTATTTCGTCTATTCTATTTGTTCCATTCAATCGTTACTGCAACACCAAACAGTCTATGAGAGCATTATTTTCTTATCTTTTCCTTTTTTGAGTACTGTATGCTATTTCTTTCTGGAATGTTTGGGTATTTTGGAACGGCCTCTGAGAGGTTCCTGATAGATCTGTTGATATCCACAACTACAGTTATAGATTTTACAAATTTCCCAGCATTAAACTTTTACTTTGCAAACTTGTTCAGGGCAAATTCCATTCTGATGATATCAACGAAATACTTTCCTAAATCCAGTAGTGATTTGAGATAAGTGTTATTTCTCGCATAAAGCTTGAGACAATCCATGGTATTAATGTTATGTGGATTTTGTATCACCAGTTTTAATCGTTGGCTAATTTGGAAAGAGAGGGTAAAACAATAGGGAAGAGCAGAGGTGAAGATTAATTGCCTTGTTATATCCTGCGATTGATGCTCATATTATTTATTTTAATATCATAGTTTGTGTGATTGTGTATAAGGCTTGTATACCATGCATATTCACTGCTATTAATAAATGCAATGATATCTGTGAAATATTATAAACCTGCATATTTTTAAAGATTCAGTAAAAATGACGCTATCAAAATCTTTATTGTAATCTCTCCATGCAATTCTGAATTTTCTACATAAATTCTTACAGTTTTCCATTATCATCTTGTTAATCAGGAGGTGATCTTGGGATGCATATGATCCTTTTATACATCCCATTTTTTCTTCAAGATAAAAAGGTTATTTTTATCCAGGAATAAATCGGTTCTGTTGTTGGTTGTTGATATCAATTTTTAGATAGTAGTTATGGATATGGTCATGCAATTTGGAGGAATCTGTCGGTTAATGTTGCCTTCAGTGTCGTCTCTCGGTCTCCACCCTGTTACATAAAGTACTATCAACAAAAAGGATACTTTCCTATTCGTTGTTATTAGAAGAGAAAGACGTGGCAGTTTAGAACCGGTGGGGGGAAAGATGTCACATAAACGTATGTACTACATTGACTCAGCGTCTCTACGCAGGTTCTCTTTGTCGGTTTCTCAACCTGGGCCTGTAAAGCTTATCAACGCCGGAAATCCTTGTAGCCTCCTGTTGAATTCGCGCCGTTTTATATATCCAAAACCCAGACAAAGATATTCTCTCAACGTCAATATATCACGCCTTTCAGGCACCTTGGCCAATGGCTGGGCATTATGGTCCTGACTTTCACATTCTGTAACATAAAATTATGCCTTCACTTAAGAACTCAGGATTATTCTTGATCCCAGAGTTAATGGAGAATTGCATTATGGATATTCGGTAGAGTGGAACTTTATCTGTGGATGCTTACACTTCTGGGAATTTGCTAGATCTGATTTAACTTTTTTGACCAATCGAGTGCATCAACATAATTTTCCTTAGTTCCTTGGTTACCTATCCAATGGGCATTCGCGTTAAAACCTCCAGGTTCACCGAGATTATGTTTTTTTCCATATGTTTTCTAGTGAATCTTATGTTGGTGGTTTGATGAATTTTCGGTTACTTTTATTCCGTAAAATTTCTGAAAAGATTGTTATGTCTGTAGAAGGAAGATTGATTGACAGACGTTTCGCCTTTAGCTAAAGAGGTGTTCTTAAATAGATAATTTGTTTGTCAATACAGTCTCTGGATAGGTTACAATTGGTGATGATTCACTGTAGTTCATTTCTTTGGACGTTTTCTTCGATTTATGTTCTGCTAAAAAGTAGATTTCCTTATTTTCATTTCGTATTCACCCTTTGTTACTTGTATAGCAGAATATCTTAGGTTATTTAGGACAGTTAATTTTTCTTCTTGTTTTTCAATATGGCGGGACGATTTTTCAACGGATTTATATAACTTTAATATTACCCCGTCAATTCTTTTTCTATTCACTTGTGTTTGTCATGATAAGGGATTATTATGTACTTGTTAAGCATTTCGATAAATAAAGTATCATCATGGACAGAGCTGCGATCTCTTCAATTATATTTTACATGAATCACAGACATTTCATATTTGTCAGTTAAATGATCATTAGTCACTTGATAAGCAGAGTAAGAAGATTGGTTTGTGAATAATCTTGCTTTAATATGCCTGTTAATTTTTTTTTTAAATCTTACAGATGTCAAGACAGGGTTTGGCAACATTATTTCTTGTTCTCAATATGCTGCATTGTGACTGTTTTTTATATATTTGAGATGTTCAGTTACGAAACTTTGTGCATATAGATCTTACACATATTCCTACTACGACCATTTTTATCGAGTGTTTAATTTGTTGTGGATTGGTTTTGATGGTTGAACATGCGCATCAGATTTGGGAACGTGGCTGAATTGATTTGCAGCGACAGCTCTTCAGGAGTTTCAGGTTAGATTGTTACGTTTTTAACCCATTGTCACAGCCAGTTTGTTTCAGCCGCGAAAACCTTTATTGAACGAGGGTTTGTTGCCGTATGAGGATGGTTATGTATGATTGGTGTTTAGTGCCTAACAATGCTCAGGATCAGGCATCCACCTAAATTTGTCTGGCACATTTGCTAAGTATTTAAGTATTCAGGGGTATCTACTTTGCTGACCGTCCTGGGTAAGATGCTAAACTATATCCGCATCCTGGGTCAGACGTTAAACGACGTCCAGCTGCACGGCCTCTGATCAGGAGGATTTGAGGAGTTTGGAGCCACCATTTAATCGCTGGTGTACACAGGTCCACCCTGACCCGGGGTGGTAGCACCCGTTAGGGTTCAAGCTATGGGCAATTAGTTAACTATTAATTATTACCAGCAATACAATTTTGAATGAAATATATGACCAGAAACAGATTTTTGACAAAGAAAATATTACCAGCAATAAAAAATTTTGTCGGCATTAAATAAGCCATTGAGGCTGATATGCCGTAAAACAAAATAAACCAAACGAAACTGAACCAGTTTGCTGTAGATCTATGTGAGACATTTAGACCCAAGTTACATCCCACACTAGTAATAGTTGTATTTGTTGGACTTCACGTTGCTTTGTGTGTTTCCAGCTCATCTATTATTATAAATTAACTTCGAATTCCAAGTAAAAATGCCGCGTCCGAGAAATTCAAAAATATATAATATCTAAACCTATCCATCCCTTTATATTTATTAAAGACTATTTTTTTATTGCTGCTGTTATTTGCCTTTGCTGTTGTTATTACTAGTGTGCATATTTCTAATACGAATTTAGTCAACAATTCGCAAAAGTTTTGATAAATAAATCCTTCTCTAGTTTAGCTATATCAAAATATTTGACAATATTTTGAGTCAATTTTTGCGTTTTTTTCTGATGTATTTATCGTTTGTGCAGTCATTAGATTGAAATATTCAGGTCTGTGAGACTGTGTTACACAGCCGTCGAAATTACACTATATCAGCTTGTTTCCTCTACAAAATTTGATGAAATATCGAATAGGGAGTAGACTAGATTTTCTCCATTTAGATTATCAAATGAAGAGGTGGGTATGTATGATTCACACAGTAAAGTATAAAGTTTATATTAAGGACAATGATATCAGATTAAAAATAAAATGTATTAAATCCTTAAATATTACCTTTTTACGTTTCGTAGAGAAACTAGAAAAAATAGCAGAACATCCTACATACCAATTTAACTGCAGATAATGATATTCGAGAAGTGTGCATTCTTTCAAAAGTAATTGAACATAGATGGGCCGATAAATACTCCGTTGCAGAACGAAATAAAGCGCGCTAGTGCAGACGATGGTTTCTACTACGAAAGTGGACAGGAGCTTGTACCCAGCAGGAGGGCATCATCATTTTTTAAAGATTTTCCAATGCATACATCTGTAGATATATTGTTTAAAAAACAGTGAATTTAGAAAAAAAAAAACTAACAACAAAATATAACATGTTAATTAATGTCAAATAATAACGGATTAGAATCGTATATAAATATAAAAGCAGGCCCTGAATTCGACACCCATTTTGCGACGATCTGATTCATGCTTAAACAAGATGACAAGATGGCCAGATGACTGCGTTTAAGAATGAAGCAAATTTAGAACGCTGATTGTTGATTTCAATGTCCACTTTTATATTTACCTACGCTCAAGCATGATATTGAGCAGATTAAACGATAAATATAGTATAACTTAAAACTCTCTCTCTCTCTCTCTCTCTCTCAGTATGATATATAAATGACATCTCATAAGCCAATTGTGAATATTTAGCAAAGAAGTAAGCGCGTGTCAAGATATAGCTAAATTAAATAGATTTCTTTTATTTTTCTCGTCTCAGTAAAAGTAAGTCCTTGCGTCTTTGTAGCATTTTAGCCTTGTATGCTATAAAACAAATACCTATTTTTATTATGTATAAAATATTATTTGATAGGATATATGTACAGAGGCACATATATCTATGTTTATAAAACAGAATAAATCTGTCTGAGTGTCACTCTCTATATGTTTGCCGTTTCTACAAGTCACTATTTTGCGACAGGTTTCGATGAAATCGTACACAGGTGTTGCAAATAAATGAAGATAGATCAAAACCAATTTTCAATCTCCAGGACCCCTGGATTTGCAGAGAAATCGATAAAACTGATACGACATTTTGCAAAACGTCAAGGAAAAGTTGCAGGCGAACAGTTTCTTACTGGATGAGCTTATATTCTTCACACTTAATGCAAAACATAAACATATGTAGAGTGCTTGATAGTTCCCGTGTGACATTGGTATCACAAAATATTGCAAAAATCGGGTTCAGTAAGCCCGTTTTTCGGCGATAGCTTCCTGGTTTATCATCCGATGCATTCCAAATTTGCCATTTAAATTAGATATGAGACACGAATTATCTTGCGTGAATATTTCGGTTAACTGGACGACATCTGCGAAAACTATGTCAAAAATCGGCTTTGGCAATTTGCCCAATAATTGTTTCAAATGATTCAATCCATTGTATTCTAAGAAACTATGATGCAATGAGAAGGCGTATTGAAACGCTAAAATGCAAAAATTTCTGAGGTAATTCGTATTACCCTCATCTTTAGAGCAAACGTGCGACGAACGAGGTGAGATCATGCGTATGCACTTCCTGGTGAATCAAGATCTGACGCTACATCACTGTTTTTGTTTGATTATTAGATTTGAACAATATTAATTAATTAACAATACTAACTGAAAGTTTATTACAGCCATAGTGATTTTACTGAATAACTAAGAAATTGAAAAAATTTCACCACGTGCAACGACCACACAATAAAATGTTATCGATGGAATTCCTTTATTAAGAACAATTAATTTATTTTTAATTATTATTTATTAAGAACAATAAAAAAAATGCGAAGGACATACCGTAACAAATATGAGGGTGAGGAGTTGTATATTATACCAACGGATGATTCATGTAAGCTGGAACGTAGGCAGATAAAACTAGAAAATGAGGTGGGGGTATACATAGATGTGCGGTTATACAGTTGCAGCCACGTACTCCCAGGAAATACCGGGGACCTCGGCTAATGTGCCCGCGTTTGTGTGTGTTTAGGTGTATGATTATATAAGTATGCATGTGTAAACATATATATATATATATATATATATATATATATATATATATATATATATATGTATATATATATGTATATATATATATATAGAGAGAGAGAGAGACCAGGATATATGCCGAATATATATATATATATATATATATATATATATATATATATATATAGGTAGACACGGATATATGCTTAAATTAACGGTATAAAATTAACACAGGCAAACACGAACACGCGCACGCACACACTCACACTGATACATATACATACACAAACACACACACACACACACACATATATATATATATATATATATATATATATATATATATATATATATATATGTGTGTGTGTGTGTGTGTGTGTGAAAAGTGTGTGTATATAAATATAAATAATTATATATATATGTATAATTATTTATATATTATATGCGCGGTACTTATTAGAAAGCGCTCAATATCAGAGATAGAGCTAACATATATGGTTGGACAGGTGTGAGCTTGTGACCCTGATTTCACGCTTTGAAACCCAGGGTCACAAGCTCACATCTATCCAACCATATAAGACAATAGGAAAACCGTATTTTAACCGACGCGTTTCGTCCAATGTGGAAATATTCATGGCAAAACAGAAATGAATTTATTGGATACAAAGAAACATTACAACAAACAAAATATCCTTAAATCTATTAGTTGCTAAAGACATTTTGTTTCATGTTAAATTACAATTTTTCTCAGTAAATTCAATTCATTTTTGCCTTGAAAAATCCACAATGGACTCAACGTGTCAGCTAAAAATATATTTCTCCTATTGTCTCTTACCTTTACTCATATACTCACGCGCACACACACACACGCGCGCACACACGCATATATATATATAGTTTTTTTTTTTTTTTTTAATTTATAACATAAATATGTTATAAAATCACTACAAAAATAGCCATTTTGTTTCAACACTCTCGGTGTCTTATCAAGTGATGATGTTGAATGTAAAAGGTTTTACATTCAACATCATCACTTGATAAGACACCGAGGGTGTTGAAACAAAATGGATAATTTTGTAGTGATTTTATAACATATTTATGTTATAAATTTTTTTAAATAAATAATTATATCTGCTCTACTTTGTATTTAGCACTCTTTTAAGAATAGTAATTGTTGGTTATTGGAATTCATTCCATATACACCAATCATACACTTGTATATATATATATCTATATATATATATATATATATATATATATATCTATATATATATATATATATATATATATATGGTAAAATGGTCTAACAATCTATGTTAGATGATTAACAATCATAGGTTGGCTATATCGGAGGAAAGTATTTGTTTTCAGCTACTACATTCATTCCTTGTTTAGCATAATGTAATATAATTTCAGTATACTGTCTTTTCATTCATTCGCATATTATGTGATAGCCATTGGTCTTTGGCTTCCTCTTCGGACTTCTTGTCTAATCGATTAAAACTGTTTCCTCGCACCATCGCGTTCTGTATTATCGTCTGCTATTACTTCCTTTTTGCTCCTTTGTAGCCAATGTGAATGATCTGTTAACTTCTGCGCGCGTCCTGTGTGAAACTACAAAAGAATGGACGCCTTTCGAAACCGAGACCTCTTTTAATGTTACCAACTCTATATAGCTTGTTTCTTTGTACTCATTATTGCCCACAAGCTAAATGATATCTCAAAGTCTATTCACCTCTCCGGAGAGACATTGCTCCGCCACTCTGCTTATATCCTTCATTTGCCGGGTATAACACTCGGCTATAATGAAAACAAGTGGAACAGAATATAATATCTCAGTATATTTATATGTGTGTGTTTGTTTAAATGATACTTTCAATATTTCATATATGCAAATACTATTTAATTTAATCGATATTACATTTTACACATCTGTTGCGGGTTTAGCAGCTCTAGAGGCTACCAATAATCGAAAATGATATCAAAGTAAAATATGAGAATATCTGAAGATAGTTACTGTCATTACGACGTCGACAATTAATGTGAAATACTGAACCTTTAAATTTGTGATTAAACATATGGAATATAGAAGGGAAACATTACATAAACCAATCCTAAACTTATTAAGAAGTACTTACTTCATTAATGCACATAGAGAGATATATAGATAGAGAGAAAGAGAGAAAGAGAGGGTGATAGAAAATAATCGATAGTATGTAAAATATTTGACTATATTTCTCTGATGAGGAATTTTAATTATTTACCCTATTTATATTTTTCGGACACTTTTCCATATTGTTCAGGCTGTTTTACTAATCCCGTGCAACTTTTTGCAAGAAATATAAATGAGAAACAGGCAGTCCCTATAAGATAATACTGCAGGAACATCTTAAGGCCGTAATACGAAGAGAAATAAAAGAGTCAGGTGTGACTGTCCATATAGTGATAGAAAATTGAGATCATCGCTATATGTGGGATGAAGTTGAAATAATAGACAAGCTCTGGGAAAAAAGAATCAGCACATATTCTAGTTTGCAAAAATATCCTGGGCCGAACAAGCATAGGAATGAATACAATATACTATATACAGTTATAGAAAGATCTAGATAAAAAGAACAATAACAAAAAATAATATCAGCATTGATAAAAAATGTAACAGCGACATTTGATTTTTAAGTCCACAACATTCACTTACTAATGTTCATATTCATATATAGCCAGTGGATAAAAGTTTGGTTTGATTGACCTTAAAATGAATTGACCCAAAGTGTTGTGGTCACCTTAGAGGGAGCAGAAAATTGGTGAGTTGACTTATCAAGGGAAATTCTCTGAAACTGAGATATCTAATTGGTATTTTTTTCAGTTCGAGACTATGTTGTCAACTAAGACTTTTCTTTTGATTCAAAAGGCTTCAGATTTGGATGTTGTTGATATGATTATATTATTATTTTGAATAAATTAGATTTCATGTAATAAAAAATGTATTTATTAAAATAGTAAACTTTTTTTAAAAAAAGTTTCAACCAAATATAGCGAAAATAATTAGCCCTTTTAATGCATTTTCCCTCAAAATATGTTTAAAGCTAGGAATCTGAAATTTGGTGTTTTTATCTTATTGAATTTCACCCACCTAGATTTTTCCAAACCTGATTCGAGTAAGTGATGTAAAGTCGACCTACTGCATATGGCAGTATCAGAATAATTTTTATTTTCAAAAGTTATGTCATAATGGTTTGTTTTTTAATGGAATCATTAAATATTTTATTAGAGTAAGTTTGCAACAATAATATATCAGTTAACAACCGTATTCTGCTTTGGTTTAGGGGTTTGTCACGAATCTCAATTTCGGAGTGCTATATCATCTATTCTAATTTCAGGAAGACAACAAACCACGTCACGAATTAATTATAATTCCTCGAACACGGATATAATATTGTTGTCTTGATTTTGCCGGTTTTCTCAAAGAGGCAACAAGCTTTGATAATAGTGATGAAGGCTTTGTGCCGAACCAACCACACTTTTGAAGGGCTGAATACAAAGATCAGGTGAACTACGTGCAACCAGGTCCCCAACGCCTCTCCGCAGGTTTTTAGTTAGGATAAGTCCTACTCCTAGATCAGCATGTCCTTCTATTTACTAAGTACGAAATAAGACATAAACACTTAACATAGACACATCCCCTCTCCAGGACCAATAAAACTGTCAAACTGGCCAGGCGAGTTCAGAGCAGCATAGATCCATCCAGCTCTTATCTCAAATAACAACTTAAAAGAGACTGTTGGACCAACACAAGGAATGTTAAAAAGATTTAAAAAAAAGAAAAACAAATGAAAACTACAGACAAAAGTTCATTTTTTCCATCAAGACATTCATTTCTGTAGTTCACAGATACAAGCAAGCAGAATTTTTTTTTCTTCTTCTGATGACCATGTTGGCCGAAAATAGTCGAGGAATCTAAATGAAATTATAATAAAAACAGAAGAATATTAATATACAACCAAGTTTTCTGAAGATTTTAATTTTTTTAATATATATTAGGTTGGTGCAAAGATAATGTCGTTTTGTCACATATATTACTATGTGAGAAAACGACATTATTTTTGCACCAACCTAATATATATATATATATATATATATATATATATATATATATATATATATAAGTTAACATAGAAGTCAACACTTAGAGGCGACAGTCTGTTTCATGCTTGATGAAATCGTCAGGCCACCTGATATATATATATATATATATATATATATATATATATATATATATATATATATATATATATATATATATACTGAAAACGACAGGTATTTTGTGTTAAGTTTTATTATCATCTTGCCCAAATTATGAACTGCTGTAAAATTTAAATATTTCAAATTAACTATTTCTTCTGAAATTCCAAAGTGAATTCCCCAAGATAGCAAATTATTACTCCAGCCGAAATATTCCATGATATTAGAAGGTCAATAGTAACATCATTTCTTCAGACACTGATAAATCTATATCCAAGAAAAAAAAATTACATTCCTTCCGAAATTAACAATCGTTAACAGAATTTCCTCATTGTTTGAATGAAAATGATTATTTGAGATTTGAAAATAGGATTTTTAAAATCCACTGACATAAATTATCTGTGCTTTTAATTAGTATTTTTCTTAAAGACATTCGCTGCCTAAATATACAGAAATTATATATATATGTTTGTGTGTGTGTTTTAATCCAAACGTAGGTGGACAGTAAATGATAACATTTATTTTGAGATTACTTACTAATACAATTACATTTTGATAAACAATTATTAAATATAGAATTACATTTTATTTTATATAATACTAAATAACAATAGCACTGAAAATGTTTTCAAAGCTGGTGCTCAAACTGTTGTCCATAAAAGATTACACAGCCTTGAAGTCTATCTTCCTCGCTTCGGCACACATTTTTCGCATAATAAAGCAATTTCCTAATCTAGAGAAGACACCCCCACGTATAAAATTCAAAAAAAATCCAGACGCATCCCTCTAGTAATGACTTTCAACACCACCCTTCCTCCAGTATCTCAGATAACCAATAGTCGATGGAAAATACTACACACCAAATCAAACTTAAAAACTTTATTTCAGGAACCTGCCTTCTAGCATATCATAGACTTAAGAACCTTAAAGCTACTTATAGTTAGTAAACAAATTCCAGATGATAAGGTAACCTCTAGTATAGCAAAAAGAAAAAATAAATTAACAGCAGAATTTTCCCAACCATATAACAACTAAAGAGCCGATGTTGTAACCGCATTAGACATACGAATTCTTTAATTATGCAAGTCACTAAATCTACTTTCAAAATCTACCACAATTGTAGAAGTCATAACGTAATTTATCTATTAGAATACACACTACGCTAAAAACAATATGTGAGAAAATCTGAATTGCCCTTTCACTACAGAATGAATTATTATCGGCATCGGAATCAGATCAAGTCAGCACCCCACGAAATATTATTACCTGCTGAACAACATTTCCGTCTAGAAAAACATGATTTTAGAAGCCATTGAAAAGCCACTATAATTGATAAAAAAGAAACAGACAGAAACTTTAAAGTTAGAAAAATACGAGAGGAACATGAAGAGAAATGGATTTTGTGCCTTAAATCACTTCGACGGGATTAACCACAAATTTAAACAACATTAATATATAATCCCATGAATCAAGCCATACCCACATTTCCGACGCACCCAAGACAAACATGCTACAGAAGCGTTATGGTTTCAAACTTATACACACACTCATACAAATATATACACGTACACACATCACACACATTCCCACAGAAATAAAAGATAACATACACTTAACACATATATCCCATTCGCAGCAACCAATAAAACCGGCCAAATTACGAAGGAGAATATTATGAATGTCATTAATCTCCCCTCCTCTATCTTAAAAATAACTTGAAAGAGAATGTTTGAACAAGACAAGGACAGACCAAAATTAATGATAAAAAACAAATGTAAAGTACAGATAAAGTTCACTTTTTTCAGAAACAGTCATTCAATACTACTACCAAGCAAGAGGTATTTTTCTCCTGATGATGGCCATGGACGCCGATACTACGCTAGGAACGTAAATAAAATAATAAAACAAAAAATATTAGCATACAACCGAGTATGGCTGAAAAAAATAATATTTTAATATATTTTATTGTTCAAAACACGAATCTGTGGTTCATCCACGATACAATAGTATAGACTGAAAGCTAGGTAATTTTAATTTTAATGAAAATATGTAGTTAACGACATTTGGCTCAGTGCATATATCATACGGAGATTATTTAACGTAGTGAATATTATGTTTATGATGAGAATAAAGTGAAAAAAATATTAATTATTGTTAAAATTAAAACAGAAATTTAAATTAAGAAAACAAAAAACTAAAAGAAAAATGCCAAATAATAATATAGATCAAGTATTTCAACAAATATTAATTTTTATATCGACATGTATCGATGAAATTATTTCTCTTTAATAAGCTAATTGATAATATATATAGTCATAATATATATATATATATATATATATGTTTGTGTGTGTGTGTGTGTGTGTGTGTGTGTGTGTGTGTGTGTGTGTGTGTGTGTGTGTGTGTGACACTATTTAGGGTTGTGGGAAAAAAAGAAAAGGTGAGAATTAAATTAGGTGATAAGAAGCTATCACGAAAAGACACTGAGCGATATTATTTTTCCTAACGAAGAAAAGTGGTAAAGATTTTATTTTCATTAGCGAAGAATGTAAGATACCGGATTTTATCTGATTTATGTTACGGGGCGGCGAATAAGATATAGCCATCTGCCCATGGCATAAGGAAAGTTTCAAATTGGCCGAGTGGCGTACGGGGCAGAATGCTAAGAGATAAAAATTATTAGGTCATGGTGTGATCGAAACCAGAATGTCCGTTGGACCACCCAAGTTACAAGGAAAGAAAGACTGAGCAATTAGCTATCTGCGGAGATGTCGTTTGGAAAAGGCACCTGTTTCATGTCAAGAGCTGATCATGATAAAAAAAAGAAACTATTTTATCGGAACAGTTAATTAGCGACAAAATGCAATGTCGACAGATGACCACCCACTCGATGCTGGTGAAAATCTTGATTGATAAACTCCAGATTAAATTCGGTTAAGATAGATATTAGAGTCGTGTGAGGTCTCCTCGACGAAAAGAAGAAAAAAGTCAAGATATTTTTTTTTCCTTTTGAACGATAACTGCAAACACCCACGCTGTTGGGTGTTCAATGGCTGAAGGGTGGCGTGAGAGGTAGGCGAAGGTAATCATATGAAGAAGGAGGGGAGGCCTGTTGACGCCCCCTGAAGGGATCGGTGTGAGATGTCACTGTGAGAGAAACCTGTTGATACCTCTGAAGTGATTGGTATGAGATACCAATATGAGAAAGGAATAATTTGGCAGGACGATTCCCTTAAACTAGAAATTAAAAGATTTCCAAAAGTGGAAAGTGGTGGATTTTCCGGACCGAAAATAAAGAAAACCCTTAATGCGGATTTAGAATTATCAAGGAACCTCAAACCCCGACAAGCCCACCCCCGCTTTTGGTCGGCGTCCATATAAACAGAGTCGCAACGAGTGGACGGCAGTTTGCAATTGAGTTGCATTGGGGTTGAAGACAGGCAAGCAGATGCAGTGAGCTGAGAGCTCGCAGACAGCCTCGCAGAAACCTGACTTAAGATCCACGCAATCACAACCTCAACTTCTAACCAAGAACGATTTATTTTTGAAGATCGACTTAGACTCACACCACCAAAACAAGTTTTATGAATATCGCCTGAAATACACCAAGAAACAGTTTCTTGAAAAAACAACTTAAGATGTTCAGACTCGCCTAACAAACGCAAAGTGTCACGTATCCATATTAGCGGTTTGGGAGAAAGACGCAGTCCTGTATTTAGAAACCAGATATAAAATATTGTTATCCTTTTTTAACACATTTGAACTTTTCGAGTTACTTTATTTTCTTTTACATATACTCGTGCGGTATTTCCCTTGTACGGACTTGACTTGCATTACAGCCCGGCGACTGATTAATTCTGTCTACCTAAGATCAAATGACAACGTGGGTAGGTTAGACTAGAAGCCAAAACAGTTACTTCGGTAACCAGACGTTGGAGGCGAGATGAGAACGACAAGGCTGATACCAAATATACCAAGATTCCCACCCGAATCAGCAAAAGGTAGGAACGTCACATTTGGTGCTGCGACCAATACCAAGTCACATTGGTCGTCACAGGACAGAATAGGATGGCAGCGGCGGGGAGACAGTCGGGGGTGATTCACAATTGGCGCCGTGATCAGGACAGCACGACGGACGCGGCCAGGCAGACGTCACATTTGGCGCAGCGACCACGGAGTGACGTCATATATATATATATATATATATATATATATATATATATATATATATATATATTCAGTCAAGTTTAATAAAAAGGATAGTTAAGTGTCATGCACAATACACATTTAGCCGGTCATGATTTTTCTTAATAAGAATACAATACATTGTATACGGCAGCAGAGCATCCAATCAAGAGACTGCAAGTTTTCAAGTTTTGAGTTGTGTGGAAACCACTCTTAATTTCTGTCGTTTGTTGAGACGGTGTGGTAGCACTTGTAAGGGTCCCAGATATTGTCAAATGTGGACACCCAAACGAAGACAAAACACTATGAACTCATTTTTATAAAGCAAATACTACCAAAGCATATATATATATATATATATATATATATATATATATATATATATATATATATATATATATATATATACATATATATATATATATATATATATATATCTGCCACACGGATGATCTGTGATACAGCGAAAATGTCTGTCACTGGATGAAAAAATATATATGATACTGAAAATTTATTTCGGTTGAGCTCTCTAGGGAAGAATTGAGAGTTTGTAAATAGTGAATATTGCTGCAAATAATGCAATACTCTTCGATAAAACGAATGGAGTTGTCGCAGTTACTGGCATGTTTATATAAGAATAAATAGCTTTAAATACAAATACCAGCAAATATATATATATATATATATATATATATATATATATATATATATATATATATATATATATATATATATATATATATAATTTGCTGGTATATGTATTTCATACAGTCCGGAATTACGTATAATTTTCCAGTATTATACTTAGTTAGGTATTTGTTTCTGCCATTAGAAGCAAAATCTGAAGAAACATGCTTATGGCGTTTTAAATCCAGGTATAATTCTGAAGTCACCATATCGTATTAGATACATCTATAAGGGAAATGAGTGTGTAAATTACTCTTCCGGTGGTTTATAACACTCTATTTACCGTCTCCCAGTTGCCTTCTGTCTTTGGGACAAATTGCACTCAGTTGCGACTTGTCAAAGGACTGTCGCAACTGAGAAAAATTATACTGAGTCGTAGCCAGCCCTGGGGAACAGCTGCCCGTGGCCGCGCCCGCACATTGCTCTAAAGAGAGGGATCCGTGTTCGCACTGAGACCAGCATAACCGACAGTTGCGGAGAACCTGGGGAATTTTTGTTCCCCATATTAAACCGACGATGTTTCACAATCTGACCTCATTTGGGGTGGCGGGTGAATAAATACATATTACTCTTGAGGAGTTTGTAACACATCTATTTGTCAAATCTCAGTTGCGTCTCTGTCTTCGGGCAGAGTGCACTCAGTGGCGACTCTGTTTAAGGACAGTGTCGCAACTGAGCTAAATTTTACTGAGAGGTGTCTAGCCCTGGGGAAGAGATCTCAGAGGCCGCGCCCTCACATTGCACAAGAGAAAGAAATCGGTGCTCGCAACGCGGCCAGTGCAAACGGCGGTTGCGGGCGCTCGGGATTTTTTGTGCCTAGCCTGGGCGTACGTGCTCGGGCTCCTCACATAAAACCGACATTTTTTCACAACCTGACCTCGTGGCGTATTGAGTAAATACAAATAAAAGAAATGCGAAAAGCGATACTGCATTTACACATTCTACAATATATTACGTTAGGTTGTTTTACATTAATCACCTGTTACATGATCTTTCTCAAACTCAGTACAGTGTCTACATTTCTCTAGGAAAATAAATATTCTTTCCTGTTAACGATTAAATTTTCAGATATTTGTAATCATATATTTTTCGCAAATAGTTTTAAAACATTTGTTTGTCGAAAAAGTAAATTTGCAATTTGTTATTAAGAACTTTTTTTTGCGAGACATGTTTTATGATATTTTTTTATTTATTTATTAATTTCAATTAAAAATGTTTCTTGACATTCATCAAAGACATTCAACTAATTTAAAATTAGATTGATGATGTTGATTATTCCGTAGAGTCTCTGTCTCTAATGGCCGGTATTTTTGAATGCTCTGTAAACTCGCTGTTTTATTGTAGGACTGGCGCAGAAATTTCAAACTTCAGTTCAGAAAGGAGAAATTATAGTACAGATGATTACTTTTCAAATCATCATTTCCGGCAAATGAAAATTGCCGCCAAGGAATACGTGATTAGTCATTTGAAAGCAAACATTTTCTTTGGTCGTAATGAGAATTCACGTTTCGTAGCCATAAACACAGGCCTATTGATCTTTTTATGAGATCATTTCTTCTTGGCACAGAGCCTTCCATTTTAGAGTGAGTATCTGTTTATGGGTAATGTTTTCTCTCTACTCTTGTATGTGGTTCTGTTTGCTACACATATAGGGTTGTTGGTTAAAAGATACCTGTACATTTACAAGTGAGCCACAAGATGACGCAAAGTCAAATTGCAAAGAAGAACTTTCTAGAATATTTCAATATCTGCTCAGCGGAATATATTTTTTCTAATATACTACTATATTAAATCTATACTAACATAAATTATATATGATATATATTATGTTAAATTATTTTGAGTGTAAAACCAACCAAAGAATTCCTGATGTATGAAGCAATTAATTATATTTCACAAAATACATGTTTACATAAAATTCCGTTACCGATATTACGTCACTTATAAAATTTACAGAATAAAATATCTTATTTTGCAGTACATTTCCCCGTATGAGGGAATATATACATTAGACGAGGCCCAATTTTTATATAGATTTTCGTGATTTTATCTGTTATCCGTCGTATAAGAGGACCGACTGGGACACGTATGACGAAAGTGTGAACGTCGAACTTTATGATGAGGTATTTGCATCAGATTGTGAAGTTCATCGTAATTTTGAAAGGTTTTTATTTATGTATGCTTGTGTAATAAGAAGTAATGATTTTATAGCATCTTAAATATTTTGGTTAACACCACGAAAATACCCTGTAATGTAATTTGTTGGAAAGTACAGATTACATTTGATACTAAAGTTTGTAGTTATTTAACACGGCAATGGTTTATGGAATTTAATTAGAAATATAGATTGTATATCAAACTAAATGTCGTTATTTAGCACTACTATGGGGAATAATGATTGGTGTGAACGTACACAAAGCTATACAAATCATGAACTAAATATCTGTTTATCTTACTTGTTATTTGTGCATGTTGCCCAGTATAACTTTTGCAAATTGTTGTACAGTCGTTTCTTGTATATTGCGTTTTAATTTGTAATCAATAAGTATATGTAGTTTTTCTTTCACATTTATAACTGTAGTTCATCATTATAATGCGTATTGTTTCAACAAGAAATATATACACCGGTTGCAATCATTTGTTAGCCTACCTCGATCCATGTGCCTATAAACCACAGAATTTAAGATTACCGTATTGTAAATCTTGTATTAGATGACCTCATTATATCAATGGTAATTACGAAGACGTTAAAGTCGCCTTATACGCGAAAATATGCAGTATTTATAAACCAATTTTCACGCGCATACCCATAAATACGCACAAGAACATAGACTTTACAGGACGAACGTACTATATATATATATATATATATATATATATATATATATATATATATATATATATATATATATATATATATAGTACGTTCGTCCTGTAATATATTACACATATACAGACACATATAAATAAATCTCTTTTTTATACTGGTGATAATTTTTTCAGAGATTTTTCGATAGATGGCCTTGATATTAATGACGAACGTTGTTGACTCACTGATCTTGTCGGTTTTCCTGGTTTATGGGTATTTATTTTCGCTTAGATGTAACCGTTTTAATAATCACCTATTATTTTCGTTATTTTACATAAACCAATTACTGCATTGTTGACTTTAATGATATGACAGAGATGTTTCTTAAATGAGTCAGTGTTCTTTTTTTGTTTTTTTGGAGGTGGGGGTGTTCTTGTGACTTTTAAATCTTGGTTTGTCATTGAGAATGCTAGTGATATTGGTGTTATGGTCTTTTTTGTTAATAATGACGTATCGACCATCCGTATTGTAATGTCTGGGTTACTCTATGAGTTTGTTGGCGGCTTTTTTTAATGCTCGGGTGAGTATGTGTTCTTTGTGTTTGAGATTAAACGATTTTTGATTCCTATATGAAAAATTACATCCAAAACTCTTCAACTTATGAAAAGCTGAAAGAAACAGAAATCTTAACCTTAGATTGTTCCTATGAATTTCCTTGCTTATTGTCCATTTAGTGACACAGATTCGTGATGTAAGCAATCATCCTGCAGATTTTTTACGTGTATTTACGGGAATTTAATCGAAGATCTTGTAGAAATATATTCTATTTTGGTTTTCATCACATTTGAGCTTTTTTAATACATTACAATGAATGAACTAATGGTTGTAAATGGAAAATTCAGGTTGTCGAAGATTTTCCTTTAATTTTTAATTTCTTTTCAGAGATTAACAATCAGTTATTTTGCGAATTTACCTCTTGCCATAATTATAAACTTCTTTCACGAATTTCATTTGCAAAATGTTCTGTTACTAATTATTAGGTCAGGAATAACTTCTGATATCATTACTTGAAGATTCTAATATAATCCACTTGATTAACCTCAAGTATTAAAGCAATTTAAAAGTTTTAAAATCTGAAAGTTGCATTGCACGAATGTTTTTTCCATAGATTAAAATGGATAAATGTTATTTACTTCTATTTTCTTTTTTCTATGCTTTTTTTAGTTATTGTGCATCTCTGTACTGTTAATTATATATATATATATATATATATATATATATATATATATATAGTTATTTATACGTTATTCAGTAGAATGGGTCAATGACTTTAAAAGTAGGTGTAATTGTTTTACAATTACATAATGTACATTAGGATGTTACAAACACACTATTCAAACAAGATCTCATTTCTTCTGATGTATTGTAAAATTATCTCAACTTTGAGAAAATACTTCCACAAGTAATGCCCTCTTCCCAACGGGATCACTTCCTCAACACCGATCGTTATTAGATTCAATACCTTCTAGAGAAGAATCCCTAAAAAGAATCATCACCATTGCGAAAAAGTTGTTTTTTTTATTTTTATTTATAGTCATGTTTAAGGAAAGTTGTGTATTGACTTTTCCTCTGTAATAATCACTATAACCCATTGATAAATTAATGGTATTGTTTGTTTAAATACGAATGTTTTTGTTTATTATGAAACAATGAATTGTAATATAACAGTGAATTCGGAGAAATTATTATCTGAAAGCAACTTACATGGCAGGCAAATTAAACATGGTGTGCAGAGATTTTCATTGGATTGATCGCAGAACTTTGAAATCGTGCATGTCTTACTTTCAGTTCTTATTAATATCTGAATTGTTTACACACATCTAAACTGAAATTTGACATTTCGTAGAAGTTTGTCTATCCTTTCGATTCAAAATATCACAAGAAGCAGATATATCATCAACTTCAATGCAATACTGGTCAAAAGTTTCATCATGTTTCAGAAGAGATGATAGTCACGTCAGAAAAAACTGAGTTTTCGAACAGTTCAAAGCCCTACACTCTGACAACAGCCGTCGGAACCAAGGACGTGTGGTGGTGCAACGTACCTTTCCTTAGATTTCCTTGGTGTTTGGTCATGATAGACTTTCGTGCCTGCTTCATCAAGTTTACATATTTCTTTCCATTGATGATGTGGACCTGGCGAAGATAATGGAAAACACTACCTCTTACCTTTCCATACAAAAAAATGAGGCCATTACATTATGTAGTGAACTAGGCCTACAATGTATCAAGTGAGTAGGGGTGGTTTCACTGTATGGATTGTTTCCTTGTTTCAGAGTTAAAGTGGTGAAACCAACACTCATTTTAACTTATGGAACGTCCAAGGAAAAGAGACGGGTCTGTATTAAACAATGACAAATTTTCCGTGATGTAATCAATCTTGTTCATTTTTGATTGGTGTCAGAAGAAGTGACACCCACCGAAAAGAAAATCTCTGTCATTATGTATCCTCAAATTTTCACAGGATATGATAACAGGAAAACAAACAGGGCGCTTATAGTTAACATCAGGAAAAGATATCTCAAATTTCTCAAGAAATATAATGAGGAAGGGGACTGGAAATGTCATTAATAGCAGTATGTAATGAAAACAAGAGTGAAAACGGAAACAACTCATAACCTACAAAAGTTATCGATACGAGAGCTTTTCCGGCCAATAAACGAAAGCCATAAACATTAGAAGAGGCATCAATATATTTTGCACATAAGTAATGTTGAGTATCCCTTTGTAAGTTTTAACAAATATACGAGAGCGATATTTTCCAGCATAATATATTACTATAAAGAGGAATTTTAAACATGTGAATCTCCCAGACATTATTTTTAAAAATTGAATGAAGAAAAATAAAACTATTTAAGTAATGTCTGAAAAAAGCAAAAACAACTATACATTCAGAATCTGGTCGGCAGCGAAAGAAAATGCCTAAAGACGAAATACTGGTTGAGATGGTTAAATTGTTGCCATTTCATATTTTTGGCACGTTGCTAGTTTTATTTCTATTATTATTTTGTCGGTTGGACATTGCAGTAGGGCCAGTCGGGCATTATCTGAGAAAAAGAAAAGAGCAAAATGACGCAATTCACTCCTGCTGAAATTTGGAAACGGCATAATTTAATGCTTGGCATTCGCTTCAGAAGCTCCAGTTCCAATATTTCAGAGTGTTTAAGTCTCAATCTGAGAAAAGCGCATAAGATTCGGAAAGAGTTTGATGTTATATCAACTCAATATCATTTTGTTTGGAGTTATCACTAGTGATGGCAAATTTATGCCTCCATTCATCTTTCCACGGAGCTTCAGAGTCAACACGGAGACATATATGAAGTGCCTTGTTTGTTAGTCTGTTTAAGGTGAAGAGGGTGTCTGCTGGCAACAGGACTCTACACCATGCTACACAAGTAGGAGAACCAATTTATTGCTATCAGACAATTTCTGTTACCATATCAGTCCTTACATCTTGCATTATTTTTATATGTTGGGCATAGTTGAGCAAGAAATCAATAAAACTCCTTGAAACACCAAACATGAACTGAAGGCAATGATAATAGCAGCATATACCAACGTAAACACGGATACTGTCTATAAAAGTTGCAGGAGATTCCGAAGTCGTCTAGACGCCTTGATTTAACACAATGGCGAATTTATTGATTAAATTTACTATTTAGTATTTCAATATATTTTTGTGTAAAATTGCTAAATATATATATATATATATATATATATATATATATATATATATATATATATATATATATATATATATGTTAAAATGAGATGTCCGTGTTATTTCCATCATTACGTAACGTATTGCTAATATTCAACTCAAAGTATTCACATTTTCAATATATATATATATATATATATATACGAATATATATATATATATATATATATACGAATATATATATGTATATATATATATATATATATATATATATATATACATATATATATATATATATATATATATATATATACACGGATATATATATATATATATATGTATATACATATATATATATATACGAATATATATATATATATATATGTATATGTATATATATATATATATATATACGAATATATATATATATATATATATATTTATATTTATATATATATATACACGAATATATATATATATATATATGTATATATATATATACACGAATATATATATATATATATATATATATATATATATATATATATATATATATATATATATATATATATATATATATATACACGAATATATATATGTGTGTGTGTGTGTGTATTTAAAAGCCTCGTTAAATAATTTAGACAAAAGTTTGTCCACTCAGCCTTAAGAGGCTCCTCTCATATTAACGGAAAATTTTCTTAATATATATATTAAAGAAAGTTACCAGGAGTACTTTCGACTTTAGCTCAATTTCATCAACAGGGTCTCGTTTTTTCTAGAACAAAATCGTTATGGTTTTCATTTTTCTAAAATAATATTGATGTTTTCATTAGAGAAACAAAGTATTTATTCGTGAATTAAAAAAAAAATCTCTAAACTTATTTATTGCACGATTTTATTTTTTATGATATAAACATACACGTAAATTAATGTCAAGGGAGGTAACTAATTTATTGTGATTTCTAAATATATATATTTTTTTAAATGATTTAAAACCTATAAAATATATATGCAACTCATGCTAGCTTGCTTTCTTCCTGTTGTAAGGATACTAAACATCTTGGCCGTAAATATGAGAGTATGTTTTTAAGAATAAACAGAAAAATGATGATTTTTTTTTTACTTAATGAGACATGTTTTTATGAAAACATGTTTCTTTCGCCCTTAGTAAATTTTAGTCTCGTAATTCAATTTTCTATAAAGAGTATTTAATTTGTCATTGATGTTATATTTAGAAATTTCAAATTTAGTTGGTCTTCTTTAAAATAATTCCTGGGAATAGGACACGAAACAGATAGACACATTTTTCTACAGTACTTAAATGAATGAAGATTTTATTTCAGTGAAGGATAATTGCGGACATATTTTAACTGTTGGATTTTTTCTAATATACACAAAGGACAAATTGGGAAAATCTAATCTTTAGCAATGTTTCTGCTTGTGACGAACTTTTTCAAGATAAATGATATCATGAATTAATATAAAATAATCTAATTTTTTTAACATGATATATTATTTACTCTATTATATAAATATTGGAACTAGTGATGGAAGTACTGCAACAAATGGCTTTTAACACTGAAAATTTAAAGGTATATTTGGAATTCAACGTTTAATTTAAAAGTGGTCAAATGCTGATGAATCTTTCTATTAACTCAGATTATATAATTTAGCGTTTAACTGTTTGTTTATTTGTTTTGCTTTTGATTTTTCCATACTGAAGTAGTCGTAATTCTTTTATGAATGGGGATATCATTTATGACCTTGATAATAACACCTTAGTTGTTCGAAGCTGTTCCTTCTCTAAATCAAATGCGCCAATAATTTATTCCATCACTTAATCTCTATTATTCAGAAATATATAATTCCTCACTATATCTACCACATACGTATATGTGCATTTACCTACAATTTTTTTTCATTCAAGCAGGTTTTTCTAAATGGGAGAACGTTTTTTCTTTAATTTTAGTTAATTCTTGCTAGCTTAATTCTGACTGCGATTTGTTTGTCTCTAAATGCAACTCACCAAAATGAATATAGGATTATGCATATTTTTTCCATGTAAATTGTTTAGTGTATTTTTCAGCATATTCTAATTAAATATGGCTACCGTTAGAAATATATACTATTATGTGGATTATATTTTATGAGGGAATACTGCCAAATCATCAGTTCTTGCAAATTTAACATTTAAAATATATGTGAAATTAAACGAATGTATAGCATCTTTGCGATATAAATAACAGAGTGAAGATCATTTTACTCTTTCTAGACTGTAAAATAACGTGGCATTTCGTCGCCTTCATTGATTGTTTTTCCTGTTGCAACGAGTTACATGTTAGTGATGAATTATTTCAAAATCGCAGTAAGTGGCAATATGTTAAAGACGACCAAATTCATTTTTCCCAACACCATTAAATAAATATAAATCTTCATAGACAGTTTGTTTTTTGTTGTCATTTCTAATATATATGACCTCAGCAAAATATTTACCAGTGTCCTGTCTAATAACATTAGACGCATATACGTATGCATTAAAAGATGAGCAGCTCTGCTTGATTATCCTTTTAGGAATATACCTAACTTTTCCATATTAAATATGACGTTAGCTTTATCCAATATTTAATAAAGCCCACTTCCAAAGTTGTCGGAGTCCGGCAGAATCTGAGTACTGTATGTGTTTCTCAAGACTATCGTTTCTCTTCATATGTGCGTTTGTTAGTTTTGCTTGACTGACTCTCTTTGATTAATTACTGATTATTCTGTCAGTGTGATGATTATTCAAACTGTGACGTATAAAATAAACAAAGAGGCGGCGCTTTAAGAAAAGTCTAGACAGGAAAAGAAAATTGTATCTATAAACCGTGTGTCACTGGTGACTAAATGAGGTTGTTCAAATAATACAAGGTTACTAAATATAAGAACACCATTTACATTATTCGGACTATTGGCCTCATCTTTGTTCCCATATTTATTACAAGGCAGAATTATCTACCGCAGAAAGAAATAGCAAACCGCCGCGGGAAATGAAATTACGTCAGTCATGTATCGAAAGATATATGATCGCTTAAACTTGTATCAATCATGTTACCTGACTGACTGAATGAATAGTAGCTGTGGGAAGTAAACACTTTTATTCATATTTCGCATTTAAATGCGTTTCTCAACATAAATTTTGTGAAGTATTGTCATTCTTCTTGTTGAATATGCCGGGTATCTTCAGATCGTAGGCAATCATGGCTCTCCACATTTTACTATCACTTGTAGCTCTTAATAAGATTTGTCTTTTTTTATTTCTCTCAAAACTTGTTCTACCAATGATATGCTGAAGTTCATCAAGCCTATTGCGTTCTGCTATCCAAGCCCTATTTCCTCATTACCTGTCCCAGGAGTTTCATCTGTCACTACCTGATATTAGGAATAAATTTTCTTTCGCGTCCATTTTATCCAAAACCTCGTTGTTGCTTAAGTGTTTGGTCTATGGTATATTCAGCATCATTCGGTACAACCACATTTCTCTTGCTTCAAATCTTTTCTATATCGTTGAAGTGATTGTTCAGCATTCGCGGCCATACAGGACGAAAGTTATCACATAAGAGTCCAGTTAACTTGCCGATATCATTTCTGTGATATGTGACTTTTTCAATCGGTAAAATCATGTTTCGGAAGTAAGTGAATCATATAGTAACAGTAGAAATGCCAAATATGTAGAAAAACAATCTACACAGCGGGAAATCTTTGTTTTTAATTGTGATGTGGAACACGACATTTTCAAGTGGGGTGAGAGTTATGTTTTCATCTGTGTAACATATTCGGGTATTACTGGATGAACACGATAAAGTTCTATTTTGAAGAATAGTGCCAACTATTCTGTCTTGTGTAGGGCACCTCAAGGCAGTGTAATGGTTAGCAAGCTTGTCTCGTTGGAATAGTTACGACTGAGTAGTGAGTTCGATTCTCACTGGGTGCCTACTACTTACGGCTTTGTGCGACCTCTAAGCTACGCTTGGAAATTATTCATGTAATTAGTATTATTTCATATTGTATATAATCATTCTCTTTTTTTAAAATTGTTGTTTCCCCCCCGCCACAGACTTTGACATGTACATAGGGAAAAGTTAGGATTTCATAGAAACATTGAGGTATTATGGTGGATGTAGTAAGATAAGTAGGAGAGAATGTTTTGTTTTGGTGATAGAACTATTGTTGTTATATTTGGGTCAGTATTTGTGACAAGCTAAGTTTAGAATTAAGACAAAAGAAGACCGTCCTTTTTCCCAATCCCATTTTTGGCCTTGTGCCACATTTTGTACCATCGTACGAATAAATAGCTATTCTATCTTGCGTAAAGTGCTGTTCGAAAACGTTCTCGATAAACAGGAGAAATTGAAAAAAACAACAAAAGAACGTAATAATTAGAGTGTAAAAGATATGGTTAAAATTTGGCAAATCGAAAAAAGAATACCGAATACATGTTCTGTCTTTCATTGTCAAAGTATTTCTATGTTCATCCGGTCTCCCACATGAACTGCTTTTCAGATTACAGCGTAGAATGGCCTTAAAAATAAGTGGAACGCTTTAAAGAAATTCATTGTGATGACAAATGCATTTCAAACCAAATCTGTGGACTACAATATATATATATATATAAGCCGACAGCTTAGTGGTAGAATATCCGCCTGATACCAATTCAGTCGGGTTTCGATCCTAGCTAGAGGCAACCGGATGTCTAGCCGCACTGATGAGCTGTGATACAGCGAAACAGTCTGTCTGTGGATGACATTATATATATATATATATATATATATATATATATATATATATATATGAATGGTAACATTTGTAGAAAAGTGAAAATATGAAGTACGCATCTATGTTTTTCTTTGATTAAATGTTTTCATTTAAATTTTTGGCACATTGAAAGACGAGAATCCCGACTTATGGAGATAATTCTCATTATGTTATTGTTCTCTAACTATATATGTAATTCATCCCTCGTGTTTCTTTTCTGCGAAACATGAAGGATTTTAAAAGAGCCATTTGCCATTTTCCCCTCTTTTTGAAGATATCCACTAAGTGTGATTAAGCGTGTAATTGCCTGAGTTGCTTCTGATATGCAGCTTCTCTTTTCGTATAATAATTGTTCCAATGCTTTTATTAAAATGTCATGTATACGTAGCAACTGGTAAGACTTCGCTTTTACAGAATCGAAAAATGAATGATATGAAATTGAATATGTAGCGTAAAATGCCGGCCATAGATCACTTATATAAATATAAAATTCAAACGATCGTGCTTATTAGATATATAACGGAAATTGTGATAATCTACTTTTGAATGCGGGAAATCTATATACATGCTAAATATAAGCAATTTGTGTAAGCATAATATTGTTTTAAACTACATAAAATATATTTGTAGTATGGCGTGTAGTTATCTAAAAATTGTTGAATGGCGTGTAATATATCATTTTTTATTAACGTATACAAGTGTCGATTGAACGTTATTTATTTGGTCTGTTGGAAATGAAAATTATACGAAGCCATAAAGACACAAAATGATTTTCACCTGATATCAAAATTATACTGAATACATGTTTATTAAAAAAAAAAAAACTCAAATTATTTTCTTATCAGAATGCAACTGTTTTACTAGTGTTAGTCAGTATATATATATATATATATATATATATATATATATATATATATATATATATATATATATATATAAACATTGAAATGTATTTGGCTACACTAAAATTTTATTTCTCACCCTAAAGTAGTTATTTTCAATGAAACCACTTAAGAAACACAATCGTGTTATTTATTATACTAAATAGAAGTCTTCCTGAACCATATTAAATAGAGATTAAACATAAAAAAATTTTTAAAACTTTATTTTTGCTCCATCAAAATGACCAACTTTGGGCGCTATAAATTCTTCAGAGATTCACGGCATTCTTTCCATCAAAGACTAGCGGTAGAGGGAAGATAGTTCTACTCAGCTTTCCTGCAAGTTTTGTCAAAGTTGAGCCGATCTTGTTACTCGATTAGCTCTGATTTTTCTGTCAATTTCATCCCACACCAATTCAATGTATTTTACGTCCGCTGTTTGCGCCGGCCAAGAACATGCTGTTGCCATTTGGTTGTCTACTTTCTTTCTAAGAGAAGATAAGATTTCTAAGATATTTACGTAGTATCTTCATCATGTTGCTTTGTAACTCTGACAGTGTTTACTAGTATGCTTTCTTGCATCAGTAATAATCCTTGGCCCACAACCCGCGATCCGGAAGAAAGTTGCAAAGGTTAGGTTGTAATTCCAACAAAATAAGACTGACAAATTTCTCTACTGGGCAGGTTACAGTAGCAACATAGATAAAACAGGTAGTAACTAATAAGCCGTAATTCAATACAATAAAATCTAATTTAAGTTCAAGACGTGATATAATGTAAAATGTATTAATGCTCAGTACTAAAGAAGAAAACCCTTTCAATTCAATTTTTCGAAAGATATTTTAATACTAAGGTCCAAGTAACTGAAGTGGCCTTGTATTTAGTACTAGCAGCATGGCCCGCCGTTACCCGTGCTTGATTCAAAAGTCGTACGACTCATACAGCAATCGCTATTACTTGACTTAAAATATTTTTGCCCTTCCTTGCCTTTAAAGTTGTGCCTTTTCCCGTGCTGATGTTGCTACATGCCTTACTTCTTGCCTGCCTCACACTGCAAATTTTTTCTAAGCTGTATACTAAACATTAAATCTGTTACGAAAAAGAACTAAACAAAATGAACAGAATACGATCAGCTTTAAAAAAGTACTCGTAACTGGAAAAACCGAATGAGGAAACAATGTTAACGACAAATACATTTTCACACCCAAACCAGTTTCCTGAAATATTGAGACTAGTCATACTAATTGGGCACGGATGTTTTTGCCCTTGTTTTGTTAACTCGCTACTTTGGAAACCATACATTGATCCGATTTTATGTTCAAATAAAAAGAGCTCAAAAGTTTTTAACAAAACGAAGTCAACTGCATAGAGTCCAAAATGAGGTGAAAAGCTTAGATGTACTGGGCAGGGGAGTGCAGGCGAGACATTCAACTTAAAACCCCCAAAATACGTATCACCTGTGAGTTAATCATTATTTTTTTTTTACAAAGATTGAGTCGCAAATAAGAAATCGGGCTCCGGTATGACACAATGACGTAAATTGAAAAATCGGATCTAGGATGCGGCCTGGGAGAAAGAACAAAGTTTAAAGAAGTGGGAAATGGTCTGCTGAGGGCATGGTCGATACTGAGGTTTGTATTGATTTTTGAGTCACGACGGGGTCACACGGCTTTCTATGCAGGGCACCTCTAACTGGGCCGCGTAGGAATTTCTGGTTGAATTGTAAAGAACGCCAAAATTTTAGAATGTAATCCGCCCAAATACCGGAGTAACACAAATCCAGCAATCAATATGTTTGATTTGGCAGGGACGTCAAATTTCTTGCATAGAAAGGAAAAATGGAATGGAGTTTGCGTTTCACTTGCTGAGGCAGTGTCGACCATATTTTTAGCTTTTTGCGAGGGTGATTAAAAGAACACATCATCGCGCCATGCCGACTCGAGACCAGGCTACGTAAATTTGGCTGTATGAGAAGTACTGCTCTTCTAAGTGTACAACAGTGACAGAGAGCGTTTGTCCTTGGGCCTTATTAATTGTCATTGCAAAACAGGGTGCGACTGGGAATTGGGATATCTGAAAGTGAAGGGTACGTCGGCATCTGATGGATACAAATTTCCCGTCGCTGTTGTGACAGCTGGTGTAGTTGTAATGTGACACGCAGGGACCATGAATCATGTTGGTTGTCACTATTTCGTACAATTCAGGGTCAACCGACGGATCAGGAATTTCAGCAGAAATAGTTGATCAATTTCTGTGGCCTCAATCTTGTCGCACAGCCAAATTAATATATGTGCGTGAGGCAGGCTGCGTTTCTGCCACAATAGTGTGCATGCGACAGCAATCAGCCCCAAAAACAGACCCTATGTAATCACATCCATTAGCTTTCCCAACTTCAGATGGTAAACGCACGCAATGAGGTTTGGTCCGTCGTAGGCCGATTGCCCTGGCATAAGTTATTTAGCAATTGCGTACCATTTTGGGTTGAACGTGAAAGTTATGAATAGGTCTGGTCGGCCGTACATACGAACGTATGTCATCTCGTCTTGTGTCCTCGCATGTATGTATCGTGGACTGCCTGTGAACGATGCAGGTAGTATGCAAATCTTGCCTATATTGCGTGGATCAGCGTCATTTCGTAAAGCATCACGGAGGTGAATGTAAGAGTCGCAGCGCAACTTGGTCTGATTCAATCTGATGTAACAGAGTCTTTCGAATTCCATCTTAGCAGACATGTCTACTATGAATTGATGGAAAAGTTGCCGGGTTCGATGAAGAGGATTGAATGTACCCTCATGTACCAACAATAGGTAGGCGTAGAAACCCTGCAAGGCACAGTTTTTAAGGTGGACCCATTTTGCAGAATGCCAAAGTGGTACCCATCTTCTCCGTAAGGGAAGAGAAGTGGGTATTGCAGTGCATCGTAGGACCGTTCCTTTTCACTGATTCTTCGGAACCCACTGCCACGCGATTCGATAAAAATGTCACATCCGTTGTGCTGATCAACGCTGACAATGACGGAAACTTCGTTATTTGTGAAAGAAGTGTAACGACGTTAGTACTCTCCCTGAGGCCGTTTGTCAGCATCAATTACAATAATAAAATCAGAAGAAGTGTTATTTTCGAGAGGATACTTCAAACTACGGACATAGCTATTTGTCTCGTGGAGAATTTGTTGGAGACTCATTATGATATACCTGTGAGGATGATTGTCCTGGCCTGTATCGTTTTCGGGAATAATACCCATGCAGGCAACTGCCTGTTGATTGTAGTCTGCTATGAAGTATATTTGTAGAAAAGCCGAATCAGTGGCAGTTTCCGGCAAAAGAGACACAATCCGGTGGTAAACCTGACCTTGAACCTTGAAGGTGTTATTCCAACCGACTTCGCGGAAGGCATTACCACCGAAAGATGTCATCTGGAAGGCACAATTGTACTCTCTGATTTTTGCGAGGAAATGTTTGGAGTCTGGACTGGAACCCTCCAACAGAGCTTTCAACGGAGCAGCTAGCTCTTGAAAAGGTGGCAATTGTACCTTACCGTCTGAACAACACAAACCTGCAGAATCTCCAGTCCATTTTTTGGCATTGCAATGCCCACAGACAACTGACATGGATCCTGTTTGGAGGTCTTTGCGACCGGAAAGCCTCAAAACTGTCTCATAGTTGAACGCCAGCTTAAACCAAAACTGCTTTGGTGGTATACAGAGCTCTCGCTGTGCATGGCGGCGCTGGTTAACAGTCTGCAAACTTTCAAGCCTTTCAGTAGGTCTTTCTACAGCTTTAGTAGCTGAAGTTGAAGTTGCATCACGTTGCCGCCTTGTGCGCTTTTGCGCGGAACATTCCGACGCCCTTGCAGCAGAAATTGCAGCGGCGTCGGCTCCATGGCGTGCGGTTTTCTGGGCCATGGACTTCTGGGGCCGTGGAATGGACGTTGCCGCATCCTTCGTTGCATTAAAGGCGGTTTTCTCAACCGTGGTCTCCTGGGACCGTCGAATGGAAATTGCAGCCGCGTCGGCTGCATTGCAAATAGCTTTTCAATGCGGGCTCTGTCGAAACCGCAAAACCGCTTGCAATGAAGCCGCTGTTTTTTCTCTTGTAAGTGTTTAGGTAGTTTCCACTTACTTTTCAACGAATATGTGTAAACTGATTTGCAGTACAAACGGTAGTTACGCTTACCAAGCTTTTCATGTGACATTTACCTCGGTTTCTTTCTCCCGCTTTCTCTTTGCCACAGAGGCTATTTTAGAACGCCTGCTAAGGTTGCATCGCCATCGTATTTTGGCACGCTTAGCAAAGCTGCAAGGTCTGTCATCGCCACAGCACTCAGAAGAGCTCCCGTTTCCCTTTAGCCAGTGAGGCTTTTTTTAGAACGCCTGCTAATGATGCCTCGCCTGGGTGTTTTTGCAGCCTTTGCAGAGCTGCCGGGATGGTCATCGCCACAGCACGCAGAAGAGTGCTAAGTAGACGCTATATTATCATCTGTAACCGGTGTTATTATGTACTCCTCCGCACTCGCCTCTTCTGCATGTGTAACGTTAACGGTATTAGGGGTCTTTAGTTTCTGACATGCAGATGTTCGCCGTGTAGGTGCCATTTGAAGGGTTGTAGAAATGCTGCGTAAGAATGCGAATAGAAGTTGATGCCGAAGCTGAAGTTGTGCTACCTTGTTGTATACGAAAAACTAAAAATGCAGTGGAGCAGTATGGAAAAAACTTCTAGCTATGGGCCGTGCTTTCTAGCAGCACGAAAATATCGTTGTAGGAAGAGGTTACGCAACCAAACGTTGAAGCTTTGAAGGTTAAAGTGTAGTGAAACACTGAGGTTTACTGGGCCGCGTAGTAAAAGCAGAAGAGAAGTAACTTGCGAAGGCAGTTAACTGTCTAATAGCAAAACTGAACTACGAAAAGGTAGAAATAGGTATCGGACGCTAAGATGGACTGGGCTGCGCAGTAATGACAGCACGCGAAGATAAAATCGGTAATGCAAACGTTTAAGCAAATAGGTACCTTGCGGTAGCAGGAAGCTGTCAATTAATCAAAGGACAGATGCGTTAATGGCGATCAAATCAAGACGTGAGTGCGGATGCAGCCACGCTGAAGGTATTTAAAGGGAGGATGACTTGTCATTGATTGGTGTAGCCTGGACAATGGCCATGACTTGGACCAATGAATGAGCTCACGCAAAATTGATGATGTTAGTGCGCATTCACACACGCGCGCATGATTAGGCAAGCACAAGGCTTGGCCGTAAACGGGGTCAAGCTGCCTGCTGCATATGCAGCATGGCTCTAACGCACGTGTTGCCGGCGATGAGAATGCAAGGAGCTGCATTTGCTCGTTTGGTTTTTGCGACAACGAAAGGCCGCTAAACGTTTGCGGGCATTAGCTATGAAATGGGTTGGGAGGATGCCCTGCTGTTTTAGCGTAAAAAATCCTCGTCAGGTCTGGGATGCGGTCTGGGCTAGGGGAAAAGGTTTAAAGAATTGGAAAATGGACTGCGGAGGGAGGAACCATATTAACTTAGCACGTATGCGGTTTTTTTTTTTTTTCAGTAAAGACGCGAATAAAGGAAGTGCTTATTTTGGTAAGATGCCACAATTAAAGCAAACGTTGTTGACAAAGCCGAATATGTCAGTTTTTGCTGAAAGTCAGAACTGGTAGCAGGGATAAAAAACCGAATGTCAATGGCCCTGCACCCATTCCAGAATTTGAGGTCAAATGTTTTCTTCCACTCCACTGCACGCACTGACCTGTTTCTTCCCGTGCATAGCGTAACCTTAAATTAATCTGCATTTAGGAAATACCTAACAGGAAAAAACATTTTTAGGGGTTGACCGATTGTCGATTTGCACTCTGTTTGGTGGGCGCTCAGAGTTGAAACTTCACATGCTGACTCCCAATGGCCTCCTCATAAATCCGGTCGGTTTTCGCTAAAAACCTACATGCGGTTCAGTCGAAATCTGGGGGTATCTGTTTTGGGGGTTTATCGATTTTCTGCACTGATTAGGGGGTCCGTGGTCAAGAAAATTCTGGACAATAATTCTAATGGTAGACTCTAAGAGGGCGTTAAAATTGGTTGAAATGCGATCATTCCTTCTGTAAGCAGATTTTTTCGATTATCGATTTTTTCGATTACCGATTTTTCGGAACCTGAGTCCGAACTCAAAAATCGGGCCCCGTCATGACCTTACGGCAGCCATTTACAATCATGTGGTGAAAACCGCATCGAAATCGGGTAAGAAATGCGGCCTGGGCGAGGTAACAACGCCCACGACAGACACACAACAAGAGAAATATAGATAGTCGATTGATAATAAATAAAACCATTATGGTGCTTCATTTGTTTAATGAAAAATAAAACTTTTGTGATGAGAAATAAACATTTCCAAGGTGTCAAAATAATTTTGATTGGCGTTTCATACACACACACATACGCGTGCGCACATACACACACACACATATATGTGTGTATATATATATATATATATATATATATATATATATATATATATATATATATATATATAATGTTAATTAATATTCTCTTTAATAATCAGAAAATTTGCCAAATTCTTGACAGACATATGTTCAAAATGCATTTATCCATGTAATCTCTGATATACAATAAATAATATCTTTGTTAAACATGGCAGTAATTTTTTAAAAATTATTTGTTGTTTTACATAGCTTGTGAAGTCATTCGCCCTGTTTTATACAGTGCTCAAAATAGTCGTACCTTCAATGCACCATCCGAAATAATACACAAGCTGCTTCTTATACTCAACAGAAAAATATTCAGAAAATTATCGCTTTACATCTAGTATAGTCACTGGTTATTGACACTTCACATTATTAAAACTTATTATAATTTAAAGTGTTTAGAATTTATTAATTTCTCTTTGTAAATTTTGTGAGTTGTTCAGGTTGCCTTCATTATTTAAATGTCAATTCTTGTTTAACTTTTTATGTTATGGAAATGCTTATCTTTCCTAAACGCTTACTACAAGTGGTAAAGCATATAGAGTATTTGTTTACGATCATTATTTTTCCAATACAGAATAACTATGACATAACCATATCTCTCCATCGACATCGTAACACTGACCTCTCAACGGAAATCACAAGCGTTGTTTTATCGTTGTAGATTTTTTTGGATTTGGCATAGAATATGCAGGCTCAATTTTCGCCAGATCAGACATTTAGACCTAAAGTCTTCTGTGCCACAAACATAGGTTCTAAGTATCTTCATCCCTTTCACATTACTGCGGTCAAAAGAAAATTCCCTCGATGTTGCCTCTTGAATGTTACGTTCTTAACATCGTCAAGTATAGGCTTAAATGTTGCCTATCATAAATATTGGCATAATCGTAACCTTCTAACTTGTTTGACAATTGAGTCTTATATTATTTGGATATTTATTTAAACATACCTCGAAACAATTAAATGCTTCTATATTCAATTAGATCATTTCAAAAGACATTTCGCTGCTAAAGTCCAGACCGAATTACATGTCAAAAAATCAACAAATGTCACATAATTATATTTTATTTTATTTTATTTTATTTTATTTTTTTTTGGCAAAGCACAAGTCATAAAATCATCTCATAGAAAATACTTTTAGCTGTACCATATAAAACACGTAAATATTGATGGTAAAATTCATGTTTGTCAAATTGTAAAAAAGAAACTTGAATGATAACAAAAACACCTCAATATGCATCCCGTCACCGATATATCCTTATATTTGAAATGATCCCACTATTTTTAATTATTAGATTGCTAAGAACTTCTTCTGTGTCAACACATGAAGTCCACTAGTACATTTATCTCCGTAGCGAAAATAACTATCACCCTCAAACCTACCAAATAGATTCCTTAATTTATTTAGATCAGTGCGGGAATTTACGAAAAGTCAAAATTAATTCATTTTCGATAAGTAAAAGACATGGTCATTGGTGCTTGATACTGTTATATCTATAAGATAATATTCTTATTTCCGACATGTGTCATCGATATTTCAGCTGCTAGACCTGGTGTTGTTAAGACAGACGTAGATTAAAGATCAAGGTTAATTGAAATGAAGTGTCACTATATTCCGAAGTTGATGAACCATTACTAGAGACATTATACTAACCGAAGAATGTGCCAAAATTAATTTGAAAATGATGGCGCAATCGAGGCACGTGTAATTATCTGGAGATACTTTGTCAATATAAGTGCCGCCTCAAAATCAATCAAGCTATATTAATCATTCAGACTGCAGTATCTTTCTTAAGAAATATAGTTCATCCCAATTTGCGTTACACCATGTCCATTATTATGTCTTTATTATTTGTCATTAAGACTGAATGTAGCTGAAAAATATCAATGTCCAAATGTTATAAACGAAGCCTAAAGTCATCGCTCATCCGGATAACATCGTCTCCTCTCTTTCTAAGATAAGATAAGATTTCTAAGATATTTACTAAGTATCTTCAGCATTTTGCTTAATTTGATCGTTTTAGTCTTTGATTTCCAACAGCTAATGCAAAAGACACTTGTCCAAATACAAAACTGAACGCGCATCGCTTCCCAGAGATTTTAGATAGTTAATTAGCAAATCCTGTTACAAAAATTTAGAAATGCGGTTGACAAACGTATTATAGCGGATTACACATGATATTAGACCTTGTATGAGTATATAAAATGAAATTAATAGTACATGGAGAATTAAAAATTAATTTGGAGGAAAATATTGCGAAATATATTACTTGTAATCAGTCACAATATCACACTAACAATCAAGTTTTAAAAGAAAAAATGTATGAACTACCATAATAAGTGTTAAGCACTTTAATAAAAAAAAATCATTTATAGGTAAAATTATCAGTTTAACTACATGCACTTTAAATTCAATTACAAACGTGCAAATTTGGAGAATCTGCATTAAGCATCCGAATATTTTAGAGGGAATTAGCAAAAAAGAGTTTTGAAAAAGTTACATATATATATATATATATATATATATATATATATATATAGATAGATAGATAGATAGATAGATAGATAGATAGATAGATATATAGTAGATATATAATAAAAATTACCTATCCAAATAAAACGATAATAAATATATCAACCAAATATGTGTGTAAAAATAACACAGTTCATCGTGGAGACCTAAGTGGCTAATGCAATCTTACATCGAAATATTCCACTTCTAGCAGATTTGTGCGTGCATAGGAAATATTAATATGTGTTAAATAAAAATAGAAAAAATAATTGCAAGAGACGAGCCTTAAGCAACATTATTTGACATATCCTTACAAAAAATATACCTTATTTTTATTAAATCTATTTTCTTTACTTGCAGTAGGTCCCAAAGAATGATTAGGTAGTGTACTAAAAATGGCACGGGAAAAAAAAATGAAAGTGATTATTATTTGTTGAACATTTGAAAAGAAATTATATACAGTAAAAATAGCAAATAATTTCAAGCAGGCCTCTGATTGATAAAAAAAGAGGGTCGACGTTTCATATATATATATATATATATATATATATATATATATATATATATATATATATATATATGTGTGTGTGTATATATATGGGTGAACTGAATAAGTAAAAAAAGATACAACAAAAATATCGTTGAAATAAAAAAGGAAATTAGCCTTCAAGAATAAATGTAAAATAATAATCAACATCTCAAATAATCTCTATAATCAACATCTCAAACGAAAACTATGCAGGAGAGTAAATTGAAATATCGGAACATATCGTAAAATGCAGTCACGAAAACAACTTTTTCCTACCTTAGATCAAAAATTAAAAACGGATTCCCTGATAGCAAGAAAAATTCATAAGCACACAAAATATACAACGCAAGCAATGTAACATATTTTAAACAGGGCCAGTAATTCAAACTGAAGCAACAAAATAAGATAAGGCACAACTAAAAAGGAAAACAAATAAACAAATTAAAATGAATCAATAATTAAATAAATGTTAGTCAAATCAAAAACCTCCAAATGGATGCATAAACACAATCGAGGAAAATTTTAATCAACTACAAATACTTAATGAATAAATAAATATAAACTAAATAATTGACCGTCATTTATGAGTTCAATGTTAAAAGGTGACAAACAACATGATGGAATAGCTTCAAGTAATAGAATTTTGTTCGACAATAATTTCCGCTCGATAGAATTTGAAACAAACGGAAATATAACCGTTGCCGCTCGGATAATAAAATAAACGGAAATACAGACATTGATACCCATAATGCCTTACTGGCATAAAATATAGATAGTTGACAGACCACTCTACACAAATGTCGGTGGAATCTGGCTATTCAGTTTTGCTCTTTCTGTACTTATTTCTTTTTCTTTATTAATATAGCCAAAGTTGTATTTGTGTATGCATCTCTATCTATAAAAGGCAGGATGTGTGTGTGTGTGTGTGTGTGTGTGTGTGTGTGTGTGTGTGTGTGTGTGTGTGTGTAACGAATGCACTGCCGCAATTTTCGACGGATTTGCACCAAAATTTACATGCACATGCTCCAAGTTAGCGGAAATGGCAAGACCGACTTTGCATTTCGCAACTCCCATCGATAGTGGAAATATATTTTTTTTCATGCTTCTACGGCAGTTTTCACATAGTTTGCGGCCATTTTCTACAGGCCAGAGTGAGAGCCTATAGCTGGCTGCCACGAATAGGCAGAAATATTCTATTGGCCAGCGTGAGAGCCAACAGCTGACTGACACGAATGTTAACTAGCATGCTAACAGGCAAAAAAAAAATCGATAGCTGCATTCGTCACAAGTGGGAAAAATTTAAATCTGCATGGCACTTTACTCCAGTTGGCTCATTCGCTTGCTTAAACTCAACGTTGATTCTGATTCTGCAGAACTGGGTTCGGTGTGAAAAGGTATTTGTTGTTAACATTCTTGTTTCATTCGCTTTTTCCAGTTACGAGTCCTTTTTTTAAATCTGATCGTTTTGTGTTCATTTTGTTTAGTTTTTTCGCGTGACAGATTTAATGTTTAGTATAGACCTTAGAAAAAATTCTCATTGTGAGATAGGCAAGAAGTATGGCATGTAGCAACGTCAGCACGGCAAAGGGCACTACTTTAAAGGCAAGGAAGGGCAAAAATATTTTAAGTCAAGAGAGAGCCATTGCTGTATGAGTCGTACGATTTTTGAATCAAGCACGGGCAACGCCGCGCTATGCTGCTAGTAAAGGATATAAGAATTTACATATACCAGATTTTAAACTGATTTGTTCAGACATCATTTTCTCGTTTTCAGATTATTTACTTCAATTCACAGGGACTAGGAACCAGTCTTTTCCCTACGTGCATGGACTGATTCCATGTTTACTCACCTAATTCTGGCTTTACTATATTCCTTCAGCGTTACATTTAAAGACAAATTTTACCTTTGTATTATTTGTCACAATTTCAAGGGATCATTTTCATACACTAATTGTTCAATTTCTTTTTATAATTCCTAACTCATTACATATGTCTCAGGAAGGCAGTGGTATTTCTGAATATTGTGCTGCTATTTTTTTATTATTTATGCTGATATTAGTATTTGACTACCACAGATAAGGAAAATTTTATTATTGCCAGAAGCAATTTTAATTTATCGATTTGAGTAGACGAATACTGTATGTTCAAAATGAATTTACTGTTGAATGTAGACAGTAACTTATTAATGGATTGCGTACAAATTTGCAAACGAGAGAATTCGCTATTCGCTAGATTATCTGTTAGTAAATGCTGGAGGTGGAGATTTTAGATGCAGTTTAATTAGAAGGACGACAAACCTAACGGTTATCTATACGTATGCAAATGCGAATATGTAGTGATTACCCAAATGAAATTGAATTATATATTTAGCATGATTTTACATTATTACTTGTACTAATGTGAAAGTAAATCCATTGGCGATAAATTTGCTCTTAACAAATTGATGCTCTCGCAATGTACACAAATTATAATTATATATAAAATCTAGCATATAAACCTAGTCTTATGATATGTATCATTGTTAAAAACAAAATTTTTTTTTAAATTTCTTTTGGACTTTTCAGGATGTATTAAGAAAACAAACTTGTCATGAGTCACGAAAACCAATAATGTCCTAAGAGAACAACATGTGCTTCAAATAGAGCAGAAGTGGTTTATCTAAGGAAAGCTATACTGGTGCAAAGTTTCCCCTTCCCGCCTGGTTTTTGAATTAAGCTTACCTTCTCCTCGATCGATTGTTACATGAATGCATATGAACATATTCTGCATTGCTGTTTCAGCCAAATCTGGTGGAAAACGGATTCAGAACATTTCAAAGTGCATGCGGGCGATGAGTACGAAAATGAATCGAACAGCAAATGAACACGGCCATATCGCATTCAATTCTTGCGCTGATAACGGTCAAGTTATCCACCTCTTCTAAATGAAACTGGGCGTAACATAATTTATTTATGAAGATGCGAATTCCCGTATACGCGGTTGGGCTGAAAAATTCCTAGGCTGAAAAGTAGGGGGATGATACTAGAGCTGTGAAATCCCTTATGATTTAATTTCAAGTGTTCATATTAATATCTGCATTATTTATTTTAAATATTTTATTTCCAACTAACTGTTAAAAGATGACTTTTCTTGAAAATGGACAAAATCTGGCATGAAGGTGTTTAAATGTATCCGCAGAAAAATGGTTTAATCCTCAAGAGCATTTATGCTTATATGACTGTTTCCTTTGAGGGTTATGTCTCAGGCCAACAGAACCAAAAGTTGGCAGCTGAATTTAAGAGGGAAAGAGAGAATTTTGAATGTGATCCAAGGTCTGGTCCTCCTGCAAATGCCACCGACGATAATAATATTGACCCTGTTAACAATGTGGTGATATATGACATAAGGTTGTTGAATATAAAACAACTAACTAATGCTATTAGGATATTCCGTGATTGAGTTGAGATATTCTGCACAATGACCAAGAATTCTCCTTGGTGGTTTCCACATCTTCTGACACCTGATCAAAAGCGTAGAGGAAAATCTAACAGTGATTGAGGCAGATCCAACCGCTGGTTTCCTTGAACATTTCCTAATCCATGGCTTGTATGGGTGATGTACGTGACTGCAGATTTGAACTGGTTCAACACAATCCATATTCTCCTGATTTGACTATCATCTTTTCCTCAAGATGAAAACAAACGTGGTTAAGTACAAATATCGCAGTGATGATGAAATCATATATGTTTTTGATAACTTTCCGAGACAGTAATTGCAGCGAAAACTCTCCTATTCTCCTACTCCAAGTAAAGTCAATGTCATCTCATTTTCAGGGGAAGCGATGCCATCAGTTTTTAGTGATGTAAAGAGCATTTTTTATTGACTCTTTTCAAAAGGGCTACACAATCATTGGAATGTATTATACCAAGTTGCTGAGACAGTTACAAGACTCTAACAGACCGAACACTCAGTAAAAAATTGACAATGCGTGTATTGTTCTTTTAGGACAGTGCTCCAGCTCATAAGCCCTTGGCTTGTATGGCTCCAGTATTTGTCTGCAGCTTTGAACTGGTTGATAAACCTCCTTATCAACTCCATTTTCTTCTGAGTTGACTATCATCTGTTCCCTAAAAGGAAAACTCACTTGGCTGAGAACGCATATTGCAGTGAGAATATATATATATATATATATATATATATATATATATATATATATATATATATACCAACAACAGGAATAGCCTTAATTGAAAAATCAGATATCCGTTTACCTGGATGCTATCAACGAATTATTCATAAAAACAGTTGAACATAATACATGCAATATTTCCCAGTTTTAATATCATTCCTTTATATGTAGACTATGAACCATTCGAACAATCCTCACTATAGTTAATTAAACTTTGCATCTGATTTAAACAATAAAGTAAATACAGAAATAAATTATTATTTTAATTGTTTATAACTTAATATAAAATTATTCATCGTATTCAATAGACCTCCGTCTATGGATTTAGTTACACCTTCCACTATTTTGATTTTGGCATTTTTTGAAGCCGTTGAATGATTTCCCAAGTGATTTCCCTTTTTCATGTATAGTTGCCAATTGACACTTTTCACGTTTTCAAGTAAATTTAGATATGAAGTTACTAAGTCATGTTGCTGTCTTCGGAAGCTTTTCCTACAAGTTGGAAATAGACATGTTTATATAATAGGACATTGACACGCAACAAGGAAGGGATATTGTCAAGCACAATTGATGGAATATTATCACATCCGAATATAGATTTCGGTGAAAAGATTTCTTACCTATGACTACATTTCAAAGGAAAATAGTGTCGAAGAATTCACAAAAGTCAATCAGTCATGTGCCATGCGTGATACACGCTTAGGCAATCGTGTCTCTTTCGACTAGGCAGGGTTTTTTCACGGAGTAGGTTGTCATTTCTTTCTGCAATAGTCCAGTTGCAATACAAGGCTATGGAACACAGTCTGCCCAGCTATTTACCCATAGCTGGGTGGAGAATAAGATGATTCATACCATTCCCAAAAGTATTAGTAAATATAATGGGTTCGACTGGAATTCGAACTCAGCTCTCCGATTCTTCAACACGATCCTCTATCAATTCCTCCACCGTTTCTCTTGATTTGACATTATTAAAATTTCATGATGCCAGGTTAAATTAAGTATTAGGTTGGTGCAAAGATAATGTCGTTTTCTCACATATGTTACTATGTGAGAAAACGACATTATTTTTGCACCAACCTAATATATTCTTGAATTTACAACAATATTCTTAGTTTCGCGTGGCATTATCAAATTTGAATAACGAAAGATGTTCCTATCTATATTTACGATTAACATTTTCCCCCGTCCAACATGTTGCCATCATTGCAATTTTGATTGCCTATTTACATTAAGAAATCAATGTTTTTCCCAATCATAACATTTATGACATTTATAGGTCTATATTAATTATTAAAAACTACTGTTCAAATTCATATTCCATGTCCTTCTTGACCAATAACACATTTCTCCTTGGGATGCATTCTGATATCCGATAATTTTCATGATTTTGTCAGTGTAGCTGTAGTCTTAAAAATAGACAGGTTTATTTTTCTCAATTTGCTTTTGCAACACCACATTCATCAAATGTTTTATTTCTTGCCAATCCACCTTGGCTGTTTATTATCCTCATTTTGCACGGAGAAGTTATTTCTTAAAGCGATGTCTCCCGATTTCTTCTTACAAATTATTTCGATTATTCTCTGGCTCGGTCCATTGAACTTTATAAATAAGTGCACCACTTAATACATTTGCAATATCCAATTTCTCTTTAGAGTATCATTTAGAAAAGGGTTTATAGATAGATAGATAGATAGATAGATAGATATCAGTCTATTATGTTTCATGTATGATACACGCTTAGGCGATCATGTAACTTCTGATACATGACTGACGAGGCAGATTATTTTCTCGCAGTAGTTTGCCCTTTCTACGGTAGATTAGTTGCCATCTAAGGCGATATAACCCTGTGTGTCCTGCTATTTACCCACAGCTAGAAGTTGGTGGTGAGGAAATAGGATTCATACATTTCCCAAGAGCATTACCAAATAAGGGAATGTAATGTATTCGATTGTAATTCGAACTTGACTCTCTCTCTGTCTATAGTTTATAATTATATCAATATATATATATATATATATATATATATATATATATATATATATATATATATATATATATATAGATATATATATATATAGATATATATATATATAGATATATATATATATAGAGAGAGAGAGATAGATATAGATATAGATTTAGATATTTATTTATATTAACATGACCATATATTCTATTGTATAATTCTATTCTAGCAACTATTTATTTTCGTATTTCTAATAAAAATAATATAAGCGGAAATTAATGAATGAAAGTCGTTATATTAACTTATGATTTTTTAAAAAAGATACACATTTGTAACTACGTTATTTTAGATTTATTTTTGCATTCGCTTATGTGACCTAATACTACATGATAAAGTAACATTTTTATTGCATCAACTATTATTCACATATGACTTATGATCAGAATGTGTTGTCATTTCCAAATGCCAGCCATTGTGATTTTGTTGTGTTGTCAGAATGAATATGGGAAATGAATCCTCGCATGTGCATGCACAAAAGAACATTTCCTTTTCTTCTATGCAATGAATGTAATTCTGAACGTGACATCAGTGTAAGAATATAGAGTAGGAAATCAGCTATTCTCACTGCTCTGGCGAATCTTCAAAATTCTGGGACATTTCGGTACAAAGACAGATCTGATCGTCCCCGAAGTGCGACAGATGTTTATTGGATGAAAAACATTTTTACATGATCCCCAACAATATTTGGTATGAAAACAACAGATCCCCTGGTTCAAGATTTTAAATTGTCAGTTTTATGACGTTTCCTAGTCGAATGAGATTTGATTATGATCTGAAATCATTCAGACAGGTTCATAAAACAAGGCTAATTTCAGAAGTGACACCCAAATATCTAGGCTGTTCTAAGCAACATGGTACCAGGATAACTGAAGATTAGAGCAAGGTTATATTATCAGATGAATCTACTCTTTACATGTTGTTAAGCGTAAATGACACATCAGATCAACCTCTGAAAAGAGAGTTAATGTAATATATATAATTCACATACTGAAGGACCTACAAACAGAGATATTTTCCTGAGCTGTATCCAAATCTGGGCCAACTGGCCTTTATTTTCTTACCCCCAGGATAAACGGTTGTAAAAGGAAGATTGGCCTACTGCAAAAGAATCTGTATCTGCATATGCATATTCATCGGTGCATATTTACTCTTGACAGTTATTCTTTCTACTGGTCAAAACTCGTTTAGTATGTTTTGTAAAAGTTCAAAATGACAACGCTAAACTGATCCGGTAACAGTCCGGATCAAAACTCAACTCAACCTATTGGGAAATATTAAACAACAAATCAAAAGGAAAAGATGTCATAAAAAGTCTGGCCACTAGACTAGTTTTTCTTAAGTTAAGTTATATACAAATTTTGGGACAAAATTAAGTCATTCTCTCGGAAGTTAATATTCATTGTGTTGTTTTTATATTTCTCGTAAAATTTCAAGGTGATATTAAACATAGGCAATGATTGTGTCTATTGGGCACACATATTTGATAAGACACTGCTGTTTTTAAACAGTGTAATAATCATCTTTTCGCATAGATATCGATATCGATGTTGACAGGAATTGAACAGGTACTTATTTTGCAAACAAGGAAAACACAGTTTGCTAAAAAGAAATAAATACGAATCCATTATCTGATCTATTGGCTAGTACACATTAATTTAATAAAGAAAGCTCTAAACAAAATAGGAATGCATATTCAAAAACGTGCAACCAAAGATTTTAACGCTCATATATTATTAATAAATTAAACCAAAAATATATTGAAAATTCGATCGACATAGTTTGTACATTAATTATATTAATGTGTGGAACTCGGCTGCTTTATAATTTTTTCTAATCTATATTAATCAAGTTATTACTTAAAGATAAAAGAGTCTAGAAAAACTGCAGACAAATGATATGCGAAAATAATTCTATAAACTAAATTGTCTATCATACGTGGTAGAATTGGAGACATATTTTCTTGGATATCTGCTTACACTCTTGAAGATCTATTTTTTTACAAGACGAATCATTAACCTTGTATCTATAATGTTCCACTTTCATAATCATGAATTATTTTTTTATTAATCAACGATGGTATGCTAAAACAAGTTGTACTTCCTAAAGCACACTCACATTCTTCATGTCATTTGACGCAGGTGATAAATGATATTGAATAAGAAAGTACTTAGAGTTTGTAAATTAATTTTATGATATTCTTGTTTTGGTAAAATATTCTGATGCAATGTAATTATCAAGTATGTTAACGAATCGATTTTCTCTTAAAATATAAAATTTATATATTTTAGTGAAAATCAAAGTTTTTTTTTTTTTTTTTTTTAGGTTTACATCATTCAGTGAAATAAACAATATTAAAGTTTATATTTTTCATGGAAATACACGTTATTTAGGTTTGTCCTTTTCAGTGAAATAAAGGTTTGTCTAGGGTAAGATAATTTAGTAAAATAAACGAAAGAAAGTTTTCAGGGCTATATGTTTCAGTAAAATAAACTTTTTAGGTTAATATATTTCAGTGACATAAACGTATTTAGTTTTATATATTCCAATAAATTTAACGCATTTATGTTTAAAATTTTCAATAAGATGAACACTGTTAGGTTTATATATTTAGGTCAAATATACCATTTTTGGTTTATATCTTTCAGCAAAATAATGGGAGAATATCGTAACAAATATAATATCTAATTAAAATTCAGTGTAAGAGCTATAGTCAGAACGGTGTAGAGTGAACCTTCGTGTCATACATGTTGTAGCTCAGTTAGCTCATTTAAATATTCATGGAGACTTACCCGACCCTATTCCCAACAGTCTTTGTAACTACGCAAACATAATAGTATCATCTACATGCAAAAAATAAAAAAAAACATGGAAGCCTTATTAATAAAAGCAAAAAAATCGAACACTTAATAATATCAAGTATAAACAGAGACACAATATCTTGAGCGTGATTTAAAAAATGAAAACATAATAATCGTCCATCCCTCAGAAGGAGTAATGTTTAAAAGAATCAATAAGTAATTGAGCTATTTTTTGAGTTATTCAGATAATACTTGAAGCCATCATGGCATAATTTGTAAGGATTTGAGTTATTTAGCCATAAATTGAGCTGGTTAAAACTATTTGTTGTTAGACAAATTTTCTTTCCAACTAAACAATGTTGATAGGAAAAAGACAACTCAAGCCTTCAGTACTGGTAGCAACATTTATACACTGGGTTCTATCTTCAATCTCAGTTCAAGGATATTGGTGAATAAGTTTAAAACAGAGGGAAGAGTTGACTGGATAACTGGATCAGGAAGTCTCAACTAGAGAGGAAACGTAGAGCTAAAGAGATTAATTTGAAATGATCCTACTCAATTCATAAAATGTTTGGCACGCTAGACAGGAGATACAGCTCTGGTAGTAGAAAGAGCAGCGAAAAAGAAATGGAAATGAAATCATACATGTAACCTGTGAGTAATTTTTTTAGTGCAGGAGGAAATATTATAAGGTTAGAGAGGGTAAGATCATCTTTAATAAGTTGGAAAAATATTCCGGGATAGCATATATATATATATATATATATATATATATATATATCTGGTGTGTGTGTATATATATATATATATATATATATATATATATATATATATATATATATATATATATATATATATATATATATATGTGTGTGTGTGTGTGTGTGTTCAACATTGATGTCTGGTGACCACATTTAGATGTGCTCAATTTTAATAACCATTCATCTAAATGTTCAATGATTTTAAAGTTTTTTCCTGTCACATTACCATATATATATATATATATATATATATATATATATATATATATATATATATATATATATATATATATATATAAGAAATTAATTTCAATACTTTATCAGCATCCTATCATTAGCCAGAATTAATTAATGATGAACATGTCATTTTCTTTTTCTTTCATGATCGATCTCATCATGTCACTTCTGTTAAACTTATAGCGTCATTATACATTTTTAATGAACAAAGTAGCGACCATTTGTTTTATAAATCTCGGAGAATTCCAGTATGATATAATTAATCTTTTCTAAGATACAACGGTTCATAGCTTAATCTAACAATTGAACAGTTTTCCTATTACTCGATTTGGAAAATGTTGGTGTTACACCTGTAAAAGTGGCCACTGATGTCAAGGCCATGTCGTAACAGTTTTTTTCACGATAAGCGAAATCTTCAGGCCAACGTTATATATACATAGATCTACCCTAGATTCTGAGCATTTTAACTCATGTAAAGCATAAGTTAAACTATATATATATATATATATATATATATTAACTTATATATATATATATATATATATATGTATATATATATTTATATATATATATATATATATGTGTGTATATATATAATTATATATATATATATATATATATATATATATATATATATATATATATATATATATATATATATACATATATTTATAAATGGAAGCGCGTGTTTTCTAATGACAGAAAATAACTATTATCAAAGAGTTGAAAACAAACAAGCACGGATTATAGAAAATTCACTCTTTCTTTTATTCTTTTAACTGTTTCCTTCAAAACGAATTAATTTGTTTTCAAAATGACACTTCACCTTTCATCGTCAAATTTGGTTTTCCGTGTCATGGAGTTTACAAAATCATGAATCTCTGTCAATATCATTAGTTTTTCATGTCGATGTATCCTTTGGCCTTACGGGAACTGGAAATAATTTTCTTGCAATCCCTCCCATTTCTTTAAAAGTTTTCATTCAAAGAATCAGATAGATAAAAGCTCGAACTAAACTTAAAATGACCCATGAACTATCACGAAATGTCAAGATTTAATTTGGCTTCTCGAATTATATTCCATGAATCACGAATCCTTCTTAAAAACTTATTATACGTGCTCAAATTTTATCCCACACGTAAACGAGTTATATATAGATATATATATATATATATATATATATATATATATATATATATATATATATATATATATATATATATATATATATATATATATATATATATATATATATATATATATATATTTACGCACACAGATAGATAAATAGATAGAGTGATAGATAGATATAGATATAGATGTTTTTAAGGCACATTGAACATTTGTATGTTATTTAAAGTCAGATTATGTTTATATGCTTAAGCATTTTTTAATAGATTTAATGGATATAATTGATTTACTTCTTTCTGCTCTACTAAGTGGCCGATAGATGTTTGTGTAATGTGGTAAATTCATACCCAGATCAAGATTATATAAAGAAAATGGAATAAAAGAACACGAATGGAAATGTAGGAATTCTAATTCTTCACGGTTATTTATTTCACTACACGCTCATCCAATATTAGCGCATATGGTATTTCCAAAACGAGGGAGTTGTCGGGAATATAGCCGAAAAATTCGGACTAAGAACCCAGACGGAACGTCTCCAAGAAAATCCGAGACAATTATGGATATGAGGGAGCCCAGAAAGAAACCAAATTTACTACAAAATTATCAAGAAAAGATTAAAAAATGCAATGATTCACTGTAAAACCTACCGAGACTGCAGAAGCGATAATCGCACTATTATATGTAAACTAACAGTGAAAATAAGGAAACTGTAGAAGCCTAACTCAGCGCCCAAAATGCAATAAAACAGATCCTGAGCGTTCTGTAACTGAAACAAAAATATATGGACAGTGTTAAATCAAGACTTTAGAGGCGAAATACAAATGTAAAGTCGAAATGGAACACACCAAGAGATATCAGCAAACACTATCATCCTAAAGGTGAATCGTCGAAGAAGAAACAAACAGATACCTAAGGAGATTCTTGACATTCTGCAAAAAAATAAAAATAAAAAAATAAAAACTCTGCCAAGATATGAAAAGGAATACAGAAATCACTCAACGAAAAATGACCAAATGCAGGCATGGTAAAGAAGAGAGCCTAAACAAACAATATACAGAAATAGATAGATTGAGTAGCGCCATCAATGGAGATATGCATAATTAAATAAGTGAATTAACAGAACAAAAGTCATGCTTGTTTGTTTGAGTTTAATGGCATATCAACCACTGTGGGTTATTTAATGCCAACTCCAGTTTATATGAATGTTAAATGCCTATTTTGTAGGAAAAAAAACCCAAAAAAAACGTATAGCTGGCAACATTACTCTTTTACAAAAAAAACGTATAGCTGGCAACATTATTTTTCTGAAAACATTATCTGAGACCTTTCTGTTGGATGCAGTTTATCGCCGTACCCAGGACGCGGATGTAGTTTATCATCATACCCAGGCCGCGGATGTAGTTTACCGTCATACCCAGGACGTGAGTAAGACTTGGAAAACTAGAAGTTCACTATTTGCCCATAGCTGGGACCCTAACAGGTGCTACCACCCCGGGTCAAAGTGGACCTGGGAACACCAGCAATTAAGAGGTGGTTCCACGCTCCTCAAAACTTCCTGATCAGAGGCCTTGCTGCTGGATGCAGTTTAACGTCATACCCAGGACGTGGATGCAGTTTAACGTCATACCCAGGACGGAAAAGTCATGCTCGTTCATAGGCTGTATAAAATCAAAAGATGGGATGCTCATATTAGTGAACGGGAAAATTCTTCAGCGCTGGAACGAATATATCGGAGACGAAAAAGAACAAACGGCAATACACAGAATTACTGACCGCCCTGAAATTCACAAACCCGAATCAAAAGCTGCACTGGCAATATTGAACCGAAACAGACGCCAGGACCAGATGGAATTGTAACAGAAAATGCTGACGGGCTCAAATGATTTTGTCATAGACAAGATTGCAGAAATAATAAATGAAATCTAAAACAGTATTGATATACAGGAAGATCTCAGCAGATCTAATTTCATAGCACCGCCTTAGAAACCAGGCAAAACGAATAGAACTCAACTGAACAATCAGCCTCAGGAGCCACATAACAAAACTCATAATCCATATTCTGATAAATAGAGCGGGCTGCAGAATCCGGCCAGATATAAGAGAACAACTGAGCGGGTTCGTTAAAGACACCGGAACAAGGAACATGAGGTTCATGCTCTTAATGTTACCAGAAAGAGCAATAAAAATGCAGAAGCATGCAAATCTATGTTTTATAGACTACACAAAGGCGTCTGATAAATACGTCGCAAAAATCTGTTGGAACTGCTCATCAAAATTGATATACTTGGGAAACATATTAGAATAAACAAGATCCTACACTGGCAACCAGCAGCCTGCATACGTATAGAAAATGAGTTCTCACTAATCACTACTATATGAAAGCATTTCCCTGGTGGACGCTTTCCTGATCACTGCAAACTTAACCGCCTCAATTTTAGATTTAAATATTGTCTTTAAAAAGTATGCTCATAGACTGTATCACGTATCACATCCTCTTCCCATTCAGACAGTCTATTTCAGTAACCTTTTAACTCATGATCCTTTGGTTCATTTTTTGATATATGAACATTAGTAAAATAAAAGTTTGATTATCATTAATAATGAGCGAGACGGGAAATATGTAATTATGAGGGCAGGAAATAGCGTTTGACGTTGTAGTTAATTTCTTATAAATTAAAGTTGGCTGGAAAGCATAGAATGACATGAGTGTTCCACAAGCGATAATTTGTAGAAAAGAAACTATTAGCATACAATTTAAAATTACATCGAGGCAGCTCAACTCTAAATTGCAGAGATCATCGGGCCATCCTCGTACTGCGCTAATATTAAAAAAGTCCAATTGCCATAGCAACGCTAATCCGAACAAATGAAATTATTTATAGAAAACACACAAAGAGGCATCCTTACAGCGATGAAAAGTGACTGAAGCCAAGCCGCCAGATAAGAACCGATAATATTGCTGATTTTTCTTTGACTATTATCAAGGACCACAAATTAAATAGCAGGGACATTAGACCATATAGGAGCACAACTTTCTAAACGTTAAATAATGTTTGACTTAAGTATGTGCAAGATAGATTATGGTGTTCAAAATTTTATCGCAAGGCACAGTGAACTATTATCCCTAGCAGCTGACCTTGCAAGGGATTCAATATAATCTTACACCTTCATGTCAGCTGAGAACGTTAAAACCATTAGGGGCAATGTTTCACTTTCCCGGGTGGATAGCATCAGACATGCTGATGGAAGGTAGAAAGTGTTCTCTCAATTGATTAATAGCGTAAAGTTTAGTTTTGGAGGCGTTGAAATTAACAACCGATCTTTTCCGCTAGTTAAATAACGGAGAGAGTATGTTTCTTTTTTCTCTACGTAATATTTCTATTCGTTTCATATTTTCTTCACAAGTGTTTTTAAATTGTATCTTCTCACTGCTGACATTTACATCAACGGTTTCACAAAATATAGTCTTACTGACCATTCAACTTTCTTATTACACTTTTAACATTTCTCACATCACTATTTTTGACAGTCTTGAAGTTAGCTACTTTTTAAAAAAAAATTGTTCCTGTAATTTTTTGGGGGGATCACATTTCAACTTTCTTTTTAATTCCAGGTTTTAGATCTTAAAATAACTTCACAATGGACTTATTCTCTTGCGTGATTGCATGTAAATTATTAAGCATTGCATGAGTATATATTTTAACTTGAAAGTAAATATCATTAAATAAATATTGTACACATTTGTCAAAAAATAATCTTAGAATCGTGTCAAAATTTTCTTTTTTTTACAGAACAAGAATATTGAAAATATTTCTAAAAAAACAAATAAGTCAGCATGTGATGAAGTTTAGATGTAAATCTATCAGTTGGAATATATCCAATTTTTATAAAAAAAAATCTCTATCTCACCACTAATAATGAACACACACACACACACACACACACACACATATATATATATATATATATATATATTGGCTAGGTATTTTGTATACAAATATATATATATATATATATATATATATATATATATGTATGTATATATATTTTGTATATATATATATATATATATATATAGTGTCGTGGATATGAAATTGCATGTAGTCTATGTATGTATGTATGTATATGTATATAGATGTAAATTTTTGAGAGTTAAAATTTGTAATATGTGTAAATATATGTAAAATATAGTAGTATAAATACATATGCATGCGTGAATGTTTATTATTATAGATGTTTGTATGTTTATATATACACACACGCACACGCACACACACAAATATATATATATATATATATATATAATATATATATATATATATATATATATATATATATATATATATATACATATATACATATATATATATATATATATATATATATATATATATATATATATATATATATAATGTATTCCAATGGAAGGACATAAAGTCATTTTATTGAAGTTTTAAAATTAAATTATTAATATTTAATCTCACTTTCTCTTTTTATATTCCATAATTACAATTGTGAGTTTTAATATTTATCATCTGTGTGTATTTTCATTTTAAATTAATAATTTAACTTAAATTTAAATATATCAAACTTTAACTATCAATATTGATAGTAAAATATTAAATAACAAATATGTGTTTGGATATTTAGACACTTCAGTTGTCACCTAACGTGAAACATTAATTATGAAATTAAACAAAAGTCTAAATAAATTTAAATATAAAAATATATGTAGTAATTTGTAAATGTATGTAATTTATGTATGGATATGTATAGGTACCTGTGTATATCGCTACATGTGTGTCTATGTGTGTAATTGCGCATGTAAATGAACGTATATATATTTATGTTTTGCATAAGTATGTATGTGTTATATATAAGAAGAAAGCAAAATCTGTGACACTATTTAGGTTTGCTAGAAAGAAAGAAGAAAAAAAAAGGCGAGAATTAAATTTAGGTGATAAGAAGCAATCACGAACAGGACACTAAGCGATGTTTTTTTTCTGACAAAGAAAGTGGTAAGATTTTATTTTCATTTTCGAGGAGAGTAAGATACTGGAGTTAATCTGATTTATGTTACGGGGCAGCGAATAAAATACAGCCGTCTACCCATGGCGATTTCAGGTTGGTCGAGTAGCCTGAGAAACAGAAGTCTAAGAGATAGAAAAATTAATTTGGTCGCGAGTAGGATGTCTCTGGACCTCCCGCAGAGTACTGAGAGATAACAATTAATTGGGTCGCCGAAAAACAAAAATGTCCGTTGGACCAACCGCAGAGTTACAAAGAAAGAAAAGATTGGCCCATTAGCTATCTACGGAGATGTCATTTGGAAAAGGCACCTGCTTTGTGTCAGGAGCTGGCTATGATAAGAAAATTATTTTATCGAAACGAATAATTTGGTGTAGCGCAATACGTCCAGTTAAACCACTTGATGCTGGCGAAAATCTGATTGACGAACTACAGGTGATTCGGTTAACATAAGAGTTTAAGGATTTGTTGCCGAGAAGAAAAAAGAAAGAAAGAAAAAGAAAAAGAAAAAAAAAGGAAGATAATTTTTTTTTTCGAGCAAGATTTTTTTAAACCGAGGCCAGTCTGGCACCACCCACACTGCTGGGTGCCCATTGTCTGAATGCTGGCGTGAGCGGTAGGCGAAGGTAATCATGTGAAGAAGGAAGGGAGGCCTGTTGACACCCCCTGAAGGGATCGGTGTGAGATGTCACTGTGAGAGAGAGGGGAAACCCGTTGACACCCTCTGAGGTTATGGGTGAGATACTAATATGAGAAAGGAAGAATTTGAGAGGACGAAAGATTTCCAGAAATGGAAAGTGATGGGTTTTCCTGACCAAAAACAAAGAAAAACCTTTAACTCGGATTTAGAATTATCAAGGAACCTCAAACCCGGACATGCCCACCCCGGTTTGGTCAACGTCCATATAAGCAGAGTCTCAACGAGTTGCGGCAGTTGAATTAAGGAGTTCGCAGTTGAATTAAGGAGTTCGCAGCTGAGTTGAATTGAGTTGGGCCCGCCTCGCAGAAAGCTGACTAAGTTTCCACGCATTCTCGGCCTCAACTTCTACCCAAGAACAATTTATTTTTGAAGGACGTCTTAGACTCACACAACCAAAACAAGTTGTACGAATATCGCCTGGAGATACACCAAAACCAGTTTCTTAAAAGAAAAATTTAAGATGTTAAGACTCGCCTAACAAACGCAAAGTGTCACGTATTCATATTAGCGGTTTGGGAGAAAGACGCAGTCCTGTATTCAGCAACCAGATATAAAATATGGTTATTCCTTTTTAACACATTTGAACTTTTCGATTTATTACTTTATTTTCTTTTACATATAATTATGTGGTATTACCCTTGTTCGAACTCGACTTGCATCACGGCCCAGCGACTGATTGATTTCATCTAACTAAGATCAAATCTCAACGTGGGTAGGTTAGACGAGAAATCAAAACAGTTACTTCGGTAACCAGTCGTTGGAGGCGAGATGGGAACGACAAGTCTGATACCGAATCTAACGAGATTCCCATCCGAATCAGCAAAAGGTTAGAACGTCACATTTGGTGTCGCGACCTATACCAAGTCACATGGGTCGTCACAGGACAGGATTGGACGGCGACGGCGCGAGGACAGACGGGGTGAGTCACAATTGGCGCCGCGACCAGGACAGTACAGCGGGCGCGGCCAGGCAGACGTCACATTTGGCGCAGCGACACCGGGGGATGTCACAATCTTTAATATTATCGACAAATATTACTCCATTTTGATACGAAACCTAAACTTTAAGTAAGAAAGATTACCCATATAAAAATAATTACAAATTACATTCATAAAATAGATTCCAACTGATAAAGATGTTACCGTAACTATTTCATACAATATTAATAAAGTACTATTGGTCGGGTAAACTAACTGTTGTAATTTAATATTTATTTCATATGTTCTCGATAAGTGTGTTACTAAATATAGCTTTTAACTTGTATTAAATCCCTAAACTTTTTGTAAAAAAAAATAATTATTTAAATTGATAGCAAGCGTCATATTATTTTCTTCGTTTTTTTTTAGATATCTAAATTACTATCAATGATTAAAATCTATTCTTTACATAAATTGCTTAAAACCAATTACAGCCTGATTCTCTTTACTTCCCTCTCCCTCTTCTTTCTTTTTCCTTTTTCTTTTCTCCCCTCCCATTTCAATATATCACTCCCGTTAAGTTAACCGTTTAAATAGGTCAAGGTCTGGTCACTCCTCCTCCCACATTACAAAGTATGCTTGACAGAGATATGAAAGTAATCCCCCCCAATACTTTACAATGTCTCTTTAACCATTCCTTTTACACTCTCTGTTAAATTACAAAAACTTACACTACCCATCAATTTTAATTTCATTTTTTGTTTCATTTCATTTTTGGAAGTGCTATCTGATGATCAGGCGCCCTTTAAAAGGGCTGTGGTGAAATAAATTATCATAATTGTACCTTAAAGTGTCCTGTTTTTCTTTCATATATATATATATATATATATATATATATATATATATATATATATATATATATATATATGTGTGTGTGTGTGTGTGTGTGTGTGTGTGTGTGTACAAATATGTAGAAAAATCGGAAAGAAAACGTTAGATAATTAATCCGGTGTTTATATATATATATATATATATATATATATATATATATATATATATATATATATATATATATATAGTATATGCAAAGCTAGGTAATCCGTATGGGTAGACTCAAGAAGGATGATATCCGGATGATATCCGGAGAGCTCAATGTAAATTCAGAGCAAATATGTTTGAATAAAAAAATGATCACTTTAAGCTTCCATGTAATAAGTTATTTCACCACAACCCTTTTCCATGGCTCTGGATCATCAGACTTTACTTCCAAAGGTTGAAATGAAAACTGAAAACAAACTTACACATTTTTGACGGAGCGCACCAAGGGTATGTGAAATAAACGAAGTGAGAAAGTGAGGTGGGAGAGAAGATATGAGTGAGTTAGATGTACAATTTTCAATTCCTTATCCTTAACCCCACTCTATGTTGTCTAGACGCCGCTTAACTTAACGCATGCTATCTAGATATAGATCGGTAAGGGGTGATGGAGAAGACCGATTTAAATGTGGAAGATATAGTTAACAATCAAAGTATAAATCAGGATTCACTCAAATTCTTACATGCTGTTATTTCGCACTACTTTAAAGGGTATCTTTGCGGGTTAGAGTTTGATATAAATCTAAATGTCTGAAAAAGTGAATATCTTCACTCACTGCGTCTGTGAGAGAGTGACTGTAGACGAGATGCCAGGTCAGGGCCAATTATGTTACATATCCTTCTCTGGATCTTGTCAAGAACTCCGAGGTAAACAGAAGGTACCCCAGACCAGATATGGCAGTAATACTCCATGCAAGGGCGAATGGTTCATTTGTAGATTTGAAGTATCGATTCAGGGGAGAAAATTTTCCTGGCGCGGCACAGAGAGCCAACTTTCCTCGCAGTGGACGATGCAATTTACTCAATGTATTTGTTCCATCTCAACGTGAGACCCAGCAGAAGCAGAGAGTTGCTCTCAAGAAGTTGACTATCAGACATTCTATTGGGAGGGGGCAGGGGGATCTTTATGGCGATTAATAGAAAGTAGTTTAGTTTTTGAGGCGTTAAAGTTGACCAACCAGTTCTTGCCCCAGTTAATCCAATTGGAGGTCCATTTCAAGACGAGCGGCCACGTTAGTTTTGTCACCGACACTAGATTTTTTTTGAGGCAGGAGTAAATTGTAGTGTCATCCGTGTAAATGCCAACTTGGGAATCTATGGCGTCAGGAAGGTCGTTGTTGAAAATAAGGAATAGAGTGGGGCCAAGGATGGAACCTTGGGGAACACCTGCGTTCGTGGGATAGGAACTGGATGTGAATACGTTGAGAACGACCTTCAATTCTCGGTTTGACAGGAATGATTGTATTAGGTCAAACAATCGCCATGTAATACCATAACGCTGGAGCTTGCGATGAAGTCCGGCATGCCAAACCCTATCAAACGCTTTGGAGATATCTAGGAGCACGGCACGAGCCTCACCATTATTTTGAAGGGCTTGGTTGGCGGTTTCAGTGATGGCCGTAAGCACCTCATCTGTAGATCGGGCGTAGCGGAAACCATATTGCTTGTCTGAGAGCAGGTCGTGTGAGGTAAGGCGGTTAACCACTTCGGTGTTGATTAGGGCTTCGAAGACTTTGTCGAAGAGTGGTAGGAGACAAATAAGACGGTAATTAGAGGGGTCAGAGGGGTTTCCAGAGTTCTTAAAGACAGGAACAAAGAATGAGTACTTCCAGCCGTCAGGAAAACAGGATTCCTTGAGGCAGTAATTATATAGTTTAGAGAGGGCGGGCGCTAGCTCAAGCGCGCATTTCTTCAAGACAATGGCTGGTATGCCATCTCAACCACTAGCCTTGTGGTGGTCTATATTAGAGATAATGCCCAATACCAATGACGGGGTTATGTGCAACCCGCTCAATAGGGCCTCAGTTCTTAGAGGGAAGTCTGTTATTGGTAAACCGGAGGAGTCGAGCGTTGAATTAAATGAAAATTTCCGAGCAAAGCATTCAGCCTTGTCGGTAGAGGAGTTCAGGACCTCGAACTGGTTGAATAAAGGAGGTATGGAGGGTATTCTATTGTTCAGGACGCTCTTGCAGAGCCGCCAATTATCTTTGGAGCCTATTTACGAGATGCAATACGCTCCTTCATCCGAGCAGCAAATATTGACTTAGCTTCGTTGAAGACACGCTTACACTTGTTACGGGCGGAGGCAAAGTGACTTCTATTGCAGCCCGACATGTCGCTACGGAATATGTGAAAGAAGTGGTTCCTATGGGGAATGGCGGCTGAGCAAGCATCGGAAAACCAAGGGGAGGAGTGAGACTTAAATTTCCTTGATGGGATGAAAGCGTCGATTCCAGCTTTAAACATTAAAAGATAAGTGACAATCAGTCAGATTTCAATTTGATATGAGCCTCAGAAGCACATTTTTGGACAGGAAGTGTACAGACAACATCCCAGGGGACATCGCGGAGGAAGTCACAGAACGAGTCCCAATCCGTCCGTTGATAGTAGAACGAGGTTCTAGTGATAGGAGGTTCTTTGCTGGGTGTGGAGTTGAAGGAAATTTTAACAGATACTACCGCATGATCGGAGTTACCAAGAGGGCAGAACTGCGTGGCACTACAAGATTCGGGGATGGAGGTAAAACACAGATCGAGAAGGGAGGCCTTACCTACCAGGTTGAGGGCAAAACGCTTGGGAAAGTTAACTGTCTGCGTGAGCGATTGAGAAATTGAGAAATTAAGTGTTTGGATTCCTACCCGGTCAGTAGTAGCATTCTCGAGCCACTTGTTATATATATATATATATATATATATATATATATATATATATATATATATATTATTATATATATATATATATATATATATATATTTAAATAAGTGTTTATGGTAAAAAATTTAACGATTGCAAGGAACAAGCAAAATTTGTACGTCATTTTTAAAAAAAAGCTAAATATGACAACCAGTTTCGTGCCATAGCTTACCAAATATATTTTCTGGGATATAAAAATATATATAAGCGTGTAAATTAAATTAATATGACGAATGGAAAAATAAAAGATGAATTTCAAGAAAACTAGATTCCAATAACATTTAGACCTAGTAAACAATCCCTCTGTTTACAAAGGAAATGCCCAGGGAATCTGATATACAAGGAATATAAAAACTTGAACACACACACACACACACACACACACACACACACACACATATATATATATATATATATATATATATATATATATATATATATATATATATATATGTATGTATGTATGTATGTATGTAAATATATGTATGTATCATGCGATAATGTAAGAACAAGAGTAAAATCTTAGAATATTTAAAATTTCTCGGCTCGACTTCCGACGATTAATAAATCTTCAGAATGTCTTGTGCGATTACGCTGCATTACTTTATGTACCTTGAGTAAAACTACAGTCTGTCCAGCAATTAAATGGTAATTCCTACTTGTATCAATTCGCATGCAATTTTATGAATTGTTGTTGGTGAGACTCACTAGAAAAGTTCTCAAACAATTACCCGGATTATTTCCAATAGCTATATTCTAAAACACAATCGATATTCTTTTACGGAATCATTTGATCCATCATTCTAGCTAGTTTGAAATTTAAGAAAATAATAGCAACTATAAACAAATATTACAGTGTGACTCAATTCAAAAAATATACATATAGTCTTCGATATATGCTGAATTTTAACTATTTAAAAAAATGAAAGCTTTTCTTCCACAAGGAAATCACTTGATGAAATGCCTTTTTCAAAAGGCATGAAGAAATATAAAACATATATTGATCAAACATGTATAGGATAACAAACTAATAGAGAATATCATATGATTTGATTGTTAAATTATTGGAGACTTGCATTGATGTTCTTCATAAAATCCGGTAATAATAAGATTGTTTCTAAACCATCAACCACATACAAATGAATTATCTTTTTCACTGACTAAAAATCTCTCACAAAAATGTGTGACCATCTCGCCCGGTCTCCTCATTGGTGTTAATAACTGGTTAAATTTTCGTAAATGTCATGTACACAAATATATATATATATATATATATATATATATATATATATATATATATATATATGTATATATATATATATATATATATATATATATATATATATATATATATATATATACATACATAGAGAGAGAGAGAGAGAGAGATAGAGAGAAAGAGAGAGAGTCGATCATATATATATATATATTGTTACACCGGCCTTCTAACACAAGGGAATTACACAGGTTCTCACTATATATAGTGCCAGTAATACCTACCCGGTGTGTGTAAGCAGCGACAGTCTGGACCTTTTGTTGAAAATATTTGGAATTTTTGGACTAACGACGAACCTTTTTTTTCTGCTAATGATTTGTTTATTTTCAGTGCTTCAAGGACTTTTTTGACGAACTTCTGAGGATTTTTCTGATAAGTTATTCTTTAAGTTTTATTTTTTTTGATTTTATTCTTCTATTTCTTTTTGTTTGTTTTATTTTTTGGGCTTCGGCCCTCATAATTTTTTATTTTAGTCCGGTTTGACAAAGTCTTACCGGACGATTTCTTTTTTATTGTTTATTTCTTTTTAGTTGTTTCTGTAAAAAAAAAAAAGACCAGCACATTATTTGAAAAAAAAGAAAACTTATTTTTTCCTTTTTATTAGCGACTTCGGTCGCATTTTCTCGTCTTTTTGGTTTAACTAGTTTGTTTTTTCTTTTGCTTTTTTATTTTTTTAGCGTCTCCGGCCGCAAACCTTTATTTTTTTCTGGTTGTAAACCAGACTTATTCTTTTTCTTTTTTTGTCTTGAATTTTTAAAAAAGGAGTTTCTGTTTGTGTGTTTTTCTTTCGGCTGCCTTTGGGCGCCATTTAGATTTTTTTTTTTCCTGTTTAATTTTTGTTTGTCTTTTTTTCCCCAGTTTATTTATCTTTTAAAAAGTTTGTCTTTGTTTCTCTTTTTTTAATTTACTGGTACATCCAGGCTTGATTTTATTTGTATAATTTCTTTCCCCCCCCACCAAACTCCTTTTCTGGCAAAAATTTTAAAAAAACCCGCAGGTGGTAGTCTCCACGTTTCTCAATATGGCCGACGGTTCCAGTCGGGCCAATATTAAAAAGGACCTTTTTGGGTCGGCGGCTAAAGCCACCCACCCCTGACAATGCTGCCAAGAAGCGGGCTGATGGTAGCCCGAAATCTGACCGAGTAACTAGCTCCAAGAAAGGAGAAGCTAATGTCGAGGTGCCAAAGGAGGCACAAAGTAAGACAGCCGAGGAATTGCCCTCATGCTGGAAGTCCCCACCAAGTTGTATTTTGAACATGGCGGATTTCCTGGATAAGGCGAAAGGTTACGCCCATCTTGTAAATAAAGATGGGTTCATCGATGTTGTCCAGGAGCTCAATGTGTTCAAAAAAAGAATGGTGACCGTTTTTGTGGTTGACAAAAAAACAAAAATATTTGTCGCTCCACTAAAGACACAGTGATTAAATCACTTTTGTCCCTGGGGATAAAACCCCAAAGAGTAATTAAGGGTACAGGGTTCTTCATGTGGGACATTCTGCTGCCCACACCAGAAGATTGCCTGGCCATGGCAAAGAAAGTGTTGATCACGAAAGATCTAATACTAAGAACAGAGTACGAAGGCCGAAGGCGGACCAGGGTGGCCGTGTTCGAGGTTCCTCCTCAAATTTCGGGAGAGCTCTTGGCTGCATTTTTTATGCAGTACGGCCAAATTTTAGGGGCTCTCTCCGACAATTTGAACGGGGGATGGACTTTTGATATCATGCTTGATCAAGAGGCCTTCAAGTCGGTTCCCAACTGTTTGGTGTTTGGTGACCGGAAAATGCCGGTCATAGTGACCGGTAGGAGACCAACTTGCTGGAGGTGTGGAGAGACTGGTCACCTTTCCTCCTCCTGCCCAGGGAAGAAGGCCCCTGGAGTTCCGGTCACAGGCGACCAAAATACCCCCTTGGCCGACAAAGTAAAATCCGCGGCGCCTGTAGTGGGCCTAGCTGCGGGGTGCATCGCTGGGGAAAATCCCTCGGTTGGGTCCAGACCCACATTACCCCCGAAACCAACGCCTGCCACAAGTGTGGTTAAGGAGAAGGATGAGGGTGAATAGCGCCTCGTGATTAGGGGCAAGGGGAAGACCCAATCAGCGGTTCCTCAGTCCCAACATGACCCCGGGGATAAAGTCACCTACAGCCCCATTCCCTCTACCAGCTCTGAGGGCGACGCCTCGGCGTCTTATGCTGAAACAGCTACTGCAGCCCAAAAATTGAATGAACCAAGCTGGCAGAAAATTTTGGACCTAAAAAAATTGAAAGAAAAAGTGGAGGCCAAGCGGGCTAAAAATAAAAAATCGCTGGGGGCACCGGGCCCCCTATCTTCTGCCCCGTCTTCCCCTCCTTCAAATTTCACAAAACCACCTCCGCCTAAATCTCTGACAAACTCTCCTGTAAAATCTCTTCGTTCCTCCAAACCTTCACCCGTAAAGACACCTTCTGGCATGACTCCATCTACTACACCGAGAGACACACCTATGCATACACCCTCTCTCCTCATAAGAAAAGAAACCGTAGTCCTGACGCACAATCAGCTACGGACAAGAAAAAAAGAAAATAAAACCACCATATCTCCCGGGGGAAGACGTCTGCCGCGTATCCCGGGAACAGGCAGAAAGGGTCTTCGGGCAAACCAAAAACCCGAGGCCCTTAAAAATCCTCTGGAATTTCCGGCACATCAAGGATGTGGATGTGGAGGTGCCGGAAAATTTTAAGGCCCGAAATCTGCTCACCGTCGTGAGAACTGGCCCGGATACGCGGAAGATATGGGGCATGATAGAGGAGGCTAAGGCCTTCTTGAAAGTGGTGCCCCCAGCTGTAGTTCTCTTCGAAGAAAACTTAGAAGAATCAAAAGTATGTAAAGGAGGGTCCCTATTTTTGTTCACCCATCCCTTTATAGAGCTCAAAAGTTAACCTATTCCGCGGACATCGGTGGCTTGTCTCAGAGTGATATTCTCGATACTGAGATGATGTCAGGTTCGATGGGACAAGCTATCGGTGTCCTCACACCAGCCATGTTCTATCCGGAAGGACAACCCTAATCGGCTTCACAATGGCTCTCTGGTTAGCCAGTTTAAATGTCCGGGGCCTGAGGTCCGAGTCTCGCAGAGCGAGGCTCACTCGTGACCTTCAGCGCCTCGGGGTGAATGTATGTTGTATACAAGAGACCCGGTTTTCTTCTCATGATCGTGAGGATATACTGTCTAAGGGGTTCCCTCTTTATTCAGCCTGTTTTGATGGTCGTTCGAGGGGTGTCTCCTGGCTAGTGAGCAAGTCTTTGAGGCTGCTTGTACCCTTGTCTTCGCGGATCCGGCGGGAAGACTTTGCGTGATGGATGTTACCATAAAGGATAAGGTTCTACGTCTCATTGGGGTTTATGCGCCCAATACCCATTCCGAGCGGCCTGCTTTGTTTCGGCAGATCGCGCCGTTCTTGACGACGTCTTGTCGGGTAGTTTTAGCGGGGGATTAGAATGTCGTCCTTGACCCCGATATAGATCGTATAGGGCATAAACAAGGTACTAACAACCCGGATGTGAAACCATTTCGGGACTTTATCGATGGGTTTGATCTTGTCGATAAGTTCCGGAATGAACACCCTCGGGAGGTAGCATGGACTTGGAAAACTAGTAGCAACTCGGCTCCTGGGACGCTTGCGAGCTACCTGGACCGAGTCTTAGTTAGGAGAGTCGATGTAGGGGTCTTAGGGTGTCCAAGTTTCCATTACATAGTTTATACGTATCATAGGCTTGTCCGGGTCCGTGTAAACTTAGATAAGCCTAAGGTTAAGTTGGCTGGTTACTGGAAATTGAACTGTTCACTTTTTTGTGATCAGGGTTTCCGGGACCAGCTGTTACTAACCATCCAAAGGGAATTGACGGGAGCGGTTGTGGGAAACGCCTGGTGGGGAAATCTTAAATCTAAAATTCGAAAGTTTGCTGCCGATTTTAGTCGTCGACTAAATCTAGATAGATTAGCGGCGCAGACTGCTCTAGAAGATAAAGTCGATCGGGCTGTGAAATCCCGTGTTAGTGGGGACATAGCTTTAGCTAAGGCAGAGTTGTCCTCCTTGCTTATCAAGAAGGACCAAGTTCTGGTAGTTAGGGCTAGGTTAAAAAGAATGTCTTCTGAGGCAACGAATATGGCCGCTGAACTGCGTGCAGAGGAGAATCGAAGCGCGTCTAGGCGACATATTGCATGCGTCACGTTGCCGGATAAGCGGACCGTGACTACAAACGCGGGCATATGTGAGGTCTTTCGGGACTACTTTCAGGATCTTTTCACCAGGGAGCCCGGTTCGACGCCTATTTAGCTGACTTTCCCTGCCTCTCGGCAGCTGAAGCGGCTAGGTGCGAGGGTCCCATAACAGAGTCGGAGATCTGGGAAGCGCTGAAGCAGGTTGTACTGGATAAGTCTCCGGAACTAGATGGTCTTCCCTACGACGTTTACTTGAGGTTGTCGCACGTTTTTGTGCCTTTGCTGGAACTGATTTACAACCACTGGATGAAGCAGGGGTCTTTACCCCAACGCTTCACCAGGGGTGTGATCAAGTTGCTGCGTAAGGACAAGAACGGTGGGGATGGGTTAGGGAACTTTCGCGCTTTAACGATGTTAAATACGGACTTAAAGATTTTGGCGAAGATCTTGTGCTGTGAAGGGTAGGACTATTCAGGATAACCTTCATATGGTACGCTTGATCTTAGAACAAGTCGACAGTGAAGCCGCGCTGATCAATTTAGATCAGTCCAATGCCTTCGATAGGGTTGACCATCGATTTTTGGAGGCTGTCCTTTCGGCGGCCGGTTTCAGAGCCGACTTTCGCTCAAGGATCCGACTTTTGTATGCGACCCCCGGTGCGCTGGTGGAAGTGAATGGGGTAAGATCGAAGCCTTTCGTATTGTCTCGCTCCATTCGTCAAGGTTGTCCGCTCTCGCCTCTGCTTTACGTTCTTGGAGCCTTTCCTTCGCAAGTTAAAGGCGAATCCGGTCCTGCGCGGAATTTCCCTGCCTGGGGCTTCCACCTCAGCCAGGTATTCTGCCTATGCTGACGACGTTTCGGTTCTTGTGTCGAGCAGAGCCGAGATTGACGTAGTCAGCAAAGAGATCAGTGGGTATGAGATGGTGACAGGGGCCAAGATCAACCGCGATAAGTCTGTGGGCTTGCGGTTGGGTGCGTGGAAGGGAGTTTCTCTTCCCGGACCTTTCCTCTGGACGGATGGGCCGATCAAGATACTCGGCGTCTGGTTCGGTCCTGATCTCCAGTTGGAAATGAATTGGTCGGAGGTGCAAGGGAAGGCCGAGATCGCGGTTAATCTGTGGTCTCGGAGGACACTTTCCCTGAAGGGAAGGGTGGAGGTATGTGTTTCACACATATATCCGATCCTCCTTTACCGACTTTCTGTGCTTCCACTCCCGTATGCCAGACTAATGTCATTAGTCCGGACCTTGTTCTCTTTCTTGTGGAGAGACAAGGCACCTATGGTATGTCGCGAGATATGTTGCCTTCATCCCTCTGAGAGCGGTCTGGGTATGCCTAGCATTGAGATTCGTCAATATATGCTTCGCATTACCTTTCTAGACCGAATGTGTCGCGGATTGGATGAGGTGGGCACCTTTTGGAAAGAAGATGTCCGAAAACATTTCACATCCCTGAGAAGTGTGCACTCGTGCGAGGAGGAGGCCGGCCGTAGACATCGTGCCGAGTGCTCCTTCTACCGCGAATGTCGTAGTGCTTTGAAGCTCCTCTTACGGACGACGGATGGCCTCTCCGACGCCCAGGCGTTGTCTCGTAAGGCATTGTATCAATTGTTAGTTAGGGTGTCTGTTCAAGATGATCTGATCGACGAGCTCGGTCTTACGAAGCAGGAGGCTCGCTCGATATGGCCTTGGGCGCCTGGGTTGAAATGTCTCAATAATAATGAGGCATCACTCACCTGGCTGATGATTCGTGGGGCCCTCTGGGTCGGCAAGAGACTTTGTTCAGCAGGCTTGGAGAAATATCCAAACTATCGTCGCTGTACTATGGAAGACGAGACGATTGGTCACGCCTTTTTTCAGTGCAAGACTGTAGTGCCGCTGTGCAGGTTTCTTGAAGGCCTCATGGTTCGCATGCTGCAGGGAAAGTTCTTTGTCCTGGAAGCCAGTTCTGTTTGTAGCAATGTGGTGCCGCAATTGACGAAGGCTGAACACTATGTGTTCTGTTGCTTACTGGGGATTATGAGAGTCGTGATTTGGACGACGCGTCAGAAGGGATTCCATGAGGGCGAGTAGTTCACCTCTTCCCAACTGATCTTGTTCTTTAAGCATCAGCTTAAAGTCAAGTTTAGGACGGAAAGGCGGCGGCTCACCTCATCGGAATTTGGCAAAAGGTGGGTGAATCTTGCGCGAATGTGTAGAGTGAAAGGGGCTGACCTATAGTGGCATTTAGATGTCGGTTAGGTACAGAATTTTGTCCTAACACGCTTGAAAATAGGCAACCCACCCAGATTTTAGGTTAGACTAGGTTTTGTATTTTGAATTTTTAGTTTTCCCTTTTTTCTAGTAAACTTAGCTAGGGTATGCATGCACATTGGTCCCTTTTATTTCTGTCCCTATTTTTCTTTTGTTTAATTCCCCATCCCCTCCCTCGTTAGGTGGTCAGTGATATCAGTTCTCTGGTGGATACAGGACGCCTTTCGTTTTCGTGTGTGTGGTTTTTCGTATTTGTTGTTGTGTATGAATGTGCGTGTGTCTGTGTGAATGCTTGGAGAAATGAATGTTTTTACTTATTTTCTTAGTCCCGCATTGATTTCGTCCAGTTAACTGATGTTTCTGCCACATTTATGGTTTGTGGTTTTTTTTATTACTAACACAGTTTTGTTTAGTTTAGTGTAAATATTTATAGCATATTGTATACATTCATTTGGGATCATTTTAAAAGTTGTTAATTTTTTACCCTCCCCCCACGAACAATAATTGTACATAAGGGATCTAGTTAGGACATCATCGAGAATTTGAGGTATTATGGTGGACGTAGTAAGAAAGGTAGGAGTGAATGTGTTGTTTTGGTGATTGGAATATTGTTGGCTTGATTGGGTCAGTGTCTGCGACTAGCTAAGTTTAGAATTAAGACAGATGAAGACCGTCCTTACCCACCCCCCTTTTAGACCTTGTGCCGCATCTTGTATATATTTATACAAATAAATATTGTAAGCAGCAACAGTAATACAACTGCCTAGCTGAGTAGTACCCGTTTCCTACCTTTGTATCTGTGATGTTAAATACACTTGTTCCTTAAACCAACCTCGACTTGATTTTCTTATTTTTACTATTGTGCCACGACACAACACACACACACACACACACATATATATATATATATATATATATATATATATATATATATATATATATATATATATATATATATATATATATATATATATATATATATATCACTGCCCCATTAAAAGATAAGTGACAATCAGTCAGATTTCAATTTGATATGAAATTCAAGGGAATTAGCATTTATCAATGATTACTTACTTTATATGGAGATTATACAGAAGATGAGAAGAAAGTAAACTGTGAATGTGTTTATGTTGTGACGAATGTAATATATCAGTAGTATATTATCAGTAAAAAAACAAAAACATGATGAAGGTGTTAATATGTTAGGTTTGTAGACTACTTGTATTGCATTTTTTTTATCAGTTACATTTCCTTGAAAATGAATAGGTGGCCTTTTTGTAGTTTTCTACTGAGTTAATATGAGTATTTTGCGCGAACGCTTGTATGTGTGTATGTGGGGGGATACCTATTTATTATTTTGCTAAAGTAAATAAAACTTTTCAACATTTGGTGATAACGATTAAATTAAAATGGTATAAATGCCAATGTTCAATGGCTGGTCAACTCAAGATTGTAGGCGTTTATATTTTATGGTCTGTCATCTAACCGTTTTCGAAATTAAAATTTATGCCTAGTCACGTCAAAGGTCTGAGTGCCTATCTCCGATGTCTGTTCGTATTAACAGTCTAAATGATAATATTTTTATGTTTGGTAACCTTTTCAATCAAAGTGCTTAAATTTTACGCCCGGTCACCGAAAGGTTTTAAGTTTTTAAGTTTTTATATGACCGGTCACTTTAACGGTCGACGTGTATCGATTTTTATTTACCGGTCAATTTGCAGTTCATATGGTTTATGACTTTTGTCCTGTCACTTAAATGGTGTAGGTGTTTCCCTTTATGTCTGGCCAACTTATTGTTATACGGCTATATATATATATATATATATATATATATATATATATATATATATATATATATATATTACAGGCATTTAGCCCCAAGAAAGGTGGAGGTGCTACTCGTACACAAGGAGCTACAGGGAGTGTGAATAAGGGAAGTGATTGTTTGTATGTGGTGTTGAGGAAAGAATAAAAAGAACTGAGTTCAAGGTAAAAGAAGATGTGGATTGACATTACGTTTATTTTTTTGAAGATTATCTTTATCAGTTAAGCATGTAATAGGAAAGACGATTCACTGATTGGAAGTGCAAGATAAGATGTTGTATTAGAAGAAGCGTTTTCTTTTAACTGTTTCGGTAGTAAATGGGAGGGTCCAAGATGCTAACCTACTAGCACGCTTAAATTCATGCAGTTGTGACTCCAGGAAAAATAACACGTCAGAGACGACTTATAGAAAAGACAGGGAAGCCACATTATGTCGGTGATAACGTGACTGGAGTAGAGACATCAAGACAGGACCGATCAAATTGCATATCCTTCTTTGGATTGTGTGGACAACATCGAGAAAAGCAGTGCAGGCATCGGGCCATATATGGCAACATTTTTCATTGCTTGGAATAAATGGTAGTTTTGTAGATGTGAAGGGTGGACTAATAAGATGAAAAAACATTCTAGCGCGACATAGCGAACCAACTTTCATTTCTGTAGATGATCAATATATTTGTTCCACCTCTAGTCACTGGAAAACCTGAGGCCAAGAAGGCGTAGTGCGTCCTTCTCGTCGAGATGAACATCAACCATGATCTTAGGACGAAGAGAGGTTTGTCATTGGTGAGCAAATGACAACAGTTTCCTTTTGGATGAATTTAAATTTCACAAGCAATTTCCTGTTCCTTTTAACCACAGATTGGAGGTCCTTTATAAGACCAATGGCCAGGTTTACTTTGTCATTAATATCGGGTTTAATATTCACACAGGATTAAATGGAAGTGTCGTCTGCATAGAACGTCACGTTTAGAACTGATGGTGTTAGGAAGATTATTGATGAAGATCAGAAACATCGAAAGTCCTAGAATAGAGCCTTGAGGAATACCAGCGTTCGTATGGAAGGAACTGGAATAGAACCGGTTCAGGACAACATTAATTTCACGGTTAGACATGGATGACTGAATTCAATCAAATAATCGTCCTGTAATATTGTATCCTTGAAGCTTACATAGAAGGTCAACATGACAAACCCTGTTAAACCACTACGATATATCTAGAACAACTCGAGATTTGCCGTTATTATCAAGAACATGGTGTACGTATTCAGCTATGACCTTAAGCACATCAGCAGTAGACCTGGAAAAGCGGAAAATTTATTGTTTACTGAGAGCAGATCGTGGGATTTGGGATGATATCTACTTCGGCATTGATTAAAGCCGTAAGTGTTATGGGACAGATGGGACGGTAGTTAGATGTGTCAGAAGGGTCTCCACAGTTCTTAAAGACGGGGACGACAGGGAAGGACTTCCCTCAGCCTGAAAAGAATAATCGGGGAAACGATAGTTCTATAGTTGGGACAGAACTAGAGCCAGCTCAGGTGTACTTTTCTTTAGGAGTACGGCTGGTATACCGTCGCCTCATAAGACTCTAATTTAAAGATGATGTGGTTACCCCAGATTATTTTTGTGTTGAATTGGATGGGAAATCCCCAGCAAAGCATTCAGCCTTCTCGGCTGATGATTTTAGGCTTTCGAATTGGTTGAATGGCGGATGGATTTAGGATTTACTATATTCAACACTTTTGTGCAGTCTGGAATAATCTTTAGAACTTGCGAGATACAATACGTTGTTTCATCCTACCAGCAAGCAGAAACTTTGCTTCATTGAGGACATCCTTGCACTCATTAGGAACAAAACAAAGAGATGTCAGTTGCAATCAGACATGTCACTCTGGTACAGACGCAAGAAGTGGTACCTATGGGATATAGCGACAGAGCAAGCAGGTTAGAACCAATGAAATGTGACCGATTTAACTTGGTATTTTCTTGCTGGGATGAAAGTCTCATTACCGGCTTTTAGACAATGGGAGAATTTACACGCATATTGTTGTACGGAATGATTAAAAAGCACATTCCAGAGGACGTCG
>OZ010579.1:33600655-33625655 GCA_963932145.1 Acanthosepion lycidas
TTCAGTAGATAGAAAACCTTTGATTTCCTATGTTTATTTAGCGTATTCTGTTTTTAGAATCAGGTTTCTGTATGAAAATTATAAAGATCTTCTTTTGAAATGACATGCGGTAAGCGGGAAAGAGGAACTGAATTGATATGAAATTAGAGGCGCATTGATTATTAAATTAATGGATTTTTAACTGAATGTTCTTTGGAGAATCCAGTTTTTTTCTTTTGATGGTAACACACATCTTGAACAAAATGTCTTCATTTTACTGGTGTATCGAAACAGTAAAAATACTTCGCTCGAAACAAAGAGATGGATACGAAGCTTCTAGGTGTTATCTGTTCTCCTGTATGGCAATGAGTACTAGATAATTCCCACAAGAAGCTTTAAAGAACAAAAATGTGATTTTGCAGAAGGGTGCTGAGGATACCATGGACCGAACATTTGAGAAACGACTAAGTTTTAAAGAAAATGGAAACAGAAAGAAACATACGTAACATCAGGAAGAAACATTTGATATTTCTGGGGCACATAATGAAGAAAGAGCGTTTGGAAAATCTGATATTCACAGGAGAGATTGATGGCATGGGAAAACTCATAATATACATGGTGAGTTTGAGTAAATGGATGCTGGGACAAGGTTTAGAAGAAATGAGTGAAAAAAAACCTTTTTATTAAGAGCTGCAAAGGCCAAAAAGTTATGGAGAGCCATATCTGCCTACACTCTGAAGGATCACAGCAAATATAGAAGAAGAAATACGCTACTATTTTTCTCGGGCGCCATATTTGACACACTGACGTAACTTGCAGTAAATGTCTACCCAGTTGTGATACACTTGCTATGCTTTTTTCCAACAGTTTCAATAAGGTACCAATTTGTTTGAAGTACAAATCTATCTACTTCTACTTAGAACCAATTAATACCCAAGATTTCATTGTTAATAACTTAATTGCTTCGATATACAACTGGTCAGAAACCTATTAAGAATGTTATTAATCATTATTAAGCGAATTAGAGAGATTTTTACTAATTAATTTTGAACAATTCAATTTGAATAACTACTATATATATATATATATATATATATATATATATATATATATATATATATATATATATAATTTATTTATAACTAACACAAGTTAATTATACATTAATGATACATTTTGGCGTGCAGTTTTGACAGATAAATTTATATTTCTATGGTGGTTTTAATTTTCACTTCGGGCACAATATATACGAACTTTTGCCTCAAGTATCAAATGTTAAATAATATTAAAATGAATATTTGTCTCGAGGGACATAATTAGTAAATTGAGATATATCATTCATATATAAAAAAATAAATAAACGCTTTAATAAAATATGAAATTAAAAAATATTTTATTATTTACATTATTAACATTTTCGAGCTGTTATCCTCATCTATATTGTCATATACACGATGTTTCGGCCGTTGTAGTCTCTGGTTATCTTCAGGTGATTAAAACTTTGGACGGAACCCGGAGTAGATTTTTCTGTTTCCACGTGCCATGTCTGTTTCGAATGTCTCAGTTAACTCCCTTTAACTCAACTCTTCAGGTTTTTGTTCACAACGGCAGTAGCCAATTATTGAACGCATAACTCTTTGGTTAAGTCACTGGATCCAACCAACGCTTTTATCCACTGGGCCCTGTATCCGTATTCCAATGCCTAACCTCAGACATATAGACAGATATTGAAGCATTTTTTCTAAAATTTTGTAGATTGAAAAATATAATACTTGTTTCAGTTAATATTTCATGCATTATTCAAATTTCCAGAAAGACGAATGGTTGAATGAGCAATGTCACATTTTTTTTGTAGGTTAACATACCTTTCTTTTATCAAAATCTATTTCTATATTCGGAACATCGCATATATATATATATATATATATATATATATATATATGTAATTATTTATTTAAAAATATGATTCCAACATGCTACATAAGAGTTCTCATGTTTCAAAACAAGAGCCGAAAACTTCAATATAATTATTTGAATTAAATTGAATTAAAGTAAGCTCTGTTCCATCTTCAAGCGAAATTTTTTTTTTGGAATAACTTATTTCTGAAATTTACGTGTTCTAATAACATATTCATAATTGAAATAAAAATGTCCATGGTAACAGCCAGGGCGAATTGTTTAAATAGAGAGGGGTGTTGTGTTAATAATTTGTATCAGTATAGAGTTACATTCATAGATGTCAAGTCAGGGTAAGGTGGGGGTGTCTAAATTTAAAACGGAAGATCATTTCGTCTAGTCTGGTTTACGTGTGTATAGAGATTTATTTACTTTTTTTATTTCATTTATTCTGAAAGGGTTTTGTGTATATAAAAAAAAACTGCCGTAACACTTGTTTTTTGACATATATATATATATATATATATATATATATATATATATATATATATATATATATATATATATATAAGATTTAGGTAATATAATATTTTCCAATCATTAAATGTATATATATACGCATGTTTGTGGAAAAGTTAAATTTGTATCAAAGATAGTAAGCTATTAGGTTGGTGCAAAAAAAAAAATATTCCGTTTTTTCGAATATGTTACTATGTGAGAAAACGACATTATTTTTATTAATAGTGTTAATTGCAATGCTTATTTCATTGTCATGTTTAACTAGTTGCAGTCCTTCCTATGGGCAATTTGGGAAAATGAATTTCTCTTTCATTTTCTTGTCTCATTCAATGCACTAGCCTTTCTTATGGTTCAGGACGCACGTAATGTGATGCAATCGTTTCCGTTCTCTCATGAGTGAGTAATACGTCCACACGTTTCACATTTCTAAACGGCATTTCCAATCCAGATGTTCTTTGTCCCGGGCTTCACGAAAAAAGCGTCTTTGAAAATAATGCTCTTTCTTTACTCTTCAAGATTGACGCATCACCGACCAGACGTACATTTGTGCGAAATTTTATTTTTCAAATATGAAGTTTTCGACAAAGGAAAACTTTAATATTAATATTAATAAAAACTGTTGTCTAAATATAAATGAACTGTACTCCGCTTCCTAGAACGATCACCAAGGAAATAAATGTCTCATCATTTTTTTTTTATGTTCGTCCTTGCAATGAACATTCCTTCTCTCCCTCAACCCCGGACTCATCGTTAAAATGGACTGTGCCTGCCTACATATATTTATGTTGTACAATTCAATTCAACTATCTTCGCCGATTGAAACTAGCTGTGACCTGTTCCAGCTAAACAGTCGAAATCTCTACCTTCAGGCAAAGACGAACCCTGACGAGGTTCCGCCGAAGGGCAGAGTCTCGCTCGAAGATGTAGACTGCACCTGAACCCGTTTATGCGTATTCAAACAGGGAATATTTTTGGCCGAGCCAACGAGCGCGTAGAACCCAGGTTAAACCGGCCTTGTGACACATGCAACTCTCGTGGGTGGGGTAGGTGAATATACTATCTTCGCTGATTGAAACTAGCTGAGATCTGTTCCAGCTAAACAGTTGAACTCTCTGCCTTCGGGAAGAGAGGAACCTGGACGAAGCTCCGCCGAAGTGCAGAGTCTGATTCGGGGAGGTTGACCAACGTTGAACCAGTTTATGCGGGTTCAAAAAGGGAATATTTTTGTCCGAGACTACGGACTCTGAGAACCGACATGAAACCGGCCTTATGCCACATGCAGCTTTCGTGGGGTGGGGTAGCTAAATATACTATCTTCGCCGATTCGCGTGTGGCTATTTTGTTTCAACATAGCTAACAATACCAGGAAAAAAAAACTTCTTCTTTTGTACTTAGCTTTCACTTTTAAGTTTACAATCCTTTATGGAAAATATATTATAAAAAAATTAAAATAAGACTGTTAAGAGTGGGATTAAATTCCATAAGAAAATTATCTAATTACTTTATAGGTACCTTTCTTATGAAATTTTATCAGAAGTATCCATAAAATAATTGTATTTTATGTACATTTACTATATTTTACTGTGTTATTTGTATTTCCATTCATTTTATTATTAATTTTGATATTTCATTTATGGAAAAATGTCATAACTGAGATTAATATAAAAATAAGAGCATATAAATTTCATAAGGTAATAGTGATATCTGTAGGTACCCTTCTCAGTTGAAATTGGAAAATCAAATTAACTTCTCCACATACGTTTCGCAAAAGTAAAGGTCTTAACAGTGGAGAACAATGCTTAACTCAAATAACGCAACTTAATTGTATTCTGTTTGGTCTTCCATACTTTATAATTACAGCTCGATTATAAACATAAAAATTACATTTCTTAATTATTGCGGGTCTTCTGATTTCGAAGAGGAACACGACAGCGGGCCACCATTGGTAAACGCTTGGGGAATGCCATCCAGTGGTAGATTGCTGGCTTGTGTGTAGGGTTGTGATGCTTCTTCTATATTGACTGTGCTCAATAATATCTTACATTAAATTCGGTGGATCTAAGTCTTCCCGTTAATGTCTCTTGCACTTGCTGATATTGAAAAGTTCCGAATTTACCAAGAGCGGGCAGCTCCGGTTCATATATTTAGCCATGTCAGCAGTCTATTGAAATATATATATATATATATATATATATATATATATATATATATATATATATATATATATATATATTTAAAAAAAATTTTCAGATATCGAATTTTCTATCAAACATTGTAAACTATCTTTTACATAATTTTGTTAAAACAAAATTATAACAACTCCATCTCTCTTTCCCCCTCCCCATATCTCTCTTTTTACCATAAGACTCACTTGTATACATTTTCTACAATTCATTTCCGTTTTATTAACCATCTAAAGAGGTCATGGTTCTGTCACTCCTCCTACTCCAATATAAAACATACTTAAGAGAGATATAAAATTAACCCCTCCCTATACTTTATATTGTCTGTTTAACTACCACTCTCAACCCCCTCTATTAAATTACAAAAATTACACTACCCACCAATTTCTAATCCCATTTTTCCTCTCAATTCGTTGTTGGAAGTTTTACCTGATGATCCTGAATCCTTAAAAAAGGATTTAGGTGAAATAAATTATCGTAATGGTACCTTAAAGTGGTTTGTTTTTCATTACATTTATATATATATATATATATATATATATATATATATATATATATATATATATATATATACTGACTATAATCCATTTGAGATATTTCCATGAAAATAATAGATTCCCTAATATAATCAATGCCAGGATTCAGAAATGTGTTATTACATGATAACACCTACCAATTTGTTTATTGGTAAGTTAAACAAAATGGAAAATCTTACTACCTTAGAAGCTTAATACTGCCGCCGCAAATCAAGGAATTTCTGATGCTAAATGAAACACTTATATTACTGGTGTACCGTGGTCAAAAACTAGTCAAACTCCAAGAAATTATGAGATGCAAAAGAAGGATAACTTTGACAGATATTTTTACATCCAGCAATTGGACGAACATTCTGATTGATAATATTTCACAAGTGGGAATGAACTGAGAGTAGTACGAAAATGTATTTTGTTAGGACAATATATTTATTATTGAAGTGTAGCACCTAAAAGACCTACTAGAAGCACTCCATTACGTACACATAGGTAAAATCAGAAAAAAAGTACAAAAATAGCATCATTTTACGCTTAAACCGAAAAAACGCTTTTAATATAAATTAAAGAAAGTCTGTGTATCAAAATCCGAATTTTCCATACGTACATCACATATTAACATCTTTGGCAGATTCCGGGTTTATAAAGGCTATGCTCGTCAGTTCAAAAAACATATCTATTGTGACGGTGGAATATCTGGTAAATGGATGGAATTCTATTAGGTTGGTGCAAAAATAATGCCGTAATAATGTCTTTTTTTGACGTTAAAAATACGTCAAATAACGACATAATTACGTCATTAATTATGCACCAACCTAATATTTAACTAACTATGTAGTCCCGATTCATTAGCGTAAAATTGTAAGATATGATAAAGTGTTGTGCAAAAATAATGACGTAATAATGTCGTTTTTTGACGTATTTTTAACGTCAAAAAACGACATTATTACGTCATTATTTTTGAACCAACCTAATAAATCGTAAATTGTCACCATTCTTTCAACGAAGAGATCATCTGACAATTTTAGGATTTAGGCATTTTTCCGTCGAAATAGTTACGTTAAATTTATTGATTCTCTGCAAGGACTGAAATTTATCTCAATTCAATCTTTATTCAGATTAGTTTAAACGAAAAAATTCAGTGCAAGCTGCCTTAAAGTATTCGAGATGAAAGAAATCACAGAGATCATGAATGTAACTGTGAAGTTGAAATATAATTATTTATTTTGGCACAGCCCCGCAAAAAAGAATTATTGAGATGATGTTTAACAATGTAAACGGAATGAAAATTAAATTTACAAGGATTTGTTTCATAACTTGGAAAGGGAATATGAGATTATTTCAGGATCATGTTGCTAAATCCTTGCTGGAAAAAAATATTTGAAATCGTTTGAAAATTAAATAATGTTACATAACAGGAATTTAGAAACGCATTAGTGAAATTAAATTTACTATAACTGTTGAGAGTTAAGTTTCTTAATATTTTTGTTATTTTGGCAACCTGTTGCTATCGAATTTTTTCTGTCATTTTTACTAAACTGAATCAATAGATGCTCGAATATAAACAGAACAAGTCAGCTAGGTAAAAATGATCATTTTTTCAGATTCTGAAATTTTATAAATATAATATATATATATATATATATATATATATATATATATATATATATATTTGGTATTTGGCTATAAAGTTTCAGACATCCAGCAAATGAAATGTGATATTTGCAGACAGCAGGTCCAGAAGCAATTTCATGCGATATTTTAAATTGCATGAAAAAGTAACCCTCGCTTTTGCGTCTTTTAAGTGCTCTGTTTTGGCAAGAGCCACATTCGTTCAGCACAGCAGTATCTCCTGAATCAGTGAAACCAATTTCTTTCAGAAAAGCAATATGTAACATATAGTCCAACTTATTAAGATGATTTATGTACGTGACGAAAAAATTGGAACACAGTTCCGATTTGATTCTTGTCATCCAATTAAATGCACATTTTCTATTAATGCGTCACAGCTTTGATTGAGAATATTCCCGTAGAAACTACAATGCAAATGCAAAGGATCCTATTATACATCTCGAGATAATGTTAAATGTTAATCATTATCATACTCTCAAACAGAACTATTAAATCCATTATTCAAAAACGGAAATAAATTAACAGAATAGAGAAGCTAACAAGACAATACCATCCAGGTAAACGGGCAAGCCTGGCAAGATACAAAACGACCCGTGCCAACTAGGTGGGAACTGCCAATTTACCCAATACAATGAGGGAGAATATGCCCACCGGTTAGCTATTAGTCGTGTAACCAATTAATCCGGAAGAGTGGTATGAAGTAAATTATGAAATGAAAGACATCGGAAGCCCTGTTTTAGTTTGCTGTAAGTAATTTGAGAGAGAGAGAAAAATACGCGTGAAAGAATCTGGTTAGATGAGTGATGAATTTAGAACTTTTTCCTTAATAGCAAACACTATGTCTGGTAGAAATCTAACAATATGCATCAGCCTGTGTATGCCATGTCTACAGTGGAAAATTGTGGCAAAAGCATCATGCTATGGGAATGTTTATATTCAGAAGGGAGAAGGAAGACGGTCTGTGTGGATGCATAAAAACTAAATAAAATAAAAAATTAAATTCAAAACAAATAATTAGATTAATAAATAAATACAATGCCGTTATATCTGACCTCTCGGTAGACCAAGAGTACTAGAACAAAAATAACAAAATATAAGTTCATAACGTTTATCCTCAATTTCCGGATCAGTACGCAAAACTTTATCCGAAAAGTGGAGGAATACATTTTAAAAAACGAAACAGACGAACAATGTCGGCTTTTTTTGGTAAAACTTAATCATATATATATATATATATATATATATATATATATATATATATATATATATATATATAAAAACATATCTAATATATATATATATAAACATATCTAATATATATATATATATATAAACTTATGTAATACATATATATATATGTATATAAACTTATGTAATACATATATATATAGCTAATATATATATATATATATATATATATATATATATATATATATATATATACACACACATAAACTTATCTAATATATTAGGTTGGTGCAAAAATAATTTCGTTTTCTAACATATGTTACTATGTGAGAAAACGAAATTATTTTTGCACCAACCTAATATATATATGTAAACTTGTCTAATATACATATACACACGCATGCACACACACACACACTCACACACACACACACACACACACACACACATATATATATATATATATATAATTTGTGTATTTAGACAGGAAATAATCTTTTAGGCATGTCTGACTGAATAAATTACAGATATTATGTCTGCTAACTTTTAACAAAATCCGATGATACTCATGAATAACCTTCCGAGTATGGAGGTTAAATTATGAGAGAAATGATCTAAACCTGTTTAAAGTTCTTTTTTTTTTTCATTTCCCTAGTACTATCGATCATTTCCAAGATCATCTTCCGGGGTGCAAGAAATACCAAACTATATGTTGCTCGTTGATATAATTATATATACAATGTTGTGTGTTGTTATTCATTACCGTATTTTTTTCGTTATGCTTTTAAATGCAAATCGGTTGACAATGAGTTCATTAGAACGTGAAAAAATTATCCAAAGGGAGAAAAAGTTCCATAAAAATTAGACCGAATAGCATTTATTAAAAAATTATGACGCCATCACTTCCCAAACTCCAGATGTGTTGAAACAAAATGGCTATTATTTTGCGATTTTATAACATACTCAATTTATAATTTTTAATAAATAATATTATGCATATGTGTAAGTCTGTGTGTCTGTGCGATTCTTTGTTTGAATATAGGTAATATATCTGTTGTCATTAATACATGATTATTCCCTGTCTACTGTCATATCTATTTCATGTATTTCTATATTTAAATCCTAGAAAACATTTAAAATGCGTAAGCATTTTCATTACATTCTCGATGTCCATATAATAATCAAATAACGATCGAATTAATTTCTTCGAAATAAAAATAATATCCGTCCTCATATTCGCTGCTCAGTATTCAAATTAAGAGCCAAATATTATCTCATAAATTTTCTGCTCAACACTGCAAAACTTGATCAGCAAACGAATCGGAAATTTGTATTAAGCGAACTGAATCCATCAACACTTGCTACTGCAGAGTTTGGCTTTTTATCGCACTAATCTTATTATGTATACAGAGGTATTTCACTCGCTTATTTTAAATTAATAAGAAATGCTAGCTCAAGTTTGAATGATATTTTAGATATATAATATCGCAATTCTAAATTGTAATTATAAATCTTTTACCGTAAATAGAATAAAAAAAATAAAAATAAAATTGTCTTTAAATAGATGTCATAATTTAATTTTCTTTGGAAGTTTTACCAAAAATATAAGCCAAGAATAATCGGTGAGAGTTTATGGACACCTTTGTTTAATTAGGTAGAACCTCGTCCAGATTCTGCATCGTTGATATCAGATATATATATATTTAGGGTGATATGTATGGAAAGCTCCAGTCAATCGCAATCTGAAGTAAAATTATGAACAATTATATCGATCTAATAGGCATGTATCACAAGCATTCTGTTTTATGGATGCAGGAATTAGACAAACTGTCGTAGGTCCTTCATGTTCGTTGAGCGCTTCCACTGTCTTTTTCTGGATTCTCTGATTAAAATTTAATGGCGATCTAACATGCCTGATGCAAGTGTTCTGAATGAGCGTTAGTCATTAGTATCAAATCCACGACTATGAAACACCGACATAGAAGTTGTCGTTAATTTGTTCACGTAGAGAACAACCACAGAAATGGCGCAGATCATAATTTTACTATTTATAATATTTAAGCAACGATCATCAACCAGAGAGACAATAAAGCCGGCACGTGAAATAACATTCTCTCTCATTAGGAGCCTATAATACGGAGACCAGTGTTTAGGCTTCAATAAAATGGGAAATATAAGAGTGCAAACGTCTGCTCAGTGTAGCGAAGTTACTGTTTGCCTATAGAATTTAACAACGTATAACATCTTGAAAGGTTTGTTTCAGGATTTATTGGCGGGTCTGTAAGAAGTAGCCGGAACAGCAGCAAATCTTCAACTCCATCTCTATTCAATCAATTTTATGTCCTGATATCTGTAGCAGATAGGGTTGAATGATTTGCTTCGGAAATTCTCTTCCAACTCAACACTGAACTCATTTGGTGCACCCACGCTAATTCCAACCTAGAACCGAGGCACTACTCAGTGATAAGCTCGTCACTGGTCTCAGATATCATTTCTAAATTAGACTACCCTAAGGCAAGAAGTAAAGGGATCCCAGTGGTCGTCCTAAAGGAATGTGATCCACAGCTGACTCCAGCTCTCTGCAAACTCCATAACTATTGCATCGCTGCTTTCTTTTTTACAGCTTTTTTTTAAATCCTCCGCATCACTTGTTTTAAGAATTCTGGAGAACCTTCTGACCTTTAACTTTCGCCCTGTTAGTGTCCTACCGCTTTTTGACAAAGTATTCAAACATTAATCACTGCCGAATTGGTTAAATATTAGGTAGGTGCAAAAATAATGTCGTTTTCTCACATATGTTACTATGTGAGAAAACGACATTATTTTTTTATTTATTCCTATCAAAATCATGGAGTTTGTTCCGCACCGGCCCGTTTCCAGATCCTCTCACACGAACGCAGGTGTTCGCCATGGATATATCGTAGGTCCTACGCTGGTTCTGATCTTCATCAATGATTTTCCTGATGTCATAATTTTTCAAATAGTCATTAATGTAGGTGAAACTACTATTTATTGCTGTTTCAATAGCTTATCCGTTAGAACTGACGAAGTTAACCTGGCCGCCGCTATTGAAAAGGACCCCACCCCAATCAATGGTTAACTATGACTGGAAATAACTTGTAAATTTCAATGCCTCTAAAACTAAAACTAAATAGCTCTCGATTCCTAGGGAGCATCTCAATCCGCCTTCTTAGTCTCACGTTTTCAGCTGACTTGAAGAGGAAAAACTACATTGAATCAATAGTTGCATCTACTGCGATGAATTTTGGTTCTTTATGTCGTTCCAGTAGATTTTTTTCTCGCCAGAGTCGATTTTGCACATTTAAAAATCAACAATTCAGCCATGCGTTAAGTACTTTTACCATATCTGATCTGATGCACTTGTGATTCATTTCGAAGTTCTTGACAAAATCCAAAGAAGAATCTACAATCTAATCGATTCTGACTTGTCATGCTGATTTCTTTCTCTTTCTTACATTCTTGATGTGGCTTCTGTCTGTCTTCTCTACAAATATTTTCATGACAATTGCTATGACGAGCTGTTTTCCCTGGTGCCTCGACTACATGAATTTAAGCGTGCTACTAGATAGGAATCTAGTTTATTGTTAAATGAAACTGCCTGCTCAACTTCAAATATTTCTTTTCTCGCAATACCCGACAGTGTAACTCCCTTCTGTTTAATGCTTCCGCAAAAAATACAATTCCAAAAATTTTGTCAATCGACATCATGTGTCATCTTGAATTACGTATGACTTTTATTCTTTTGTCAATCCTACTTATATCCGGTATTTTCTCTCGCTTACACGCTCTGTAACTATCTGAGTGCTAGTGTTATTTCAACCTTGCTTCGCGTGAAAAAACTGATTAAAAACATGTATGCAAAATATCATTGTCCCAAGTAAAACATACTTTCACCTAATTCTATGTGCAGAATATATATATATATATATATATATATATATATATATATATATATATATATATATATATATATATATATATATATATATCAGAGTTCAATTATGCTTTCAGGGAATGTAACAGTAATACTAAATACGAAGCTTTGTTTGTGAATATTCTTTGGCTAATGAGTAAGCTATCATCCATTTAAGATATGCTCGAATGAATAGAGTATGATAAGTAAATTCATTTTTTTGTCTATGATTTATTTCTGATAAATCTTGTTTAACGATCGGTCGATAAAAAACATGTCTTCCGTTCCAAGCCAAAAAAAGATGAAAGAAAAATAATCACAAAGGAATGATATTTATTTTTATTGTTTTCATTTAGAGAGAATGGGTTTAATAGATTTCAATATATTCAAATCTGTTTTTTTTTTTTTTTTTCAGATCGGCTCACGAGGTTCGCGAAAATTCGTACCCTATTTAAATCGTGCATTTATATGATTTCTTTCAAATCGGTTGCAATGTGTGAAATGCGTTACCTACTAACAGAAACTATTTCCGTGACTGAAAAAGACAGTGCAACAGGTTGCATCAGATGTGCAATGTATGTAACATTTTGCAGAATGTTTTTCCTTTCACGAGAAGAATAAAAAAAAAAATCCAACCATTAATAATTAGGAAATAAACATAGTCTATGTTTAATTGTAAAAGATCAATCTGAATTAAACTAGATTGAGAAATTCATATTCGCGGCCTCATCACGTTGGGCCCCGTAATATCTCCGAAGTTAAGCAACGGTGAGATTGTACATTACCTAGTCTGGCGACGGCTCAGGAATTCTAGGGATTGTAGGCATGGATGTGCGGGATGGACCGTAGCAAGTAAACGGCTGGATTTGTTACATTAACTTACACGCAAATACTCTGAAGGCAGGTTTGACAGCACATTTTTTCGATCACTTTAGTTCCATTAGTAAGTGTCGAATGACTAAATCATTATTTTTAAAAATATTTCTTAAAAACCAAAAATGAAATATGTATTTCTCTTGCTTTAACTAATCTGGAAAAGTTTGATAAGGCGTGGAAAATGAATGAATAAATAAATAAATCAATCAGAAATACATATTTATTTTAAAACATCCTTTTAGGTTATTGTTTAACTATTTACATCTATGATACCAAACTATTTTTGTTTCCGTTATATTGTATGATTTAAACATGGCTGAACGTTGATAGAAACGAAAATATCAATCTGTTGTAATGTAGAATTTATAACATTGGCAAACTGTGAATTAATAGTATAAGCAGTGTTAGGTTATACTGTTTTGATGGAAAAATTTCCTGTATGTTACACAAGGAATGTCCACGATAAACAAGTTATATGCCGGTACTTCAGTAATAACCAACAAAATCTTTTGTGCGAGCGGGTCAGTTGGAAGATCACTGTTGAGTTACAAAGACAAACTCAAAGAAAATGTGAAGATATGCATCATACCATATTTTTCTTGAGAAAACAAAAAAGTCAGAACGAAGATGCTGGCGCCTGTCCTGCTTCATATCTATACAAAGGTTTAAGCGAGGCGGACATGGCCATCTGGAATCGACTAAGGGCAAATGTTAAAGAAAGTTGGCAGCATGCTTCACATTTCAAATATAAACTCACCGGCCAATCACGGCTTTATTGCACACATTAAAGCAGACATGTAATCAACTCGCGGAATGATATGTGAATTGATCATTAACCACACGAGCTGAATGTCTCATCGACACTCTCCGTCTGCCTAAAATTTCGCATAATAGGGAAAAATGCGTGTTCAAAAAATATGAGCACCTCCTTAATTTACTGAGCCTCAATTGCAGTCCGTGGCACGCACACACACATAGACACGCGCGCGTGCACACTCACACACGCCCCCACCATACACACGCTCACACACACACACAGACGCACACACACTCATATATATATATATATATATATATATATATATATATAATGAAGAAAGCGAGGACTTTAGATATTCATGGAAATATTCTATTTCACAAGATAAATATTGCCATAGTTTTCTAAAGTCTCGCTTATTTCATTAGCATTAGCTCTCTTCTTACATTGACCTCTCTTTGGATATTCATCGTCTTTAGAATGAGCCATACAAATTAAGACATATGATATATATATATATATATATATATATATATATATATATATATATATATATATATATATATATATATATATATATATGTACATTCCCAACAGGATAGAATCCAGGTAAAACTCAATGTCCAGGACAGAGTAAGAATGTAATATAAAAGGCTCAAACACTAATATTCCATGGTTATAATTTATTACATTGGAACCGTAATCACGATACAATTCATCAGACCTACAAGTTCAAAAAGAAATCGGAAAATATAGATATAGATGTAGATGTAGATGTAGATATTTAAAAGTAAAAGGTAAAAACCACCCATCCATGTATACATATATTTAATTAAAATAGATGTGTATTATTAACATAAATTGTACATTAAAAAAACTACCAATGAAGAAAACTTTAACGATATTAAAAACCAAATTATTTGTTCTCAACTATATATATATATATATATATATATATATATATATATATGTATGTATGTATGTAGAAATGTATCTCAATCTAACAAGTTTCACTTTTATTAAATTTTCATCAGGGATAGAATTAGAAATGAAGGAGCAAACAGAGGACTGGCGTGCTAACAATTCTGTAGTTCTTATAGTTCAGATATGTTTCGCGTGTATAACGCTATAAATAATGTGTGTGTGTGTGTGTGTGTGCGTGAGGAACATTCTCGACGCTAAAATGTGTGATATTGTAAGATCATGCATGCAAAGAAATTCTTGCATTTTGAATGGTAACGATAATTCATGTAAGTTTATAAGTCTGTGTGTATGAGAGTGAGGAATGTCTATAGATGTCACTCACGTTCATGTTGTTACCGGGAATGTCGGTTGTCGTCACACCTGTGTAGTTCGGTGAGATGTATCGCAATAATATTTTGGTTTAGCTTTATCATTAAAGCTTTTCTCATACGTGTACTTTTAAAAGGATTTGTATTTTTTATTATTTTATGTATTAGACATCTATTAGATTCAGGAATAATGGCTCTGTAGAAAGATCGTCATGTGATGTAATGGATCGAAGGGAGTTTAGTGTTTGTATTAAAGGTATATATATATATATATATATATATATATATATATATATATATATATATATGATTTCAAACGTTTTTCTTCTTAAAATGTTATGTTCGTTTTAAATTTGGCTGGAATTAGTGAAATCAAAGTTATATCCAACGTGTATTAGATGGAAGGCGAAAGAGACTGTCTCTTTAAACGTATATCTCTCTTATGTTCGTAGACTCCGGTTTTAAGATCACGTGATGTCCCCACACGTAAATATTTTTGCACCGTAGACAGCTTATCCGATCAATTCCGGTATTTGAAATGTTGTTTGGTTCATTGTTCTTCCTGATTATATACCCGATTTTCTTGGAAGTGATGGTAACGACTCGTGAGTTAGGGTTGACTAAACCGTTTGCAAGTTTAGTCGAAAGGGTTTTCGAGTGCAGGATAATTATTATTTTCAATTTTTGTTTGACGTGTTAATGGCGGTTTCTGTTTTTGGCTTTGTGGATGTTTTAAGCTCGTTTTTCTTTGCGTTGAGGATAAAATGATGTGGGTAGTGGAGAATATTGAACGTTTTCTCAATATGCCTCTCTCCTTCACTTAGATATGCCTGGCTACATATCGTAAGGGCTCTGAGGAAAAACAAATTTTATGACTACTCCAGGTTTTATTTTTTTTTTTTATTGTAGTGGCAACAGAAGTTGATGAGATCGTCTTTGGTTGTGGTTTTATGATATACTTGAAAAATCAATTTCTCATTTTTGTGTATTAATAATATGTCGAAATCGTTCATTTCAAATTCGTGAGTGAATTCATTTGATTATTATTAAGTCGACTGATTTTTATCACCTTAACGTTATCATTAGTGGCTACTCGTATTTGTGTATCGATATGAAAATCATTCAAGAGATGATGAACAAGAGAATTTTTGCCTGAATGAATGAAATATAGCTTCGACTCACCGTCTCCCTCTTCTTTGTCAAAGGGCTGCATTACACCGGTTTAAAAGATACATCTCTCCTACCGAAGTGTGAACATTTTCTTTAATAAGATTTCTATAAATTTCAGGCCGGTAAGTGAAATTGAATAAAAGTTTTGCTTAATATATAAACGGAGTGCCAAATCAAATAAGAGCATCCACAAATAATAACGTTTGAAGCGACACACACACACACACACACACACATATATATATATATATATATATATATATATATATATATATATATATATATTTTCACACACTCACACAAACATACGCGATAACATTATATATATTTATATATCAAGAATAATATTGGGAAAATGTATGATAGAATAAAAATATTTTATTCTGTAACGCGATTCCTTCTTTAGAACATCAATGGATAGATGATTCCATAAAGGACAGAACGTGTCAAATAAAATATTTTTCAATTTTCTCATACATTCCCCAACCTATGTATGTGTATATATATATATATATATATATATATATATATATATATATATATATATATATATATATAAAGATACCTGGGGAATATGAAAGGAAAATTCATTGACAGTCAAGATAGAAATTCCTATTCAAAATTCGACTTTTCTGGATTTAAACATTTACAATGTATTTATTTTAATAGTTTTCATGTTTTATTAGGTTTGTGCAAAAATAATGTCGTTTTCTCACATGGTAAAATATTAAGAGAAATATACGGAAAAAACAAACAAAAATCCTTATATGCAATTATGCTGTTTTAATGTTAATATAATGTCAACGTCGGACGTTTCGGTCTAATAAACCATCTTCAGGACATATTCATAGAATATAATTAACATTATCAATTCAACATGACAAAGATAATGTTAATTATATTTTATGAATATGTCCTGAAGATGGTTTATTAGACCGAAACGTCCGACGTTGACATTATATTAACATTAAAACAGCATAATTGCATATAAGGATTTTTGTTTGTTTTTTCCGTATACTTTTCTTCATACTGTCGGATCTATATCCATATATTTGCTTACATAGTAACATATGTGAGAAAACGACAGTATTTTTGCACCAAACTAATAATTTTAGGAAAAATCATATTTCGTTTATAAAATTTCTCTTTTAACATAAAAAAAAATATTTTTAAATTGTACAGATATACAATCCTTTCTACAAATTCATTTTTACTGTATAACTAAATATATAATTTTATCTGCCAAGTATATCAGACAGTATACGTTTTCCGCCAACTGAAATGTTACGTCTATTCATGCAAGGTGTCGGCTTTTCATATAATTGTCAGCAATACTGTCTCGCAGATGCTGTCTATTTAATACTGTGTTCAATTCCCAAATGATGCGCAGTTATTGTGGCAATATAAAAAAAAAAATGAAAGAAAAAAAAAAAAAAAGCACTAAAACTTTTGGTAACTCATTTTCCTTCTGTTGTCTCTCTGCCTTTTACCCTAGACACAAGCGCACTGGAAACAAAGTGCTATCCGGGAGAGTATTGATTATCACAACAACTATTCAGATTATGTCCACGCAACATGATCAACATTTTCGTACTAAACGACAGTGTTCGCTCTACTAGTCGTTGTAAGCCTTAGTTAATAACCGTAGACTCTGGAAATGAGTTTCACAGAAAATTTACTGTTAAGACACCCAGGGGAGTGCTCGTTGACGGACAGGTGTCGACTTTTAATCTCATATGATCGGCCAAGTGTAGATGGTTAAAATGTAAAATTGCTCCTTTTAGGTAATTAATCATAACAGCGATTGAACAGCTGTAAACTGTCCATTTAGAAAGTAGGCACCTCCATTATAAGTTTCTCGTGGGCTTTCCATTGAGGAGAGAACCAGGGTTAGGTTAAATCCCACTCGAATTATCGATAGGAATCCTAATTTCCTTCAGGGATGCAACTCTAATTTATTGAAGTGGTCCAGCCAAGAATGCTGTTTTAAGATAGTGGATTGGGTGAAAGATAGGCTTGGATAAGAGGCTCTGGAATCCATCTTAGCAAATGGCGTCAGGTTCAGCTCCTTGTGTCTATTCTAATAGAGTTTGTGGTGTAATGACATTCTATTTCCCGCTAAAGTGTTTTTAACTTATCTCTCCTTCTTCTTATTCGGGGAATAATTGCTCAGCTGCTGAATTTGGGGCTGCTGCTGTTGCTACTAATACTATTACTATTATTCCTATTAATTAATGGAATTATAATTATTATTATTATAATTTAACGTTTTTACCAGCGAAATTTGCATCATGTATACTCTCTCTCTAAATTTGGAAACAGTCAATGACACTTTTTCGCGAAATATTTGCAGTTCCCAGCAACACAGAATGCTGAATCGAAAGTATACTAGGGTCTTTTCAACGTCAGAGTTTAACTGGAGTAGAAGAACTTCAACTCCTCAACAGTACATTATTATTATTATTATTATTATTATTATTATTATTATTATTATTATTATTATTATAATTATTATCATTATTATTATTATTTTCTTTGATTTCTGCCGTTTACATATTTGTTTCCGGCTTCCGCCCAGGGGCCTAATGTTAGAAATGGCATCATGACACTTTCCACTGACAATAAGAAAAAAAAAATTACATCGATAAAGCCCTTCGTAAAGTGTGGGCTGGACATATCAGAACAATTTTTTTGTATCTCCTTGAGGCATAGACTTCCAGGAATCCCTTCAATTAGTCTACTGCAATCTTTTCCAACCAGTCCTAGGACTCCAACGACAAGAGGGATTGTTGATGTTCCCATATGCCACATTTTCGAGATTTCTATTTCAATGTCTTCTTCTTCTTCTTCTTCTTCTTCTTCTTATTATTATTATTATTATTATTATTATTATTATTATTATTATTATTATTATTTTTTTTTTTTATGCTGTGTACACATTTCTTTCCTGGTTGCGCCAGAGATCTAAGGTTACAAATGCATCATGACATTTTCCACTGACCAATAAAAAAAAATGAAAATAAAAAAATATATATATATATCAAAAGACACAAACAACAGTTTTATGTAGATAAAGACCTTCCTTAAGTGTGCCCTGTGCTCGTGAGAATATTTCTTTTTTATTTCTTTTAGGCATGAGAATCTAGGAATATTTTCACTGCTTTCTACTAAAATCTTTTCAAATCATTCCGATGACACTAACTACAACAGATATTGTTGATGTTCCCATGTAACGTATATTTGAGATTTCGATTTCTAGGTTCTCGTTCTTTTGGTAAGAACACCACCCCGACGGGGTTACGGAGGTAGGACCTATAAAAATTTTAGGGGGCTATACAATACACACAGAAAGAACAATCAAAACAAACTGCCCAGATATTGATATTAGAGACCGAAAAAGAAAAAAAGAATGCCTCCTTATTGATATGGCTGTCTCTGCAGACTGCAATATATCTTTGAATATCTTCAAAAATCTATCAAAATACAAGGACCTTGAAATCGAAATCTTAAGAATGGGCACATGGGAACATCAACAATTCCTGTTGTAGTTGGAGCCCTCTGATTGGTTGGAAAATATATTAATTTTATTAATACTGTTATTATTATTATTATTATTATTATTATTATTATTATTATTATTTCGATATCTGCTATGATCGCACTACTTAACAAATCTGTGGGAAGACGTAAGGCAGGTAGTGCTTGGTTGTTATGGCTTATATGTTTTTCTAACACCCATAATATCATTAACGTTAAATGGATAAATTTCTTCTAAGTGTGTGGGCTGTACTTAAAATATTTCTTTTGCATTTCTCGAAAGTTTTTATATCTCCTGGGAATTTTTCAATGTGTTGTCCTTTTCCATTTTTATCATTCCAAGTGTAAACTTCTATGACTGTTAATATTCTTATTTTAAATTCCCACAATATAATATTTTGATTCCCATGGCTTTATACTTCGATAGTGTTTCAAATTCTTTGGTTGCTATCTTAAAGTCCTCTGAGCAAGCCGTAGCAAGTAGGAGGCAATTTGTTTGATGTTTTCTGTTTCTTTAATCGTTGTAGGGTGATGTTTATAACAATGTTTATTTAAAGATTTTCTAAAGTGTTTGCACATTTTCCAGTGAATATATTGTCCCACTCTAACGTGACGATTACTTGGTTAAAGTACAGAGATACTGAAACGAGATGCTCTATGATTTCCTGATATTTGTCACATTGAGCCTGCATTTTGGCTCCACATTATTATGTATGATATTTGCCTGAAAGTTACTCTGGTCTTTCGCTGCAAGTATAAAACCTTCTGTTTCAGCCTGTAATCTAGATGCTCGTAATCATCGATGAATATTAACTTTATCAAAATCGCTTTATTAGCACGTTATGGATATTGGGTATGCAGAAGTATTTCTTGCCAGCGTTGTTTCCTCTGTTCAAGAGATTTATCTTTGTTTTTTGTTTTCATACTTTTTTTTACTGCACAGTTTGTACTTGCGTTCTGATTTGGTTTTCTGCAAAATCTAAAAATTTAAATTTCGTTTGTATTTAAAAACTTTATTCCTGATTGAATACTCCATTGTTGCAGGGGTGACTTCATTTTTTTTCCTATTTCTTGTAAAATTTCGCTGAATCAGTTTGAAAAGATCTTGTCTCTGTAGAATCTCGATATTTTGAATATCGTGTTATTCATTCAGCCTTCAGTTATACTGTTTTCTTGATTCTTTTCTTAAGCTGATAGTACTTCAGTTTCTTTCCCTATTTTGTATTTTCTTTTGACCCTGCTGCCTTTTCACGTCCTTACATTTGTTCCTCTTGCCAGTTCATCATGTACTGATAATTCACTTCTAAGTTGTTCAATTTCTTTAAGGTGGATCTTCATATCTGTGAGACAGCATTTCTTTTTACTTTCATGTTATTTTTTTAGTTGCTGTTTTACTGCTACATATATTGCTTCGATAAGACTTGCATGTGGCTCTCCGTCTTCCAGCATTAATTTGACTGCTGCATTGTATATTTTCATAGTTCTGAGGTTATATTTTGTTGGTTGTAATTTTGAGTGTTTTTCTTGTTCATAAATTTCAATATTTTGTATCTGTCTTATATGCGTCATTATCTCATCATTGGCCTCTTGTACACTATTATTGTTTACCTACGTTTTCCCCTTTAAAACCCTTCCAAATTTTCAGGATTATCATCACAGTGATTGTTGTGTATCATAGTTTCATCATTAGGATCTATGATTTATCTGATGTTAGTACTTTTTATGTATATTCCTGTTCCTTTTTCATGTTCTGTTGATACACTTATGGTTATACTTCCTATTCGGTTCTTTAATTTCAGCATCTTCCAATCAGATATTTCTCTTGATTAACTTTATCACATTAACTAGTTATTTTTTGTCAATATACTTTCTAATTGCTTGTCCAAACTCTTCTCGCAAAATGCCATGTTGGCCAAATTATTTTTCTGAATTTTATGCAGCATTTCATACAATGCAGCACATAACTTGTTTTTATTATCATCAAAAGGCAATTTACCTTCTCTTTCATTAAATCAACGGTTGTGAGTCTAGTTGAAGAATTACAAGATCCATCATTGCGATTATTCCAGATGTGGTTACCTGAATATTCGTTATCTGCGTAGGAGGTTCTTCCTATGCACATTCCTATGTTTCGACCTCAGGGTGGGGGTCTGTCGTGAAAGACGTGCACCTTGTTCATCTACTGGAATAGCCTTAATAGAAATTTCGGTTTGACTTTTAGTTCTCATATTGTTCTCACTGTGACACACGGATCCAAAAGTCTACTCAGAGTTTCCCGGCATATTTGGTAACTGTGTTTAATAGACAATTTTCCGGAGCTTGTACGAGGTCATTTCCAATATAATAACGCAGAAGCCATTGATTGCTCGACACGATTATCACAATGAGTGGCAGTTTTTATCCGGAGTTGTCTTTCTCCTAGATTGGTTACCAAGTGAAATAGACGCGATTGGTATTTAAAAAGAAATGAGCTCTTCAACGAACTAAAACTTTATTATACTAGAGTATTATGTTAAAAAAAAGAAATTATATATTTATAATTATAAAAGATAGATGGTGATTTTTATTTATTTCTTCTTTTTCTTACTGTCCATGCTACTGCTCCTGTTATCATATTAGTTATTGTTGTTGTTGTTTTTATTATTATTATTATTATTATTATTATTATTATTATTATTATTATTATTATTATTATTTGTTTTTCTTTCTGGTGTATACACATTTTCTACCTAGTCCCAACCAGAGACTTAAGTTCAAAAATGACTTCACATTTTTCACTGAACATTTTTGTAAGAAAAATAATCAGATCATACATATTTTAAATGGATAAAACTCTTGGTAACATGTGGGCTGAAATTGTGAGTAAAATTGTTTGTATTTCCTTTATGCATGGGCTAAAAAGAATCACTTCAATGAATCAATCGGAAACTTTTTTCATTCAATCCAAGGACTCCACCTTTAACTGGAATTATTAATGTCCTCATGTGCCACATTTTTGATTTCTCTTCAAGATACTTGTATTTTGATAACTTTTTGAAGATCTTCAAAGATAGATTACAATATGCAGTTCAATATGAATCACATTATTTCCCTTTATTCTTTGATCATGATGTTTGGCCGATTAGATTTGAATGATTTGTCTGTGTGTATTGCAATGTACTATAAAATTGTCACAGGTTCTATCTCTGTAACTGTGTCGGGGTGGCGTTCATACCAGTTTCTAGCAGATTCCTTCCCGTAAAAGTTGCATATTGGCCATTGAAGATATTAGCAATATCTGTCAGGCCGATTTTTATATTCATTAGGGGCTAACACTGTAAAACCTGGCACAATATGGTCATTAAACGGTTAAAAATATTGAAGGGACAGTGTAATATATATATTTTTAAAACCATGTGTCTGCTGTTAGGGATGTTAATAATAATAATAACAACAATACTACTACTACTACTACTACTACTACAACAACTACTACTACTACTAATAATAATAATGGAGTTTCAAATGGATGCAGAAATACAAGTAATGCACAATACACTGATCGAAGCTGCAAAATACAAAAACAGAAATAAAAAAAAAAATACAAGCGACCAGATACAGAAAAAATGACAAGATAAAACGCATCATGGCCAATATTCTTCCCATACCAAACAAACTGATGTAGACAAGATCAGTACCCATCAGTAGTTATATAGTGCAAGGCTGAAAGCTGAAACGGAAGGTTTTATACGTGCTGCACAGGATCAGTGCTTGTTAACTAGAAATTAACAAGCACACATACTAAAATATAGTGTTAAACCAAAATGCATAATTACCCAGAAAAAATCGATCATCTTGTATCAAGTTGCATGGTACTGGCTCACATTGAATATAAAACCCGGCATGACAGATTGGGCCAATATCTACACTGGAAAATCTGTAACTTGTACGGGAAGGAAACTGAAAGTAAGTGGTATGAACACCACCCAAATCCGGTTACGGAGATAGGACCTGTTACAATTTTATGGGACTATAAAATACACACAGGCAGAACAATCAAGCTAACCGCCCAGACATTGTTATTAGAGACTGCACATAAAAAAGTGCCTAAGTATTGATATGGTAGTCCCTGCAGTCTGCAATGTACCTTGAAATCGAATTCTCAAATATGTGGCACATGAGATCATCAGCAATCCCCTTTGTAGTTGGAGCTCTCGGATTGGTTGGAAATGATTCCAGGAGACAAATTGAAGAGATTCCTGGAAACCTATGGATCAAAGAAATACTAAAAACTGTTCTCAGGACTACAGCCCACACCTTACGAAGGGTTTTGTCTATGTTATTTTTTTTGACAACCAGTGGAAAATTTCATGATGCCATTTCTAAACTTAGGTTTCTGAGCAGGACCCGGAAAGAAATGAGTACATATCAGAACTCATAGGAAATAATAATAATAATAATAATAATAATAATAATAATAGTAGTATTATAAATTACTAAGTCAAATCCAAAAAACAGATTAGTAACCATAACTAATTTGGTATTTCCTGCGATGCCGGATAATTTACAAATACTTAACTGTGAAAAACTGTGATAACACAAAATGCATATTATGGGAAAAATCCAGAAACAATTGACAATCTTGTATCAGGTTTTAGAGTGTTTGGACCCATTGAATATAAAAATCGGCACGATAGAAATGGTCAATAACTACACTGGCAAATATGCAACTTTTACGGGAATGAAACTGCAAGAACATAGTATGAACGCCACCCTGTCGCAGTTACAGAGATAGAACCTGTGACAATTTTATAGTAATATAATATTCTGTGCTGTGTCGTTCTTATGCATTTAGCATTAGTTTCTATTTAATAAAAGCCCAGACGTGTAGACATTTCCCTGGGGAATATCATCACAGACATTGCGTTTATATTCTGGCAATCATTCTAAAAATACTGCATTTTACTGCATATATAATAATCTCATCTTTATCTGCTTAATATTTCCGATAATCTCTTTGTCTTATTGTTACCGAGTCTCTTGGAAATCTTCTCAGATATGATCAAAGAAAATAATTCCCTTTCTTTGAGTGGGTTTTCACCACAAGCCGAATATCGGCCCAATTGATCAATATTTATAGTTCTTGGAGGATTATTGTTTTTTTTGGTTCTCAAATTGGTTCCATGTATTTCGGTTATCTTCTGATAGGTATTAATCTTCTCGTAAATTTTTGTTATTCTAATCAGTCATCTATTAATTCCTGTTGTGTAGTTATCTCATCCATATCTAGCATATTGCCGCTATATCCAAGATCAACTATTATGTTGGTGCAAAAATAATGACGTAATACTATCGTTTTTTGACGTTAAAAATACGTCAAAAAATCGACATTACTACGTCATTATTTTTGCACCAATCAAATATAAAGCTTTCTCAAATTCTCTGTTTCACCTATGGTCTCTCGCTGTTATATTCTGATGTGAAGGCTTCAGGCAATGTAAGCGACTCTCTTGTAGTGAAATCAATTG
>OZ010579.1:33630655-33755655 GCA_963932145.1 Acanthosepion lycidas
TAGCCACCATGAAACCCATACTGGTAAGAGAATACCATGCACATGCATTCCAGCTAAGTTTGTGAAGTAAGGTAAGTGGTTTTAATGAAAGACGATCAAAACCTTGCTCTTAGGGCCCAGTTAGTAACAGTTTCTTCTTCTATAATCTAGAAAGATAATCCATTCTAAGTGTATGATTATTAGGGTTAGAGACACGCTTGTGCCATAGAATAAATCGTGTTCATCTGATTATAAAAGGAAGCATCTTTCAAATTTTAATAATAATATTAATGTGGAACTCAGGACCTTGTTCTTAACTATTGATTCGCTGATTCATGAGATTGAGAGATTTATGTGAATGGTGTGAACTAATTATCTCAGTGAATGATTAATTGTTTTAGTTGAATTCTTTCATCTAGCTGAAATAATCTTACCCCTTCGTTTAATTGTTTAAATATGAAGTAAAATTAAGCTTCAAATTTAGCTTGAGTAGATGTGAATGAGAAAAGTTGATCACTATTTATGATCAACCAGCCGAAGGGGTCTGTAATGAAATCTATCCTGATATGGCATTTCAACTTCACTCTTTTTCTCACCGACCAGACGTTGTTTTTTCTCGGACGTTTCTACAAATATTTTCATAGAAACTATTCGGATATATATATATATATATATATTTTTTTTTTTTTGCCTTCGACTCCACTTAATTTAAACGTTATAGTATGGTAGCAACTAGGTTTTACGGTTTTAATTTTGACCTAGCTAGATGCAATAGTCACTTCATTTCTAGCAGTTATTTTTTTTCTCGTAATTCTCACTTGCAGAATTTTTTTCTTTTTCTTTTTTTTTTTTTAAGCATTTAACCCCTAGCATGGCGGGAAGCCACTAGCACGCAAGGGGTTACAGAGGATTTGGATCGAGAGCAGGTAGGAATGATAGAGAAAAGGATGAGTAGAAGGATAGTGGATAGATCAAGGCAACTGGAGATGTCGATTGACATTACATTTGAATAGTTGTAGATTATAACTATCAGGGGAACAGGAATAGGGAAGGAAGTTCCAGAGGCGAGAGGTGCGAGATATAAAGCTATTGGCGTAGAAGAGGCGGATACATTTAATAGTTTCAACCGGGAAAGGGTGAGAGTGTGATGGCAGCCACGTAGGACGCTTGAATTTGCGAAATCTGGGGACAGCGAAAGCAGCTCATCGGAGCAATTACCATGAAAGTATTTGTAATAAAGACAGAGAGAAGCGTCGGCGCGTCTGTGAGAGAGCGACTGCAGACGAGAGACCAGATCAGGGCCAATTATATTGCATATCCGTCTTTGGATCTTATCAAGAATCCCAAGGCAAACAGTACGGGCACGAGACGATATATGGCAGCAATACTTCATGCAAAGGCGAATGGATGATTTGTAGATTTTAAGGATCGATTCCGGGGAGATAAATTTGTATTTGTTCCATCTCAGGTCAGTAGACAAGGTGAGAACGAGCAGCCGCAGAGAGGTGCTCTCGGGAATTTGAGCGCCAGACATTCTAATTAAGGAGCTCTGTGGTGATTAATAGAGAGCAGTTTTGTTTTTTAAAGTTAACCAGCCAATTACTGCCACAGTTCGCAACCGATTGGAGGTCCTTTTCGAGACGAACGGCCAGGTTAGTTTTGTCAACGACACTAGATTTGTTTTTGAAACAGGAGTAAATTTTAGACTCGTCTGCGTAGATGCCTACTTGGGAATCAATGGCATCGGGAAGATCGTTGATGAAGATAAGGAATTAGTAGGGCCTAGGATGGAGGTTTGGGGAACACCTGCGTTCGAGGGATAGGAGCTATAGGAGAATCTGTTGAGAACGACCTTCAATTCGCGGTTAGACAGAAATGATTGTATTATGTCAAATAATCGTCATGTAATACCATAACCCTGGAGTTTGAGAAGAACGCCAGCATGCCAAACACTATCAAACGCTTTGGAGATGTCTAGGGCAACGGCACGAGCTTCTCTGTTATTCTGAAGAGATTGGTAGACAATTTTAGTGATGGTCGTAATCACAACAGCTGCAGATCGGGCAAAGCGGAAGCTATATTGCCTGTCTGAGAGCAGATTATGGGATGTAAGGCGGTTAACCATTTGGGCGTTTATTAAAGCTTCGAAGACTTTGCCGAAGAGGGGAAGGAGACTGATAGGGCGGTAATTAGAAGGGTTAGAGTGGTCGGCGGAGTTCTTAAAGACAAGAACAATCGATGAGGACTTCCAGCAGTCTGAAAAACAAGATTCACTGAGGCAGTATTTGTTTAAATTGGAGAGGGCAGGCGACAGTTCAGGCGCGCATTTCTTTAAGACAATGGCTGGTATCCCATCACCACCACTAACCTTGTGTGATTCTATATTAGAGATAATACCAAATGCCAATGACGAGGTTATGTTCAAGTTGCTCAATAGGGACTAAGTTATAAGAGGGGAAATCGGGTATGGGTACACCGGAACAGTTGAGTGTTGAATTGAAATAAAAATTCCGCGCAAAGCATTCAGATTTGTCGGCAGAGGAGCCCAGGACCTCAACCTGGTTGAACAAAGGAGCTATAGAGGTTTTGCTACTGTTTAGTATCTTCTTGCAGAGACGCCAATAATCCTTGGAGCCCAATTTGCGAGAAGTAATACGTTCCTTCATTCGAGCAGCAAATAGTGACTTAGCATCGTTGATGGCACGCTTACACTCTTTACGGGCAGAGTCAAAGAGACATCTATTGTAGTCGGACATATCGCTACGATATAGGTGGAAGAAGTGCTTCCTATGGGCAATGGCCACTGAGCAAGCAGCAGAAATCAAGGGGGAGGAGCGCAATTTGACCTTAAATTTCCTTGAGGATATGAAAGCGTCGATTCCAGGTTTGATCCAGGATGAGACCTCAGAAGCACATTGAACGGGGAGACAACATCTCAGGGGACATCGAGTAGGAAATCACGGAACGAGTCCTAGTTAGCACGTTGATGCAGAACGAGGTTCTCATTCCGATTACTTTCCTCAACCTATAATCTTTAATTATATAGAATCTAAAAGTTTTGATTCCGTGTTAAGTGTTCCACAATGTTTCTATTCGTCCATACGTTCAATAATGCTGCTGTATATAGCCCAATGCTGCTACTGAATATCAAGACATTCTTGATGCAATTAATAGTATAATCAAAGTAAAGGAAAAAAACAAAAAATAACATCATTAATGTCCCGGATCTGGCGTCTCGGCTTCAATCAATTTTTTACCAATGTAATGTAGTTTTCTTATGTCCTTTATATGAATAATTTCATGATAATTGTTCGGAAGAACTCTTCTGAACGCTACCTGGATTTTATGAATTTACGAAATTTACTAGATTGCCGGTAACGTCTCGTACTTTGTTAACAGTTTCTGGTCTCGGACGTCTTACCTGTTAAACTCTTCCGGGTAAAAACTTTCCGGCCAAATGTTGCTCTTCAAAATTCAAATGAAATGCCAATCGTTATATAATGACCTCTTACTTACTCTTCTATTGTAATCGGTTCTTAATAATGGTTGGCTTTTTATTTAATATTTAACACTCAGTAACCCTTTGTGTCTTAGTGGCTCTACTGCCTTGCATGAGGTGAAATGATTTAAAAATCACGATATATATATATATATATATATATATATATATATATATATATAACAACAAAGTGAAACACCAAACTAAATTAAATTGGCTAGTCTATATCCAGAATATATATTAAAAGAATAAATTTAAAGTTACCATACATGCGGAGGTGTAGGTAGATCAACATAAATATCTCTTCAGTTCTAAATGATCTAAAATATGAAATGGGTTACAAGAAATAGTTTCCACATTATTATAGTTTTTTTTAAACAAATATATAAACACAATCTCAAACCTAGTTATAGAGTTTTAACTGTAACATATAGATTTAAAATATAAAATTTGAAATATATTGTAGCGGACCTCAGCACATTTATTTAGGAATGACATGAAAAAGGATAAACAAAGACGGTGGAGGTCACCATCAAATGTGGCGGTCACATACAATTTATATTTGACGTAAAATAGCACATAGCAAAAATACAAGACAGAACGTAATGGTTCAAACATAACCTTTGAATTTATTAGTTTTGCTGTACATGCAATTAAGCTAAAGTTTTGATAGAGTTACGTCTCTTAGTTTTGGCAAATATTTGTACCGGAGCTCATTAAGTTGAACTGATTATTAAACTGTAGTTTTAGAAGAATAAAGTTGATTTTGCATGTTAGGAAATGTGAATTGGAAAAGTTGGTAGTGTTCAGAAGAGTTAAGAGTTCGTACTTGCTTGAATGTTGGTAATGTTATTTAACATCTGGCCGCAAGGGAACGACGTGGGCTTTTGAAGGTCATATCTTGGCAGCAAGGAAAATGATGAATGAAGAGAAAACGAGAGAGAGGCTTATTCGTGTTTTGTTTATATAAGTTTGTGTCTCACGTGAAAGGCTCCTAGCATTGTGCGCGTGAAAATTATTCCTCGCATGCAGGCGATTTGATTGATCAGAATTGACCAATCAACATGCTAGTTTTGAGGAGAATAGCAAATGAATGCTTGTTGTATGATCTCCATGTATAATAATTTCAATTTCACTGAAAAAAATGATTAAAAGAGATCATCAACGTAGATCAAGTTGAGAAATTAACATCTTAATATTCTTTATGATATATATATATATATATATATATATATATATATATATATATATATATATGTATGTATATATATATATATATATATATATATACACACAGATACAGAGAGAGAGAGAGAGAGAGAGAGAAGATCAAGTTGGTAATTTGTGTGGCTAATTCCAGGGAGGATATAATCCAGAGAGCTCAGTGTAAAAACAAAGCAAATATTAATTCTATTACAAAATCGAAAACTTCATGGTTTCATGGTGATTATAATTTATTTCCTTAAAATCGAAATTCGATTCTAATTACTCCGATCGACATTTTGAAACAAACAAATGGGGGACAAATATTTCAGACATATTCCAGTAAAACGAACGCATAACAGAATTAATTATGAATATAGTACAAATATTCGGCAATGTTATATTATGTAGTTCTTTAGCTATGTTAAAAGTAAACATTTTTTTTTCAAACAATTATTCTATAACCTCCTAACAAGAAATCTGTGTATAACTAAGTAACTTCACTTACATTAAAATTTTTACAGCCTTTGAAAAAAAAAAAAAAAACCTCACCGTTTATGTCTTTGCGCATGACCGGAACTGTTAAATGTTTAGCCACAAATGCAAATATTTACTTCGGACAAACACAATTATTTGACATCGTAATCGTAACACTGGAAACGATATTGGAATATATTGAAAATACTCGGAAAAGAAAAATGACTAAATACAACCTTGGTACCTTACTTGCTCTCTATATGCATGAAACAAACAAAAAAAAAATGCGTGATTACAAAAGGGTGTTATTGAAAATAATCTCCAACTACTTGTCGAGAATTGTTGACTTAGACATGTTTAAAAGAAAATATGCTGCCAATATATATATATATATATATATATATATATATATATATAAATATATATATATATATATATTAGGTTGGTGCAAAATAATGTCGTTTTCTCACATAGTAACATATGTGAGAAAACGACATTATTTTTGCACCGACCTAATATATATATATATATATATATATATATATATATATATATATATATATATATATATATATATATATATATATATATATATATTGTAGAAGGACATATATTCAAGTATGTACTAGAAAAATGCTTTTAAATATTAAATGACGCTGTAATTTGTAATTGATTCCACCAGACGTTAGAACGCCGGAATTAAAAAAAAAAACACTTGCATAAATATTCACAGAACTATCCTTGAAAACCAATGTATCAATATTCGAAATATTGGGAAAATAATATAAAAGAAAAATAAATTTTAACTTTGTGAAATATTTACCGATAATATAAACTAACTAATTATGAAATTTGATAAATGTAATGAAAAAATTGATAGATAGAAATTTTAGAAAAGCAGCGGAGAAAAAAAAAATGCTCCAATCTTAATGAAAACTTAGTTTTATCAACAAGATATTTATGTTATTATTAAAAGCAGGGATTAAAATATTTTTCTGAGTATTTGATGTTTTTTGTTTTTTTACTCCTTATTAGAATATTCGAAATTTTGATTAAATAACTTGTTTTTCTTGCGTTAGCGGATGGACTAACTTTAGCATAGCGAATTTTAGCATCTTTTTGGCGTTGACGGACATACTAATTTGGAATTTCTTGCAAAAATAGAATAATTATCTGATTGTAAGAATAATCAAGCGATATATTTACAAATGAAGGAAATTATTTTTGCAAAATATTTTCTTAGAAAATTTTGGAAAAATATTTCATCATCTGTGTTACCCCCTTAATTTTATGAAAACTTGAGAAAGTCAACATGACAATTTTAGTGTCTATATTAGTTAAAAGTGTAATACTTTGAAGAATTCAAATCAGAAATCATTTTTGTGCAAAGTCTGACCCCGTCTTACATAAACTCTTTTCAGAATAATAAAAATAAAAGGCACTAAAACAAAGACATTTTATAATCAGAGAAGCTTCTTTTTGTTTTTCTTAAATTCACTTTAAAACTTACGTTCACTGAATTATTGTAAATACCTATATATAACCAAACATTTTTGAAAAAAAATATATAAACATGATGTATTGCCTATTATTTAGGCATTCTCTTCGCCTGGATTTTCTGAACTCTCCCTATTAAAAAATACGTTGTGAAATTTATATGCACATATAGAATTGGTGAATTCATGTCTTTGGTGTGAAGGGATTGCGACAACTTCTGTCAAATTTTCAATTATGTCCAGTGTTTACGTTGTGTCAAACACATAACGCTTACGTCGGCAAAGCATCCACATATATAAAATTTATATCTTGACTGAATATATCGCCGTCAGTCCCTGTAGATATATGTGCTATATAAATCCCAAAATAGACATATAAATAAAAGTATACCCTACAGATTTTCAGCAGTAACACGAACTAATTCTTTCTACTTTTATTTCCCCTCAGAACGAAGGCGATCATGTCTCTCCACAACTTCCTGTCCCTTTGTTGCTCTTAACAAATTTCGTCTTTCTGTTATTTCTGCTAAACCCTGCTCAGCCATTTCAGTTTTACTATGAATGTTAACCGTAGTTTCCTCTGTTTCACTTACCATCAATCCGTCCTGTACGAATAATATTTTCCAAGCCCTCTCTCCTCATTTTGTGCCCTCTTTACATCAACTGTCTCTTCCTAATATTAATTATGTTTATTCTTTGTTTCCATTTTCTCTCAAAGTTTATCGTTGCTTACATGCCATTGTTAGCATTCTTCTCGACAACCACTTGACTCTTTCTCCAAAATGTATTCTTCATCTTTGAAGAAAACGTACAGCACTCATTGCCATGCAGGAAGAGAGATAGCACGTAATCGTTTAGTACTCTTTACATTATTTCTAGGGACATTTTTCTATTTCTCTGTACATTGATTAGATTTAGGAATGCATTTTTCTCTATGCATTAAGCCTTAGGATTTCTGTGTCACACATTCCGTCAAATGCATAATATTAGGTTGGTGGAAATATAATGACGTAACTATGTCGTTTTTTGACGTTAAAAATACGTCGAAAAGCGACATTATTACGTCATTATTTTTGCACCAACCTAATACATGTATGTTGAATCGAAAATAATTATAACATCAAGAACTTAGACAATCACAATACATTAAATATAAAACTTGGGAGGAAATTCACATCAATGATAGGAAATGTGGTAACAGATAATAAACTTGATACGTCTAATATACCGAAAAAAATTTTAACAAAGAATAATTTTAAAATTTCAATCGAAACTAACGCTTAGTGCTTAATGTTTCCTGTATAGAAACTTCACCATTATCATTAAAAATGTGAAAACTTTTCTAATGTTTAACAATAAACATAGATTCCCAGGTTTTTCTATAAAAATTCATTGAAAACATACAATGAATACATATTCAGTGTTCAACAAGGAAATCATATTTTTAAACTACTTTATCTCCATGAAAGCATTTTGTATAAGGGGGAAGTATTATTTCTATGGTTATTTATAGGAATTGAATCTTAGATAGATAGATAGATAGATAGATAGATAGATAGATAGATAGATAGATAGATAGATAGATAGATAGATAGAAAAAAGAAATTTCTAGATTAAGAATTATGATAAATTGAAAAGAGTCTTGGCTGATCTCTTATTATAATATGGGATAATTCATAACATAAATTAAAGAAACATTAATAAAAAAAAAGAAAATGAATTTTAATGGTCAAAGTTGAAACAGAGCAGGAAACAGAAAAAGAAAAATTGGTCAATACACGTGTGAAAAATAAAATAGAATGATAGTAAAAATAACATGCAGAGTTTTTAATTTTAAAAAAAAACAGTAGTTCAGTTGAATTCGCTACCTTGGTTTCAATCTTACAAAATCATCAGTGGATTTTTATCAAATAGCCTCTTAACACTTTATTAAAATAAATAAACAAATAATGAATGCTATATTATTATTATTTTCAAAATTAGGCAAACGTACATTGAAATGGAGGAGGATGTTTTGAAGAAGGTAGAAGAAGAAGAAAGGGGAAGAGAAGAAAGGAAAAGTTATAAATTTATCGATATCGAGTTAATTGAAATTTACGTTACTTTTATTTAAAAGAAAACAGCCTCATATGTGATTACAAGGAACTTTCTATGTAAACCAAGGACGTGGGATTTCTGGTTTGAAAAGATCTTTGGATCCGGAAATACCCTAATAGCTCATTTCCCCTGTTTGCAGCGTCTGCAAATATTGTTGTGCTTGTTTCTTTCGTTTTATATTTCACACAGGTTTAGCTAGTTTTGTAGAGTACCTAAAATTTGCTAGCTTAAATGACGACCTTAGACTGTACGATCTACGTTTGAAACAACATGGCGTACAACATATGTACATTTTATTTTGGCCATTAACATCTGGTACTTCTGCTTTTTAAATTATAGCTTCTGTTTTACAAGCTCCTTTAATTGATAGCTATTCTTATTTATAGAGTTGGAAAAATTACTATTGTTACCTATATTAATGCGGGTTAGTTTTGAAATTTATGGCGTATGTTTATTTATTTTTGTTGCTAAATAACTAGTGCAGCTTCAGCTTAATTTAACAGTTTTCTTTTATTTAATATCTTACGTAATTATGAATATTTTGAGAAGTGGTTAGTAAGTAACCGGAAAACGTGGCTTAAAATATGAGATTTTTTTCTTTTCCTCGAATTGTTCATTATATGTTGTTTCATTTAAGGTTTAAAATCTAGTTTGGTCTCCACTGACATCATCTCCTTCCTTCTTCACACCCTCCTCCTCATTTACTATTATACCCAACGTCGGGCGCCTGTTTATTTTTGAAAATAATAATATAGCTTTCAGTAGTTAAAAAAAAGAGTTAAGTGGTCATATATATGAACAATTTCTCAGAGTTTACCTGTAGAAAAAGACAATATTTATAAATGTAAAAGACAATAGGAAAACTGTAATAACTGCCGATGCATTTCGTCTGATGTGGACTTTATCAAGGCGAAACGGAATGAATTTATTAAACAGAAAAAAATATTCCTAGCAAATGGATTAATTTAGAGAACGCAATTTTCATACTGTTAATTCAAATTACGTCAATTACTGTCACGTGTTGAGATATTGTTTTTATTGTTGTGTTGACGGATTCAACCATTTTCTTTTGATATCTTGATACTGTTCATACAAACTCTTCATATTTCAGATACATGAACTCATTTTCATTATATCCACAAAACACCAGTTTAACGGATCTTCATTTAGTTTCGCCTTGAAAATCTCTATATCGAACGAAACGCGTCGGCAGCTATTACAGTTTTCCTATTGTCTTTTACATATATATATATATATATATATATATATATATATATATATATATATATATTTCGAGCTTTTACAAAAGAACTTCGCCATGCTTGCAAATTCGAACTTGACCCATACGGGCGAGTCATAAATTTGAGTAACAATAAATTTTCGCTCAATACATTCAGGGTATTTGATAAAGGACTAAGCTTTTGCCCTAGTCCCCCAAGGTTTGATAAAGACACCTTGGCAAAAGACCTGAAATCCTTCTTCAGAAGAATACGGTTAAAAGCCTACTACGGGGAAAATGATCATACACCTTCCATACTTGATACATTAAAAGAGAAGGGCACTCCCTACATCCCATAAAACCCAGACATTACAATACAGACATTTGAACTAGCTGTATCAAATGACATAAAGAAAACAATAGCACGTAAGCTGCCACGTGACAATATTACTGAAGGTGAACGTATAGCCCTCGATACGCTGACACATAGAGATGACCTCATCATTACACATGCTGACAAAGGGGATGCGATAGTGGTCTGAGGAATTGAAGAATACATTAAAGAGGCCAACAAACAGCTAGCCGACAAAGAAACCTATAAAAGCATACCTACAGATCCCCTTCCAGAACACCAAATAGAATTAATAGCTCCCTAAACATAATGCTTCGCAACAATCTAATCGACAAGGAAACATACACAGCACTTACACCCACAAACATTACACCTGCTCGTTTCTATCTCCTTCCTGAAATACACAAAAGCAATAACCCAGGAAGGCCGGTTATTGCATCGTTCAACTGCCACACGACAAAAATTTCTAAATGCATAGTCCATTACATACAACCGCTAGCTAAGGAAGTAAATTCCTACATCAGAGACACAACAGATCTACTGAACAAAATTAATCACATACAAACAGTTCCAGAAAATGCTGTTCTAGTGACGATGGACGTTTGGTCACTCTATTCAAACATTAAACACATCGAAGGGCTAAACGCCCTTCAGGAAGCACTTACTAAAAGAGGAAAACAAGACCCCCCCCGCACAGAATTCATCATAAAACTCATGGAGCATGTCCTTACACTGAATACTTTCAACTTCAATGGAGCACACTAACTTCAAAAAAGAGGTTTTGCCATGGGCACCATTGCAGCTCTATCATATGCTACAATATTCATGGGAAAATTTGAAGGGGACTCATATCTATCCAATCTGATAGCGACGGCGTATTCTATGCAAGATTTATCGATGATATACTCTTTGTATACACGGGTAGTCATGACAAACTTACCCAATTCCTTATGACCCTAAACACAGTGCACGACACAATTAAGTTTGACTATGAAAAATCCACAACAGCAGTAACATTTTTAGACACCTGCATTTACATAGATTAAAACAGGAAACTACAAACGACACTACACACTGAAATCACCGACACTCACAGCTATCTACACTTTAAGTTTTCCCACCCTAAACACCTCAAAAAGAACCTTCCCTATTCACAAGCACTTAGACTCAGAAGGATATGTTCCAAAAATGAAGAATTAAATAAACACATTGAAAATCTGGAGCATCAATTCACAACACGTGGCTATAAACAGCACCTAATCAGGGAACAAATAAATAAAGCAATTTCTACACCTAGAGAAGACACCCTAATGTACAAGTTTCAAAATAAATCTAGCCGCATCCCTCTAGTAACCACCTTCAATCACACTCTGCCACCATTATCCCAAATAATCAAACGTCGCTGGGAAATACTACATCTCAAACCAGGCCTAAAAAAATTGTTTAAGGAACCCGTCTTTCTTGCATAACGTAGACCTAAGAACCTAAAATAAATCATAGGTAGTAACCAAATTTTAGGGGACAAGGTAATCCGTAATAAACTAAGAACAAAAACAGCAGGATTTTCCCAACTATGTAACAACAAAATAAGTTTATGTTGCAACCATATTAAAAACAAGAATTCATTCACTAGCTCAATCACTAAATCTATTTTCAAAATCAACCACGATTCTAACTGTAGAAGTCATAACATAATTTACCTCCTACAATGCACACTATGCCAGAAACAATATGTAGGAAAATCTGAATGGCCCTTTCAATACAGAATTAATAATTATCGTAATCGAATTAAGTCGACTCCCCATGAAATATTATTACCTGTAGAACAACATTTCCCCATGGAAAAACACGATTTCAAAACCCATGCGAAATTCACTATAACTTGTAGAATAAAAAATTTCAGAGCAGATAACATTAGAAAGATTGTAGAGTCCCATGAAAATAAGTGGAGACAACGTCTAAAAACACAATATCCAGCCGGGCTAAACTATAAATTTAACAATACAAATAGTACCAATATATAACTCAACAAATCAAAACCTACCCACATTTCTCACCCACACAAGACAGACATGCTTACGGAGGTGTGGAGGCCTCACACTTATACACTTATACACACACGCACACGAACATACGCACTCTATACCTCATACTCACTCACTCCCTAATGAGCCAAATGATAACTCACACCTACAGCAATACACACGCTTACACATATCATACTCACTTACTCCCTAAGAACCAAATAACTCAGTAAACAGAGACACATCCCCTCACCAGGTTCAATAAAACTCTAAAAATGACCAGGGAATTCAGAGCAACATGTATCTATCCAGCTCTTATCTCAAATAACAACTTAAAAGAGACTGTTTGATCAACACAAGGAATGTTAAAAGATTCATGTTAAAAAGATAAAAAAATAAAAAAACAAATGAAAACTACAGACAAAAGTTCATTTTCTCCAGCAAAACATTCATTTCTGTAGTTTACTGCTACCAGCAAGCAGAAATATTTCTCCTCTCGATGATGGCCATTTTGGTCGAAACTAGTCGAGGAATCTAAATGAAATAATACTAAAAAACGAAAGAATATTAATCTACAACCCAGTGTGTCTAAAGATTTTAATTTTTTAATATTATTTTTAAATTTTTTTAATATTTTTTATTGTTCAATATATATATATATATATATATATATATATATATATATATATATATATATATTATAATAATATTTTTTGTTTAAAAATATGATTCCTTCGCTACATAAGAGTACTCATGTTTCAAAAACGAGAGCCGAAATCATCCAAATAATTATTAAAATTAAGTTGAATTGTGGTGTTTAGTCTCGTTTCATCTTCAAGCGAAATTTTAGGAGCCCTAAAGGATTCCTAAAATTTCGCTTGAAGATGAAACGGGACTAAACAACACAATTCAACTTAATTTTAATAATTATTTTGATGATTTCGGCTCTCGTTTTTTTTTTTTTGTATATCAAGGGATGTAGCGTGGCGTACTGGAATTTTCTATTTTTTTTTAAATAGAATATCGCCCAATCTAACTACATCGACGCCGAACGTAAGAATAAACGTTGTTACTAGGATTCAAATAAAAATAATGACATATAACACGCTGTCAAAGAGGAAAAATATAGATATAGAATATCTTTTTAAAATAAGTGTGCAAAAGTATTGGGACAATGGACGATAGTGTCAGTTGCGTATCCTTCAATACCTAGATACTGATAAATTTAAGATCCCAAGGAAAATTAATTAAATAATTTAAAAAAATTTTCTTGTCAGTTATGTACATTTAAGAAAGATATTCGCCACGAAAAATGATATTCTGTAATGTTAATATAGAACATTGATAACAGTTAACGTCGTATAAACAGCATAATAATAAGAAATATCGAAGTGTTGGACAGACTTGTCTTTATTTCTCCAAAATTTAGAACGGTTTATCCTCAAACACAACAGACCTCGTATAGTATAAGTCTGAATATATATATATATATATATATATATATATATATATATATATATATATATATATATATATATATATAACACTATCCCTTCGAATCCGACGTATGAGGGTCAAGCAGGTCAGTTCATAGAAACCGAAAACACGAGGAGAGTTTTGGTTCTAGTGGCAAAATTGATATGCAGCAATCTCCGCATTTGTTGAAGGGACGAATACAGAAACGACACTCTGCAAATTTTGCATTCAGAGTTGTCCGTCTCCTACTAGACCAGTTGCTTTCCCTAGCTTGAGGGAGGAGAAGAGGTTCATTTCCCAAGCGTGTTAGCATATGCGAATGTAATGGTTTCGATTGAATTTCGAACTCGTCTCTCCGATTTCTGAATGAAAGTCGCTATCCTTTACTCCACTGTGTCACACACACACACACACACATACGCACACACATACACACGCACGCACGCGCGCACACACACACAAACATATATATATATATATATATATATATATATATATATATATATATATATATATATATATATATATATACAGATTTTTGTATTAAAAGAAAACTCATACTCTGAAAAGAGTGCATTCATTTGTATTTCTTCTATATGTCTCAGATATGCCTACCAATAATACCATTCCGATAATTGTTTTAAGAATATTGTAGATTTTCTGGCACAAGTTTCGCAGTGTCAGACTCTGTATTTGACATGTTAATTCTAAAGTAATAATCCGTATTCACTCGAATGATCTGGCTCGCAGTTTTTGTAATACTGTTTCCGATTCGTGATGAATATTCTGACCAGCGTTGCGACGGGCCTATTGTCCAGCTCAGTTTTCCTAATTTTAAATTTATGCTATCAATTTTCAACTACAGATCACCATACAATTATTGGACAGACCTCCCGGTATGTTTTTAATACCGTTTTTTTTTTAATAGTTATATAGATCGTAACTAATTTTAAATGTTTAATTTTTCTTTTCGATGTGAGTCAATGGGTTAAGAATAATTTCAACCGGTGAATGGCAACAGACAGTGATACTGTCAGTTTGAATTCATATCTTTCTCTTGAAAATAAATCAATAATATAGGTTTCTCAAAAGTAATAGCCATCTTCAGAGTGGTCATATGCATATTTAACAAAGATATTTGCCGTCAACATGTTGCTATAGAAGTTTTCTATGCGGCGCTTACGGTTATCGTCGAATAAACAGCATAATAAAAAATATCCAAATGTTGGAAAGTTTCTGTCTTTATTTTTTGCGCAATTTTTGGAACGGCTTATTTTCAAACATAACAAACAGAGGTCGTCTCTTATATTTAACAAATTATATTTCCATAATGATCTGCTGCACCAACACACGCACACACCATATATATATATATATATATATATATATATATATATATATATATATATATATATATATATATATATATATATATATAAAGAATGAACAGTAAGATATATAATCCGGTGTTCTTATAGATATTTTTATTTTCATAAAATAGTGCTCAATGTAAATTTACAGAGGATTAATATTATAAATTAATTGATTTAAAATGATTTCTCGCTACACAGTTCTAACCATGTTTCAAAAATTGAATTTTTGAAACATGGTTAGAATTGTGTAGCGAAAACATATCTTAAATCAATTAATTTATAATATATATATATATATATATATATATATATATATGTATACATATATATATATATATATATATATATATATATATATATATATATATATATATATATATATATATTGAAGTCAGCACCCAGATGCAATAGTCTATGTCATGCTAAATAGAATCTTGACTGATGCACTTAGCATATAACAGTCTGTCGCTCTTTCCAGTGGGGCTTTTTTTTTTGGTAACCTTTTCTTCAAACGAGTGTGAAATTTCCGTATGTTCATTATATAATTATTATCCTTTAGGTTTACATATGATACGCAATTTACTTGTTACTGTCGTTGAAATTTGCAATTGATGTGGTTTCTGTTATTTGGTACAGCTGTTTGATTTTAATTCTCTACCGCCAGTTCACAAGGCTCTATAAAGTATGGTCCCGCCAAGTCACACAAATCTTAGTAGTTCAAAGTAATTTCAAAGAAATGAAAGTTATTTTTATTCGACAGATTTTCTGACGTAAATTCTTTTTTAATGGATAGCCTTATTTGGGTAGACGATCCTTTTATTTATTAAAGAGTATATTATTTTCTCTCATCTGCCGGCCCAAATATGCCAGAAATCTGATTTAAGAAAAGATGCGCCCTCCAGCATGAAACGAACCTATACCCTACTAGTTGAAGAAACCTTCATTAGATCCGACGTACATTAAAACACTTTAGCGAAGAAGCGTTTTGCGATCGAGCAAAGCTGAATAGTGCCTTATAATCGCAAATTCTCGTCAGATGCTTGAATGTTAATCTCTGATTAGTTTCGTGTCGTAACGTAAAGAAAAACAATTTCAAAAGAAATACTGGAATTTAATTCGTTAATTCGGCAGCTTTCAACAAAATAGTGCTTGTTAGTGGTTACCCATTTTTGAGTAAAATCAACGCTCAACTGATATGAACTAACAGGTTTTGGAAACAGTCATGACATCTATATATCTATATATCGATCTGTTGAATCTCTTTGCGTATTTATGTTTTAAACTATTTAAAAATTAAAAGCTACTGATGCGTTACTTTAGATATATCATTAGCTTTTAAGATATTCTCTTGATAGAATTTCCTACAAATCCTCGACTTATTAAAACAGAAAATGAAAATAAAATGAAAAGTAATCTTCTAGAAAACATAAAGAAATCATAATCACTGGTCATAAACAGGCGGCATTTATTTATGTAAGAGCAAGCTTTGCAGTTATGAAGAAATTATAAATTAGAAACTATCTCGTAAATCTTTTAATATTAGGTTGGTGCAAAAATAATGACGTAATAATGTCGTTTTTTGACGTATTTTTAACGTCAAAAAATTTATTTTTGCACCAACCTAATATAAATGATTGAAGAAAGTAATAAAATAACAAAAGTTTTATCCTTGAAACAATCAAAAATATTTCGCTCATTTACTACTACTACTACTGCTACTACTACTATTTCTTCTTCTTCTACTACTACTACTAATACTATCATAATTATTGTTATTGTTCTTATTATTGATTATTGTATTTGCTATTTAATATATAGCTTTCCTTCATACTTCTTTCTTGCTTTTTGAAAATCCTCATCTAGATTTTAATTTTAAGAGCTCAAGAGAACCGTGTAATCCTTCCAACTATTGGGCTTTTAACTTCTTTAGCAAAGTACAAGATACTCCAATCAACTCTGAATTTCTTAAGCATAATATTCTTTCAGATAAGCAATCATTCTTTCGCTTCTCTAAATCAACTGCTGATATATTAACGATTATAGCTGATAGAAACCTTTTGAAGCTTTCGTGAAGAATTGTGATGGTCGTGCAGTTTGTTTGGAATTCACTAAGGCAATTAATAGTGTATGGCATGCTCGTCTACTTCACGAGTTGAAAGATCATCGCATTTCTGAACGAAACTTAAATGATGCAGTCATTCTTATCAAATCGCGAAATGGAAGTTATCTTGAACGGCTACTCTTCCAAATCTTTTATTATTAATGCAATTGTCCACCATGGCTCGCTCTAACATTAAATCTACGTTTATTCTTCATTTTCCTCAGTGTGCTTCCAGATATCACTTCGTATTTATGGTGATGACACATCTATTTCCTCCTGTCTTAATAGTATTCTGTTAGGTTCGATTAGGTCATTTTGCAGCTGCACTTAAATATGACTCGCAAAAGCTTAATGTTAACCTCCAGAAGAGAGACACATTACTGTTCTCGAGCTAAATTTTTCCGCTCTCCTGAAATTGACAGATTATATTGAATCATTAGCTGCTGTTCGGAGAGTTTGTTTTACTGTGCCGGGCTAAAAAAAAAAAAAAATATCGCAATAATCTATCTTACATATGTATATGTCTACAATTCCGCCATGCTTATAATGTTGCTGAAAGATATTGACTGATTCTTTTAGGATATATTTAGAGAGTCTTGATAAAATCCTAAAAAGAATTTGTAAAATTATTGGTACTGACATGCCATTACTTTTTTAACCAAGTCTACAAGGCCTTAACATAGCTTCTCCGTAACCTTTTCTATATATACTTCCCTGACAATTCTTCTGATGACATTTCCTCTATTGTATCATTCACTTATCTTGCTTTGATCTTGTGACACTTTTTTGTTTGAAAGCAAAATAAATATTACTTTCATCTATGCTACGTAGAATTTATATATTTAAGCGAAGTACTAGATTGACAGCATGTTCTGCTCATTTTACTGTTGAAATGGCTATATAGAACCGCAAGTTATATGCTAATATATTCTTCTCTCGCATTCCTCGCTTGTAGAATTCTCATGCAACTTCATGCTTCCCATTCATCATTGAGCTTATATTTTTTTTTAATGCAATTGCATTCGTTATCCGCTTTTTTCTTAAGTTCTGTACTTTTATTGTTCCCTCTCCTTTTCTTTCTCATACTCTCTAGCACTCAGTAACCCTGGTGTCTTAGTCGATTTATTGCTTGGTGTGAAAGGAATAAAAAAAAAAAAACAATCGTTTACTATGTTTTGGATTTGGCACTTAAAATAAAAGGATATATTTTCTTATAATGTTTTAGATCATGTAGGGTTACAAATGGTTCCTTCTATGTTTGTAATCAAATCCCATTAAGAAATGCGATTTTATTTCAGGCAAAGACATATATAATGTTGTTTCTTATATATTACGATGAAGCTTAATGTCCACTTTTGCTTCTAATGCAAATGGAATAATTTTTTTGTCAATGTCACATTCATCTAATCTATATATATATATATATATATATATATATATATATATATATATATATATATATACATATATATATATATATATATATATATATATATATATATATATACACACACAGAGACACACATGCACACACACATATATATTTCTTCATTTATATTGAAGTAATCTATTGCACGTACATGAGAAAACTTCTATATTATTAGAATATATTTATGAATGTCTTGAGGTTTTACACATGTATGCCGGTTTCTATATAGGACTAATTACCCGCTGAAAATTCTAGGACATTGCTTATATATCTTCTCTGTATGTAGGTATATATAAAGGTGTCATATATTTACAATATAATCATTGTCATATCTATCAGTATTATTGCTACTTTGTTGTTATCGTTGTTGTGATTTTTGTTGTTTGAAGTACTGTATAAAAATGTGCTCAGAACTAATTTATTGATCTAGTTTTCTGTAGAATGACGTCATCAAATTAAATAAATATTAGTAAAAATCTATAATAGCTGACAACCATTTCTAAGAAAAATTAAGATCATAAAACTAATACCATGAGTTTATGAAAAAAATATGAAATTAGTTTCTGTGTGATCATAAAATTAAAGACTGACTTTAAGTGCTACATTTAATCTAGTTCCAGAAATATATTTCACTACCCCGAAAAATGTCATATATGAAATAAAGCTCCCTTTATTTTTTGGAATGTTATGTGTAGATAGGTTTTCCTGTCGTACATTTCACAATCCTTCTCGGTTTTTTTAACAGAAGTAGGAATTTATTTGTTAATTTCTTTTTAAGATCATTTTTCCTGTTCCTTGTAATCTCTTCTCCTTATTTTTCACTTCAAGTTACCCTTTTCGTTTTAATGAAAATTCTTGGGGTGAATTGATAAAAATAAACATAGATATTAAGCATTCATACAAGGAACATAATAGTTTTAGAATTAAAATTACATATTTGTTATAATATATTTATGTTGTAAAGTTTACCTATCAGATATATTTTTTGTCAATGAAACGTAGGTCACCTGTATTTTAAATAAAACACTATCAGACATTTTCGAAAAAACAGCAATTTTCTCACACGCTAAAAGTCACAAAATTTCCACGAATCTGCTGTTGCTACCAAGGCAACTGATCTGATGAGCTGAAGTCCTTATTTCTACCAGTCCCAAAACTATAACCTTAAGCTATAACCCATCTTGACACTTAGACGAGATCCTCATGGATTATCATCATTCTCTTTTTATTCGTAAAAATTAAGTAAAATTATTAGTAAAAATTAAGTTCCGAATCAGAAATCTTCATGACAAGAACGGCTACTTTAGGGAACAGAATAATGACAGTATGTATTCCCGGGCACAACAATATTAAAATATTCAAACCTAGGGTTTACCGTTATATTTCCTACATAACTTCTTAAACAGCACTTTCTGGCTTCTCTTACACTCAAATAACAGCACACAGTAACCCTTCCATTTGTGTGGCTTCGGGTCATATATTGAACGAATATCGATATATAAAATTAAACCCCTACTGTTTTATATGTCAATAATTATAGCTATGGTGTTCATCCTTATATTTTGAGAATGCTTAAAAACTTTGATGCCAACAAATTCATATTTATCGAGGCAAAATATTGAATATTTTGCAACTGATAAATATTGTTGTCTTGTAGTATATTAAGCTGCTGATTTCATTTAAGCTTTTCGATATAGGATTTATTTATATCCGTATGTATGTGAAAAAGATTAATGAATAACTAGTAAGTAATCTCTTGTTATATATTACTTCACACTTGGCAAGGAATATGCAATACATTGTTACATTACAGCGATATTTAAAAAAAATATGCACTATACTAAAGAATTATTTAAGTGTATTATCGGCAGAGAATTACGATCGTCATCTTAACTGCGTATACCGAGGTTTTTCCCCTGGTACAAACGGTGGCGGAGATGGCTGTCAATCAAAGTGAGTTTGGCAAGGGCATGTTTGTGGATTTGATTTTCGTGGACTAGTCTGCGCGACGGAGAAATTCACACTTGACCAAAAGCACCTCTCTCGGGGCTCAAAATGGATTGAAACAGGGTAAATTCGGTCGCATCGGGCTTTCAGAGGCTTATTAAATTAAACTATAGTTATGTAGGGTGAATAGAAATGCTAGTAAGCTTAGTGTATTTTTGGAGATTGAAACATACATTTAAGTTTAGGAATGGCTATTTAATAACAAAAAAAAGTATTGTATTTATATCTGACCGTTATATTTATTACACTATTTGAATCCAATCCGACAAAAAAATAATGATCATTAGAGATCGGAACTGTGACATTCGACAGGAAATATCTTAAGTATAGAAACGCATAAAATGATGATAGTAATTATAAGAATAAATATAATTATAAATATAATATAATATAATATATATATATATATATATATATATATATATATATATATATATATATATATATATATATATATATTATAATTATTTGCATGAAAAATATGATTTTATCGCTATACAGAAATTACCATGTTTCAAAAACAGAATCTAAAAACTTCAAATTCCCTTATAGAAATTAAATTGAAGTACCGAATTCTGTTTCATTTTCAAGATTCAAATTTTGGAACATTCATTTTCAAGCGAATTTTTGGAATTTTGAAATCATATTGTTTGAGTAAATAATTACGATCTAAGCTCTGCTTGTGTATCGAGCATTGTTTCATTTTAAAATAGAAACAAAAATACGGATCATCAAACTAACGGTTCATTCACATAATTATCAATATATTTGCACACATATAATACATACACACACACAAACATACATATATATATGCATATATATATATATATATATATATATATATATATATATATATATATATATATATATATATATAAGATTATAATTATACGAATTATACGTAATTATATGATGAATACAATGCAGCTACAATAAAATAATTAAATGAAGTTTCCATATTCTGGATTCTGTTAAAGACATTTATAGTTTAGTGTAAATAGAATTCAACGAAGATAAAATATATTAGTGCAATTGCTTTGTATTGTGTGAATGAATAAAAAAAAATCTTCTGACGTCAAATGCATTGTTTTGAATAGGATTTTCTATTATCAAGTCCTGAGAAATATATTCCACATTTCTGTTTCGAATCCCACTGTTCTGTATGAATACTATCTCATAATGATACAGAAGATAATACGTTTTAGCATTTTCCCAACTAAGTAATATGGTACAGATTATATGCATTGATGATGATACCAATAACACACTAAATGCTCACTTTCACTATGTTACAAAATATTAAAAGTCAATTAGAATAAATATTACTGTGGATTATCAACGTATACAAATGCGAAACGGCCTCCTAGCTATTAAAAGCTTAAATACATATATAGAAACACTGTAGCTATAAGTAATTATTCCAATCCCGGTTATATAAAAACGTATTCACAGGAAATATGATGACGTGGTGAGAGAAGCCTTGCTGATATATACACCTCAGGAGTTTCGAAAGATTTATTAAAATTCCAGACATGTACATAATGAAATAGCACATAAATAAATGACAGTATTATTACTATAGGATAGGTAAAAATTCAATGCAAAATTGAACGTCATATTTGCCTGTGGCAGGATTAATTCTGGTGTAAATAATGTGCGTAGATATAATACTTATATAGATCTATGGAGATGTTCCTTTCTTAGAAACTAATATGTTGATGTGAATGTATATTGCGATATTCGTCGCCATGCAAGTTTTGCATGTAAGTTTCATACAGTAGATAAATTCAAATCCTGCTAAACTTGAAACTCATTTCGTTGTTATATTCTTTATTTGTATACAAGTGCTCTATTTTAAATATATTTTTAACATTCAGTATTTAATAAGAAAAATGAAAATAAAAACAATTACTAGCCTTTTCTCTTCGCGTTCATTTCTATTTCAATCATTACACACACAGTAACCTCGTATGACTTAGTGGCTTTACAGCGATGGGTAAGATCGATTAAAAAATACACATAAAATATATATTTCTTATTCATTTACACATTATCGTTCTGCTGCACGCTTTGTGATCTTCAAAAATAGACTAATTTTTGCATTGAATTTCGAGAACACTATAATAGCCTTTACACGCTTTTCTGCTTTCCGACAAATCGAAATAATTTCAACCATATTTTTATGTATTCAGGTTCTTTGCATATGGGGCTTTCAGTTTCTGCCACTTAACATAGATTGTCTTTATTACAGACTAAACGTCTACCGATATTTTCATTTCTATAACAATATGTTTTGATAAAATGATGTTATTTTTGTATTCAGCGTAAAAATTTGCATAGATTTAAAAATAAAATTCTACTGTGCAATTTCGCAGGACGATTTGTTAGCATTTATCACAGTCCAAGATTTTACAGCCCTACCACTGTAGCCAGATAATTCTTTTCTTCTATTTATGTGCCTTTTTCTTTCAAGGCAGTAGGCGATCAGGTCTCTCCACCTCCCTCTATCCCTTGCAGCTCTCAACATGCTTCTTCCCTCTTCTTCCTCACCCAGACCACGTTCTGTTATCCACGTGCTCAAGCTTGTCAGGTGTGTCACGCGCAGCTTTTCCTTGTCTATCTTTCCCTCTATTCAACACTTAAGTAGCAGATTGTCAGAGCCCTCCTTATTCATTATGTGTCCCAGAAACTTCAACTGCTTATTCCTGATATTGAGTATAAGGCTTAACTTATTCGTATCCTCTCTAAGACCTCATTGTTGCGCACATGCTAGCATCCTTCTGTAGAACTACATCACCTTCGCCTCGACTTTCTTCTTCATCCTTGAGGAAATCGTCCAACATTCGCTGCCGTAAAGAACAGATGTCACGTAAGAGCTCAGTTTTCTTTTCTTTGTCAATAAAGGTATTCCCCCTGACTTGCGATACTGAGCTCAGCTTTTGGAATGAGTCCTTGGACATCGCAAACATCTACGGATCTCAGTATCGCATTTACAGTCCTCTGTCAAGACGCTTACAAAATAGTTCAACATATAAATCGTATTTCAGGCTCTTTCTCTTACTGATGACTATGCATTCTGTCTTATTGTAGTTTATGTTTATTTTTAGTTCTTTCTTCCAACTCTTCGTTGCTAAAATCTGTTGGAGATTTTATAATATCTCTTCCGTGTCTTCTATCAGTAATGTGTCGTCTGCGTACGTTATGTTGGTAACATTTTCACTGCTACTCCTTTGCCCAGTGCTGACCCCATCCAGCCAGCCATTTTTAAATAAAATGCCAAATTTCCAACTACATATTTTATTACACAGAAAACTGGCACCAGTGTGTTTTACAGCCTTCCATTTCCATGGGTATACCTGGGAATAACTTACCAGATCAGTAATGGGTATACACATGATATCTTTTGAAGTATTGTCCTTTGTGATTTTACGATAGATGGCGCAACGGAACACTCATACCAGCGGTATGCAAAAAACGTAGGTTTCCGTACTTAGCCAGCTTGAGCACGATAAGAAAAACGACGATCTCCGTAGTTAGAAGCAAAAGTGTTAAGGTTATGCCCGCCAATGATAAATTCCGGTAGGTTTTCAATTCTCTCAGAATTGTCTTGTTGTAGTGAAGCCATTAACGAATTTGCTACATTGATAATTTTTAAGCAAATCGCCCCAAGCAAGGCTGGAATGGCACTAGCACACAAGGTGTTACATAAAGAGAGAGAGAGAGTAAGAGTAAAGAGAAGTGTTTGAGGTCAAGGCATCAGAAGATGTGGACTGACATAAATTTGAAAATTATAGCTATTAGGGAAGCAAGTGATAAGAAGGGACTTCCACTGGCGGGAAGTGCGATATAAGAAGCTGTTGGAGTAGAAGAGATGGCTACATTTAGCCGTTTCGACATTGAACGTGTGGAACCGATGTGCCAAACTCGTACCACGCTTAAATTCATGCAGCTGGGGAAGCAGTGACGAAAGCTCCTCGGAGCAGTTGCCATGAAAGTACTTGTAGAAAAGAGAGAAGGAAACCACAGCACATCTGTGAGATAGCGGCTGCGGACGGGATACCAGTTCAGGACCAACCACGTTGAATAGGCGTCTCTGGATTCTGAAGAGGACCCCGAGATGAACCCCCGGAGCACCAATCTATATGTGGCAGCTGTATTCCATGCAAGGACGAATGGTTGATTTGTAGATCTGAAGGATGGTCAGGCGAGCAAAACTTTCTGGCGAGACACAGTGTGCCTTGTAATAGAAATGATTCAGACTGAATAGAATCTTCTTTATATTACATTATATTACATATAATAATATAAATTTCATTTAAAGATGAAAAGCTGATAAATATTATTGTTAAACTTTCGTTCTGTAATTTGAAATATTGCCAGACTGTTTTAAGGTAATATTTTGAAGTTCAGCTTTCCAATCAATTTTTAGGATATCTCTTAACGGATATACAGATGTTTCACATCACATCACGTATTTAATGTAACTATGTAATGCCTTGTAAAAATCTTTGCTGAGATATAGGTTTTTCCTTGTATTCGACTTAATATCTAATTTTTGAGCATTCGCTCTTTAATCGAAATATTTTCGTTAAATTTAGTATTTGTCTCTAAAAACAGAACACTATCGCAAACACACCGTACCATAGTGATGTGTACGCAGAAACAATTGTAATCGTGATACGCAATTTAGAAAATTGTAATTTAAAATTTCGTTTCCAAATTGAAATTGAAAAAAATAATCTTGGACGGACGTCACAAAAAAGAGATCATAACCATAAAATATCATTCACACACGTTCTCTAAAGAATCATTAATGGACTTGCATCAGTCTATTCATAGTTCATGCAATACTAATTCACAGCAAGTTATATAACAACCAAATATTTAAATTAATCAATATAAGCAACAAAATGCCAGACATTTATATGAAAAATAATTTACGCCATTGCATTCAAAACAGCAAACAATGGATAATATTTTTTTCATTTACTATCATTTATTTTTGTGTATGAACATTCGAGAAACTGAAAAAAAAACAATTTTTTCTCCGGACATTTTACAGAAAGCTACTTTTTCCACAATACTGATCAAAGGCAAATATATCGATTGGCTTGTATTGATCAATTATCTAGTCTGCTTGACCTTTCTTGGTTGATGTCATCTTTGCCATCATACTACTGACAATAGAGAAAACTATTAACCGCTTGGAAGAGCGTATCCAGTTAGTTTTATAGTGAATAATGCCGTGTCTCTTTGCCCGCGGAGGCCTCTTACTTCTGACTATTAAAAACGATGCATCATAACGTTGACTACTTGAATCCAACAACCCATAAACATCCTCGCTCAGTCAGACTCATTGGCAACATCGTTATTATATACAGAGGCCAACATAAAGCATCTCTCTGTCATAACACAGGGAAATATAACTAATTATTTTATCAACTGCTGGGGGATTATTTGCGTGAATAGAATAAAATGGTGGAGAGTTAAAAATACCTGAAATGAGAGGAATCATGAAAGAAAGTAAAGGAGAGACAATATGTTGAAGGGAAGATAACAAAAGAAAGAACGAAAAAGAGAGTAAAATACAAAGACTAATGAATATGAATCGAAAAAATGTGTGGAATAGTTAAAGGAAGGAATCAGTGAAAAGTAAAGATGAAAGAAGGAAGCAGAAAACGAAAATAAATAAAAAATATAAGGAAATATTTTCGACATTAAAAATTGATACAAGATTTTCTAGTATAAAGTGATTTATTAGTTTGGTGCAAAAATAATGTCGTTTTCTCACTTTGTAAAATATGTGAGAAAACGACATTATTTTTGCACCAACCTAATATAATTAGTGCAGGTAAAATTGCATTAGTGTAATAAAGAAAGCATAATTTAAGTTTATCTTTGTATCATATAAAGCATTATAATGACGATATTACAGGATTTTATACTGTTAAAATGGATTAAATTTACTATTCTAATATTGAATGAACCGGTATGATAAACCTGCAAATTCTACTGTATATTAACTTGTACCAAACGATGTGTAGAACTTTCATTTAATCGTTTAGATATATAGATTTGTATTGTTATATATTATTGTCTATCTTTCGTTCTGTGACTATGAATGTCAGTTTTCCTTTATGTTATAATTAGCTATACGCTCACATAAACAGTTTTACTTGTTTATTGAACAAGTAAAAAAAGATCAAATATTTTCAGATGAGTTCTATACGAAAATATTTAAAATACCTGAGGAAATATACGTAACTGTTACCCTAAAATTATTATAATTCAAAATTTAACATTGTTCTTTAGTGTTGGCTAATTCTTAAAATGTAAATAAATTGCACTATTTATATTATTCAGACTTTTCACCTCATCTTTGTTGCCATATATACCACAAACTTTTGGCCGTTGTACGCTCCGGCCTTCTTCATGTGGTTGGAATGTCGAAATGAACAAATTATTTCGTTCGCTGGGGTAGAGTGTTCTAGTTCCACGTGCCATGTCAAGGATACATTACACAATGGATTAAGGCGTTAGTTAGATACAGAGATAAGACCCACAGTCTGAGTTCAGTACCTGGTTAAGGCGGTGGATTAATTGGAGAGGGCAATTAACAGGAGATAGCTGATAATTGATATCCATTAGAGATGGCAAGCGGAACTAGAACAATCTACCACAGCGAGTGAAATAAAGAGTTCAGTTCGACATTCCAAGAACCTGAAGAAGGCCGGAGCGCACAACGACCACAACGTTGTGATGAATATGGCAAAAAAGATGAGGACAATAATCGGAATAATGTGAATAGTGTACCTAACACATATTCTCAGAAATATAGAGAGATAGTAAATATATTATTTGACTTTTTTTTTTTACTTTCCCTTTTCACTTTACCTCATCAACCTATAAGCCTGAATGGCCTTATCCCATGACAGTTGCCTGTGTGTAAATTGGTATTAGGGTACCGAGTTATATTTTTAAATGTTTTTTTCTTAAACATTACGCCCCAAGCAAGGCGTAAAGCCACTAGGATCCAGGGGTTGAGAAGATTTGGAGCGAGAGCTGATAGGAGTGATAGAAGAAAGGATGAGGAGAAGGATAGTGGGTAGATCAAGGTAACTGGATGTGTTGATTGACATTACATTTGAATAGTTGGAGATTATAGTTTTCGGGGAAACAGTAATTAGGAAGAGTGTTCCAGAGGCGAAAGGTGCGAGGTATGAAGCTATTGGAGTAGCAGAGAAACTACATTTAAATGTTTCTACAGTGTAAGGGTGGGAGCGGGATGCCAGCCTCGTCGGGCGCTTGAATTCATGGAGTCTGGGAACCAGTGAAAGCAGCTCATTGGAGCAATTACCATGAAAATATTTGCAGAAAAGACAGAGAGAGGCTACTGCGCTTCTGTGAGATAGTGACTGCAGACGGCACGCCAGATCAGGGCCAATTACATTACATATCCGTCTCTGGAGCTTGTCAAGAACTCCGAGGTAAACAGAAGGTGCCCCAGATCATATATGACAGCAATACTCCATGCAAGGGTGAATTGTTGTTTTGTATATTTGAAGTATCGAATCCGGGGAGAAAAATTTCCTGGCGCGGCAAAGAGAGCTAACTTTCCTCGCCGTGGAAAAAGCAATTGACTTAATGTATTTGTTCCATCTCAGTTCAGCAGTCAACGTGAGACCGAGCAGATATTGGGAATGGAATTTATTCATTTATCCACAACCCCAAGCTATGAGTTGAATATCAGGGTAGAACCGGGATCTCTAGTTTGAATGCCACCGGTAACTAGAGATCCCAGAATAGAAAATCGGGTAGAAATTGAAAGCACCCAAATTCAGTATATATTTTATAATTTCTCGTGGCAATTCATATATCCTAGTGGAAACACATGTATAGAGAACATTGACCTTCACGTTCCTGAAGAAATATGGCATGTCATATATCGCATTAAGTAAATAGAATTTCAAAAGAAACAAATAATAATGAAGAAAAAATCGTAAAAGTAATCAGGATTACAGTCATATCATGTTGAAAACTGGTTTTCGAAAGATCAACGAATTTAAGCGACGTCGAATCTGGTCAGTTAGTAAATAGATGCCTGCTTGGGAATAACCGGTGCTGAAAGTTTGCATGTGCGTTTGGCGTAAAGAATAGTGGCTTGGAATTAGGAAATCGGTGAGTCGGGATCCAATTCCAGTTGGTTTTGTTGTATTCACTTTCGCGCAAATACAGTTCGGAAAGGTATGAATCCACCTCCCCACGCTATGGGTTAATTAGAATGATTTCTCGCAGTAATCACTATAATCTCAAAAAAAGGTTCTTACAACCTAAAAAAATATTTATGGCAAAGGTTTGCAAAGGTTTGCAAAGCTACAAACAAAAAAACAAAAAAACAAATCAATAAAAAAGTAAATAAAAAATTAATATTAGAAATTCCATCAAATTTAAAGTGACAGGTTTTATTTTCAAAATTTATGCTACTTGTTAAATTATTAAAAAAAACGACAATTTCAGAATATCTCCATGTTGAAATTCGCGCTAAGTATTAATTTTGTTGTCCATACAACGCTGTTCCAACTGTTTGCTTTACATCGTTTGTTTTATCGCTGGATAATCTAATTTCTTTTATTCTTCGTCTACACAGGTAGGCGAATAAGCAAATTTGACCTAGGAATTGGTACATGGGAAATATTTAAACTAGTACATGGCATGATATAAGTTTCAATCTTGTTTTTGGAAATTAACGACAATGTACACCATAAAAATCCGTACGCCATCTAAACTCAGTTAATAGATAATAACGGAAGGCTAAAAGAAAGGTGACTACATAAAACAAAGTAATTTTTTCCGTATTTTTCCCATATGACTAAAAGCACAACGATTTAAAGACGTTTGATCAAAATTTATACACCTTGTTTATGCTTCTATAGGGCTTGGGTTCTTCATTTTTTTTATACATCAAGCGAAGTGTTAAAATTTGTGTACCATAAAAAATGATGGAGAAACGTCATTAACAAGCATATAGAAAAAAAATATCTCTATTTATCTATTAGAGGAAGACAACTCAAAACCATTCTTGTTGCGCGCAATATTCCGTTGTTGATCTTCCGTCTTTTAGCATTAAAATCTAAAATCTAAAAATTTACAAAATCTTTATTTTAGTCTAAATTTAAAGGCGTCATCAACGCAAATAAGGATCTTGATCGTGACACATACGAGCTCACTACAAAAGGGCATCTCAAACATAGATACCAGGTGTTCATACCTAGTAAATAATAAAATAAGTTGATTACAATAACATTTATGCACACTCACTTGTTTATGAGGAAAGATTTTGCACAGAAAAACATTTAAGTATAAACTGTGTAAATATTAGTTGTTTATAAATCAATAGGAAGGCATCATTTTACATTATCAGAAAAAAAATGTCGTCTTCTTTAATTTTTAGCAATACATATGGGGATGGTGTAAGGATTAGTTGATCTAAAGCAGAAACTGACGTGCCGAGTTCGAATTAAAATTATTTCGGTACACTGACTACGACGCAAATAATGTTGTGAATGCTGTCCATATATTTCCATTTAGCTAGAGCAGATCGAGTTATTCAGCTTTGTTTGGCAAGGAGCCCAAGAGAAGGGAGTGTCTGAATTCATAAAAGCGGGTCAGTGGTCCATGTTAACAGGGGAATATATGACTGCCTAAAGGAGGAATCCTCAACAGAAAACCAACCCTTTTCTGATTACAGAAATTGGGTGTGGGGTAGATCAACCCATCCGGTTAAAGTTTTCGATTACAGAAAACAAACCAGAGGCTTTAAGTGCCAGAATAAACCAAACATATTGCTTAATTTCTACAGATATATACTTGATAAATCCCTGAAACAGGAATTACACATATTAGCATCAATAAAGATGACATTGGTATGGTTCCAGGAATAAAAATAATGCAATTGCATCTCCTGTAGATGATCAGACAATTTCCAAGTAGAAGCTACACAACTTATGAATGCTTGTAGACTCAATTATAAATAGAAAACTTATGTTTAACCATATATACAAGAATGAACAGGATTTCCCTTACTCATCGAACCAACAATGTCACTAACCATGTTTACATATAAACATAAATAGACTCACGCCTGAAGAACATTGTTTATTCGTGTATAAACAATGTTCGTGTACATATACTTCTGTAATAATACATGCATATTAATATTAAAATCTACATCCAGCCTTTAATAAATTTGGAAAAACACTGGTAAATTGATTTGATAAAGTGAAGTTTCTTATTTTTATGGTATATACGGAGAAAAATATTTCCAATTTATCGTGAATTGACCAACAGTATATAACTCTAACATGGGAATAAAATTATCATGGGCTCTGTACCCATGTTAGTGTATACGTAACATGAAACACATTTTAAAACTGCTGGTGAGAAAACGTGAATATGGAATTCTGATAGTGATGGATTGCTTTTAACATTTGCATATCAAAATAAAAAGACAAGAACAAGAATTTGAAGGATCAGTACTCACCACTCACTCATATTAGCTTACAAGTAGTTGGCAATGAAATACTAAACAAATTGCGGCATACGTTCTCAAGATCATCGCAAACACGTTGGCTTCGGGAAGTCAGGCTTAATCTATTATATACCTCGTATATAATCGATATAAAAAAATAATTTTTCCATCTTTGATGCGGCCTCTGAGGCAATGTTAGGGTTTGAAGGAGTGAAACCAGAGACTACACTCATCGCAACAGTGTACAGAGTATTATGAATATATTTTTTTTAAATATCTTCATGAAAAAAGCAAATAAACTTTTATATATTATTTTATTATTAATACATTTATAAGTAGATATCTATGCCTATCGTGTGATTGTCACACATTCCGAGATGTTTACAAACAGGAGTAGAGTTTCAACCCTTATTTATTTGTTTAAGATTTGGCTCCTGGTTCCGTCTACAAACTTATTATTCTCTTTTACTCCCGGTAACCACATGCGTCTTAATGCCATTATCAACTTCATGGGGTGAATTGATTAAAAATAAATATAATTTCAAGTCTGAAAATAATATATATATATATATATATATATATATATATATATATATATATATATATATATATATATATATATATATATATTGAATAATATGGGAAATATTCATAAATCTGAATTCTGTGGACAAGACAGATTGGTATAAATAAAATGACAATTGGAAAAAAGATCTTAGATTTTGCCGACGCGTTTCGTTTTCCGAAAAGAAAAAAAAAATCTTTTACTATAAAGGTAATTTACATTAACCAGAAAAACAAAAGGCTTAGACAGAAGCGTCTATCTTTTTAAATTTTGATTTTGGGGATTTATGAATATTTCCCTATTATGCAATATACTAATTTGTTCTTATACAAGATTAAAGCATTCAGTTTTCGTTTCTCGCTCATGTGATTTCCATTTAGACAGCTGGCGTCTAATGTCTTAACACTTCATGAATGTGTCTATTTAAAATTCATCGCATACAATAATAAGCATCAACATATATGCTAAATGACCGTTGTCAGTGCATTTGTTTTATTTGACATTGTTTGTATTAGATTTTGAACGATAGTTACTGCTATGTAGAGCAATGATTCCCTTCCAAAATATTTTTATTGAACCGTAACAATGACCGCTTATTCAGAGTAAACATTGAACAATTCTAATGTCTAACACTTGAAGAGTTGCTATGGTCAATATGTTTCATATGAAAATTAATATAGATATTAAATGAACATAGCGGAGAGAAGCACGAGACGCAGTGGTTAGTAAAATATTGATCTGCAAACACCATTGGAAATATTCCATTTATATAATTATTATGAAACAGATAATTAAGTGCCTACAAAGGAACAAATTTATGTTGAAAATTGGTGTCCTATAAAATAAATGTCATTTTCTTCAATCGACTGGCGATTAATTGATCTCACTCATTGTATAGGGACATGTATATATACATATATATATATATATATATATATATATTACTATACAAAATATATGTGTGTGTGTGTTTAAAAGATCGAAGGTTAAAATTTCCGCGTTCAAAAGATTAATGTGAAACAGAGCTCAATACAAAAGTAGAGCAATAAATATTTATTTATTAGGCACTGTTACATTAGAACATATACATACCCCTTCTACAAAACTCTACATCTTGTTTCAACGTTAAAAAGTAACGTTTCTTCAGGTAAGAAATCACGATGTTACTAAAATATTTAATTCCGAAATACATTTAATGAAGCACATATTTCACTTCCGGTTGAAAATTTTCCATAAATGGTAAAAGGGATATACATAAGGAGAATGAATGAAAGTTTAGTGATTACCTCCAGCGAAAGAGGGAAGACAAATAAGAGAAAAAAAGGCCAAGAAAATGAAAGAAAGTTTGGGGCAAGTATTCAACATTCTTCTATTTTTAAGTAGAAGAATAATCTTTAGGACGAAAGAAATAAGAAAATATGGCCACCTATCTCCCCAGACTGCAACACCATTTATTATTATATATGAGGTGCAGTTGAGCGAGTGACGGCAAGGATTATGACAACATTCACCAACTTAAACAAGGTGACCGTCCAGAAGTGGTGTAGGAGATTCTGATGTCGTCTGGTGACCGTGGTTGGAGACAATGGTGATTTTATTGATTTTATCAAATTTACTCTGCGTAATTTTGGTCAATATTTCTGTTCAAATAAGATGTCAATGCTACATTTATTTAGACGAGAATATACCTATGGCAACAATTATATACAGCGTATATCAAAAATAAAGTTACAAAACATTGGGGCGGGTTCGTCACACCAAACATGGACAAAAGTCCATATAAGCATATATCCAGAAATCGTTCGTTTTCGATTTATTAAGTTTCATGAAAGTTATGGTTAGCTGATGCTATGTTGCCCTGTAGATTAATTTACATTTGTTATTCGTGTACATATGTGGCTAGAATGGCTTCAAATTGTAACCCGTTTAGTATTGAGTTAATTGATAATGGTTCCCTTAAACAATGCCTGGATGTTCATGCCGTGATCACGCTTATATAATTTTGCCTATGACCGCGCGAATGGTATTGAATGCGAGTCTGCAAAGGCCCTATCAGATTGCGTTACAAACCTGTTGCAGATGAGTCACTCAAGCTTTTGTTGCTGAGGATGTGTGGTACCACGAATTATGGATCGAAGAAGACCAAGATATGCACGTACGCTTGACCACAACTTGTCAGAGACGATCCAGTTATCTGCACATTTGAAGTGGTCGTTCTATTAGTGTAAGGAACCGGCCCCTCATGTTTCTCAATGTATTTTTGATACACCTCTGTGTGCGTGTTTGTATGCGCGCGCTCGCTCGGGTGCGTGGCGTGAATGCGTGAGCGTGAAATATATATGGAAGAAATAATTGAAAAAATGCAGGTGGTTTGATGAAAAAAATTTGGAAGGAGGACGAATTCAGCGGATTATTTTGAATTTTTTTTTTACGAGTTTTATTCAAAATGACGTATTAAGATTTTCATACAGGAACTTCCAGTATTTTTTTCCTTTTCAAACCACCGATAAATGGCAAATTATTCTTTCATAAGATAAGAGTTAGAAGGTTAGAATTAAGCAGGTTTCAATGGGGTCTTGAACAATAAATCTGATCACTAATACGTGACAAGTTTAGTAGAAAGAAGCAAATCTTATTTATAAAACATGACCCTTAAACACACACAGGTCTTATAGCGCGAAAAGCTAGCCACGTGAAATGAACATTATCCAGAAAATAACACTAAATTATATAAAGCCAAAAGTATTTCGCATAACGTGTTTAAAAGCAAAATTGGCCAAATTGCCTTAAATTGTACAATTGGTAGATTACGTTGGAAGCCTTGTATCCTGGAAAAGATTAAAGATATCTCACTGGAATTCTCCGAGGTTTCTATAACATTATTGCACTCAACTTTGAACAAAGAAGAATGTATTTAGGTCTCTAAGTTGGAATAAGGACCCCCTCTTAAAGCTGTGACGTCCTGATCCAGTTTTCCTCTAAATTGTTGCCTCTATTTTAAACATTCACAGTTCGCTTGATGTATCTTGAATGGAATTTGAAGATGGAAGCCAGAGTATGAATATCGGTAGCATTACTGAAGGAATGAATGATATGTCTCGTCGCGCCATTGCACAGTTGGGAAGACATAGTTTTGTAGACACAAAATGATTTTAACCTGTTCTATATCTAGTTGAATAACTCCGAAGATTTTTCAATGAATCTTACTGCAAATAGTGTCAAGATAGCTAAACAACTTATTTGAAAACCTAGGAAAAAAAAAACCCGATTAGTTTATTGATTTTTTAGTTATTACAAATTTTGTGTGATGGACACATGTTCCAGGCTGTTACACGATTTGGGCAATTTTGCACTTATACCTGGTTTAAAAACATATACCTTATTTTCCAACTTACAAGACGCAACTTTTTTCCTAAAAGAATACCCTGTAAAATAAGTGTGCGTCTTCCAAGAGGAATGTCCCAGGATCAAGTAAGCTTGGACTGTCACCTAATTGGCTTGAATAATAAGGACGTATAGTTGTTTGTTCAGTCATTATACTGTAATGTTAGCAATCTATATAATTCCGCCTTGTACATGATGTAACCTCAGTACATAGCATTTCCAACTCTATGAACCTTCCTGCAGCCGAGCAGAAACTTAAACATACTCTGTTTACTAGAAGCGGCGGGAGTCTTTCTGCATTTGGCTTGTATATCATAGCCATAGAAACAAATTTGGACGAGTGATTAATGTAAAAAAATACGTAGCGCCATTATGTGGGTGTATGAGAACGATTTTTTTCTTAGAAATGTATTTCCACTATTAGGGAGCGTCTTCCAAGATGCAGCCTCTTGTGACACGAAAAATACCGTACACACACACACACAGACACACAAACAAACACGCACACAGACACACAAACAAACACACACACAGACACACAAACAAACACACACACACTCACACACACATATATATATATATATATATATATATAGTTTTAAGGTGTGCTATATATACGGGATAAATTGCTCAATATCAGAGATACAGCGTATGTGAATATAAATGTGAAGATTGAAATCAACAGACGGGCAACAGGCTGTTTCATGCTAGACGCAATCGATAAACGGCCTAACGATGGAGTTTACCATGAAACGGCCTGTAGCCTCTGAGTGTTGACTTCAATGTTCACATTTATATATATGCGGGCAAGGGAGATTTGTAACGGTGTGCCTAAAGAAATTTCATATGATCGTTAACCAATACACAACGCACTCGCAGCGTATGTTTTCAATGATATAGAATGGAAGGTAAAGAGATGTGTTTCACATCGGAAATAGCATTTATTGCGAGAATGGTTAACTTAATTTAGTTTATATTTTTTTTTCTCTTGACCAGATTTATCTCGATTCCTGCTGAGTCTGTAGTCGATGAGAAGCACTCTTCAGGCACCGGCCAGTGATACCCAACAACAAAAAGGAAATAAAAGATTGGTATCTACACAGTGACATCAGTAGGAATATTTATTAAATAATTTATCTTTATATCAACTTCTCTTTCTCTCTCTCTCTCATTCTATATATATATATATATATATATATATATATATATATATATATATATATATATATATATCATCCGCGTATAGGCTTCTTTCACTGTATCACAACTCATCAGTGCGGCTAGGCATCTTATTGCTTCAAGCCAGAATCAAATACCGACCGATTTTGGCATCAGTCAAAATGCAAGAAAAATCTATCTGAGTTTTGTGATGACATTATAGAAAGAAACTCCTACATTTTTGAAAACCCCGCAAATATATTCACAATAAATAAAGATACAAACTTCAACTCAAACAATGGTATCTATGCACTGAAATGGTAATATGAAAGACAATATATCTAATCTCAAGGAATTATATATTGGCATCAGCCAGCCACTTAACAACAGAGTTTCCCTTGACAACGGCAACCTCAAATTACCGACAACAGAAAACTCTTTGTATCACAACACATCTTCAAATGCTATCAAGGCAAATTTAAAATTATGCTAATATACCAAACGGACAACTACTCTTTTCTACAACTTCACGAAGAAAAAAACAAAACATTACAGACAAATTTAAACCGGCACTGAGCAGATAATGACCCCAGACACGTTGGCACGCAACATGCATATATGATAGCCAGATACATTGTTCGCATTGCGCACACACATAGGGATAGGCTCGTGCAACCAGGCATCCATGGAGAAGAAATATATATATACATACAGTGGCAAAAACTGACTACTCTCGGGCACACACATGAAGAGAGGAATAGTGTATATGTGTGCCCGATGTAAGTATATATATATATATATATATATATATATATATATATATATATATATATGTGTGTGTGTGTGTGTGTGTGTGTATGTGTGTAAATATGCATATATACGTATACTGATTATTTATTATGGGACAGTATGCATATATGTGGAGGGAATATACATATGAAGGCTTACAGGAACACATAAGCACACATGGATAGGAAGATATCTTTCATCAACATATCTATCATCACTACCACTCATAACAAACGTATTGATTTTATTAACACTTTCCCAGAAATTTCACGTTTGCCTACTGTCCAGAATGGAGTTTAAGGCTCACTAACAAATACAGAAAACGAATAATGAGACATCAAAAGAATATAACGATAAAATGTATTACTTTTGAAAATGTATTCCTCTTATTTGCCTGAAGAATATCACGATATCGGAAACTCGTGTAGCAAAAATATGAAGAATATATATATATATATATATATATATATATATATATATATATATATATATATATATATATAACTAAAACAATTCCACGCTATAATCAAAAATTTTGTGGTTTCTCTCTTTTTAATATATATATGTGTGTGTGTATTGTCTATATAGGCGGCAGGTCACTTATCATGGAAATTTGTTTGACAGTGGCTATTGTAATAAAAACTTTCATTTTCCTGCGTACATTTATTTTCTCATGCCAGAGATAATATTGACTTCTTTGGACACACGCTCATCTCTGTTTATCACTTACAGTGTCTTCACAGAGTCCGACATGCTTTGCGAAATTATAGCATTGCATGCCTTATAATTTTATGCCACACTGCTGAGTTTTACTGTTGTCGATTTATAATCTAAGGCTTTAGTTATCTTTGCCTTTGCCGGCATCCATCACTTTTATAATACAAATCAATTCATACAGCCACAAATTATACTAATTCGAAAAAACGCTTTCGTTTTTCCGCTCCTGCTTATTTACTTATTTTCATTTCAATAGTAACTTTCTGAATTATCCCGGTTATCTCAGAGGCGTCTACCCAACATAAAGTAATTACTTTTCTCACATAACCGCATGGTTGTTATAACAAATGTTTAAATCGAAATAGCGAAATATATGTTAGGTGATTGAATGATATGTGCACACGCAAAATAAGGAAAGAATTTTCAACTGTGTTTGTGTGAGGGATCGCTGCATTGGGGTGAAGCGGTAAGCAAGATTAGCTGTCTAGATCGATTATGACTGAATAGTGAGTTCGATCATTACTGGTTACCCCACACACCCGGCCGTCTGCTACACCTAAGCTAGGCTTAGCAAATCAACTTTGGCGCTCTAACGTGGTGTAATGATTGACAAGCTTGTCACGCAAAATCATTTAAGGCTCAGTACTGCCAAAAACACATTACAAAAACTGGGCATAGTATTGCGTAATATGAGGATTTCTTTGATAACAAAGAAAAGAATACTTCGCTGTTACATGATATCTGTGCTTCTTTACATCAACAAATCTTGGACGATTTCCTCAAAAACAAAGAAGACACGCGAGGCGACGAAAATGTGGTGCTACAGAAGGATAATAAGAATATTATAGACCTAGCGTGTGAGCAACGTTGAGGGCTTGGAGAAGTTGCAAACAAGGAGGAGTCTTATACGTAACATCAGGAGGAGGTAGCTGTAGTTTGTGGGACACATAATGAGGAAAGAGGGCCTGGAGAATCTGATACTCACGGGTTAAACAGAGGGAAAGAGAGACAAGGGTAAACAGCCCATGATAACCTAGCGAGCTTAAGATATTAGATGATGGAACAGGGATTTTTGGAGAAAGCTGAGGGAACGAAATTGTTGAGAGCGGCAAGGGATACAGAAAGTTGGAGAGCCATAATCGCCTACGCTCTGAAAGGACATGGCACATAAAAAAGAAGGGATAAAGTGGTCACTACTTTCAGTATTGTGACCCATGTAAGCTACGCTTTGTAAATTGCTAAAAACATAAATGCTCGCGCTATTATATATGTGTGTGTTTGTGTGTGTGAGTTTGCCTGTATGCATGGTTTGGAAATGTCTACATCTGTGTTTGAAATGCCAAACTAATTTAGTTGAAAATTGACCTGCAGTAATTACATCTCTCTTTTACGTCCCTGCATCCTTCTAGCGATCCCGTGGAACCCTCTTTTTCTAACTTGATAGTTTCCAATGAAGGTTGACTTCCTATATTCAGTGTTGGTAATATGAAAGACAATATATCTAATCTAAATCTTTTCTTGTTTTCTTATTTCAAAGTGTGATATTGTGGGACATAAATATATTTCGAATGCAGATTAAAACTTCCCTTGTCTATTAAGGTTATTCGAATGAGCGGAATCATGTCTAGCCAACTGCTTCACTCTTCCAGGAAATTGTATGTTTATTGTTGACCTAGAAAGATAAAATTTAGCGGTACATAGTTTCTTTAACTTAGGTGAATTACTGAAGTGTGTGCATAAATATTTTAATGGGATAGTCGAGTGTGTGTGCATATGATTTTGATGGATTAGGGGTCTACGTGCATAAAACGTTTCAAATTTCAGTGTTCAGGTATTTATTGCTTACCTAATACAAAGCAGAAAATTAATCACCTTTTTAACATTCTTTAATTCAGCACAAAATGTAATTCTTATTTTCCTTTACGTGCAATGTTGTACGACTCTAATAATAGCATAAATCCATCGAAGGCAAATAGAAAGAATGAACCCAAACACGGAAGATTCATACTGTTAGGCAACACGTATATATTACAAATAACAGGAGTGTTAATTATATATATATATATATATATATATTTGTGTGTGTGTGTGTGTGGGCAGCAATCCTTCCTCAATGTATGTTTCATTAAAAAGCACAGACAAGGTACTACGGTTATGCTTTTTCTTTCATTTTCATGGTGTTTGAATGGGAGCTTTCTTTTCTGGAAAAACTGTGTGTAAGTACTGTTTAAATGTTTTATATTTCCGAACGCTTTCGGCCATACCTTTAGCCATTATCAAGGATGATTCGATATTTCAGCTTAATTGAGTCTGTGCGTTCTGTGTATGTCTTAGTGTATGGTAGGGATGTTTTTAATTTCCAAATACGGTTAGCACATTGTGGCTTTGTTCGTAGTTAATATTGTTAAGTGTTGGTTTTTATTCTGTTTTATTATTAAAGCTTCCATTATTTTTAGACTTATTTTTTGCAGGTGGATGCAGTTAATATATTTGTGTTTTCTACTAGTATGTTTCTAATGAAGTCTGGTAAATTTGTGTGTGTGTTTAAAAGGTTCTAATGGAGCTCTGATCAGATAGGTGTAACGCAAGACGTCTGGATAACCATGTGTTTGTGTAACCGATGTAAGTATTTATGCGTCAAGTTTGATCAGAAAAACAGTTCCTTAAGGGACATTTGTCCAGAAAAGAAAGCTATTGTTCAAATACAAGACAAATTAAATAAAAAGCTTAACCGTAGTACGTTGTCTGTCGTTTTTAATGAAACACACACACACACACACACACATATATATATATATATATATATATATATATATATATATATATATATATATATATATATATATATATATATATATATATATATGTTTTGGTGGGAAGAATCTTGCCATTTATATTTTCAATTTCGCACATGGCGTTGTTTTATTTTCTATATTGCCAACTGCACAGTATAGTCAGGAAAACAGCACTTTGGTTCAATTCTCTCCGACAATTCTTGGAAACGGCATGCTGCATTATTTGGGATTCTCGTCGAAAGCTCCAAGACTAACATTTCAGTCTGTTTCAGAGTCAATCTGAGGTCAGTGCAAAGGATTCGGGAAACGTTGGATGAATCTCATGGTGATTACGATGGTGCGAGCTCGAAAAACTCACTCCAGTCGTTCTGATAAGGAAAAATTCCCGAACTATTTTGGTGAGTGCCTCAGTCTCAACAGGCGACTCTAAATCATGTGCGCTGAAGAGGCAGTGCTGCCCTGGGTCAAGAGGGTAGCTAATAGAAGAAACTACGTTCAACAGCAAAACTCTGTGCCATACCACAAAAGTCAATTTCTCCCTCGACTGCAAAACTCTTCATTATTGTATGCGTGCGCAGTTGATCTAGAGACCATCAAAACCCTTTGTAACACCAGAGATGAAATGATGGCTAGGATTATGGAAGCATTCATTAAATTAATCAAGGCGACAATCCGAAGAGATGCAGGAGATTCCAAATTTTTCTGGAGATTGTGGTTGATGCCAGTTTTGGTAAATATAACTTTGAAAAGATGATGTTGACGATAATTTATCCAACACACCCTCTCTGTGTGCCTGAGAGTTTGTGCGTTTGTTTGTGTGAGAGTTTGTGTGTGTCTCTGTGTGTGTGTGTTAGAGAGCGTCTCTCTCTCCCTCTCTATCTGTGTGTGTGTGTGTGTGCGCGCGCGTGTGTGTGTGTAGTAAGTTTTGACCACTCAGCGACGAATTGCTTCCTAGCATTCAATCTTCCTTACATTTTTCGAACGGGTCAGTCGGGGAGATAAAAAATAACATAATGTTTAAAATAAATTTAGCGTCTACTCAAATATGAGTATCTACTGATAATAAAGTTTAAAATAACAAAAGTATATGTGCATTCATGTCTGCGGGTGTGTGTCTAACATGTGACTATGTGCCTGCATCTATATCATTTATTATTATTTACGGGCTAATGTAGATATCACGGGTCTATTTTACTCGCCAACCTGCTGACAAAATCATTAACGGATTAATGAAAACGTACAGCTGACTGCAAATGATTTGGCTAGCGCCATGTGTCAAATGTCAGTATTTTAATCAATGCGCCCAGTATCCATCAATCTGCCGGCAAGTTTTGCCATTCCTTCTCATCCTTCTGGCCTTATTCTATAAACGATCTCTTCTTCAATGATCGCTCGCCAGGATTTACGCTTGTGCCCATTGAGACCAGTTCCATCTGGCTTGTCAATTATTAACTTTGAATCGAACACCAACGAACCACAGGCACTATTGAATTTGATTGGTGCCAGAAAGTGCAAACTGGAATACAGCATCGGAGAATATAAAGTAAATCCGTTGCGAGGGTCACACAAATTCAGAGAGGACGTAAATATATTGATGCAATATAATCTGTCAATTTACTCCCTGTCTACTCATTGATTAAGCATCAACATTTTGCTAGTAGTTATTGCTTTGTATATTCCATACTGATTAAATTGCTTTAGTAATATTTGCTTTGCTAAATTTTATGTAAGGGTTTATTCACCTAGAACAATCGTTACATGCATCAATAATATTAATAATAACGTCACCTATATGGACATATTAAACAGAACTGGGTTAATAATGATATTCTTACTATTAATCTCTGTACGTACAAGCACATACATGCGCGCGCACACACACACATATCTATCTATCTATCTATCTATCTATCTATCTATCTATCTATATATATATATATATATATATATATATATATATATATGAGTTTCATTGAAAACGACTAAGAAGGCGCAGTGGTTGAGGTTTTATATAACTTTTCATGTGTTCGTAGAACTTACTTTTTTCTTCAGGACATACATTATATAAAAAATTTGTCCGAATATTTTCCAAGTAATTTCCGCTCTGCTTTTTTCCATTATTAATAGAAAAATTTTACTTTACCATTTTTACTGAATGTAGGGATTGTTTTATTATATATCTACTGTTATAGGAATGTTTCATTTTTCAAACATTCTCAGTACAATGTAGACGCGTTCATAGTTGATACTTCTGAGCGTTGATGTTTCTGTTTTTATTAATAATGCTTCCATTATTTTTTTATATCCTGTAGTTTAATTATTATTTACAATTTTTATTATTATTCAAAAACACGATAATAATTTATAATCTATGAGATGATTTTCTAAACCACCTTACATATGAGGATATTAAACATTTCCTTTCAAATGTAACAGACAGCAACATTGAACGCACAGGAAAAAAAAAAACAATAAAATTAGCATTTTCTACAAACATCAAATGGCTTGCAATTATAATTAAGTCGAACATTTACATAGAAACATCATAAGGAAACGCACAACTCCAGTCGACAAAAATAAGAAAATTAAATTATTTCTTATAAAAAAAATTAAAACCGTTAACCTCATCGGCAAAAATAATAATTCACATGCAAAATCTAAATTACAGAAAAGAAATAATATTTACGAATTCAAATATTCCTTCAAGAGCTGTGTTCTAGTCTAATCTAAATATGTAAATAAGTCTATTGTATATATTACAACACGTTTAACAAGAAGACCCACGTTGCATCACACTGACCTTAGCTCAATTAGAACACATTTAAGCAGACACGGAGACCTACCAAACTCTATCCGTAACTTACTCGTTAATAACACAAGTATAATAGTATCATGCACATGTTAAAAATAGGAAAAATAATAACCTATAAGGAGTTGATATGGCGCTAAAACAAACAATCAATCAAACAAACATCAGATTTAGAGGAGATTTGAGACAACACACATGGGCTTTAATGAAATCTGCGAATTTCAAGGACGGAACATTTACGCAACGAGGCTGTTTTTTAAAATAATGAATGTAAAAAAGACATATATACTCAGAATAAGAAACGGATTCTTGAAATTTTTTGAACATATAGGACATAGAGCCTTAGAGAACTTGACGCTCACAGGATACATTGAATGCCAGAAGGACAGACGAAACATACCTAAGGAGCTTGTGAAAATGGATATGAATGGAACATGGAAATTGAACATGAATCAGTAAGGGAAAGTAACAGGATATCCCGTTAGGTTTAAAAGGATGTTGAAGAAAACGAAGATCTTCCATTATTAAGAGGAATATCACAACAGCATAATCGTATTTGTAATAAAAATGAAAACACTGTTAGATTTGTTATCCCACTCAGTTGGTTTGACATAATACTGACCGAATTCCTGGTATATTAATAAAAAAAAAATATTGGAAGTTATTTACGGAATTTGTTCAGACATTTAATGTTATTAAAAAATATTCTAAATACGGTCAAAATGGTATTCTGTCACATTTATTGTAATCAACTTCGCGTAAAGAAAACGTATGTCAGCGCACCTTTAGTTTTTAAATTTGTAAGCAAGAGAAACTTCTAAGAATGCGACAGACATGTACAAAAAGTAAAATAACTAGATGTTTAAACAAAAAATAGGGAAAGGGACACATCAATCTGAAGGAGTATATGAATATTGAAGTATACTTTCGGAAATGCCAATCAAATTATTATGAGATAGGGGAATTTCGTTGAAAAAATAAAAAAAGAAAAGGGTGCAGACGAGTTTTTCTTTTGTATCAGTACACCTATATAGCAATGAACGTTGTACAATCTCCTCACAGAATAACAGTTTGTTGAGGCAGCAAGAATTTGATTAAACTGAAGGCAGCTGAGAATACCGTGGACTGAGCATGTGAATAAGTGGCAAGTTTAAAAAAAAGTGAAAACAAAAACACGGTTATGCTTAACTATCAGAATGAGAGTTTGGAGATTTGTAGGAGAGATAAAAAGGAAAACAGAGGGTTACAAAGAGTGAAAGTGAGAGAAGATATTGAGTATATTTGGGATAGATGAAATGATGAAAGATGAACGGGTTCCAAGTCGACAGAAGATGGCAGTTGACGCTTTATTAAATTTTTGTAGATCGTAGTTATCAGTGAAGTAATAAGAAAAAGAGAATTCCACAGTCGGGAAGTGCGATGAAATAAACTATAGAGTAGATACATTTAACTAATTCAACATTAAATGTTTGGCACCTAGATGCTAATCTAGTAGCACGTTTAAATTCATGTAGTCAGGGCACCGAAGAAAAAATATCTTCATAGCAGTTGCCATCAAAATATTTGTAGAAAATAAAGTGTAGGCTAATGAGATAGAGTGAATTCTAAATAACAAGCTTGTGTAAATGGATAGCAATAATAGTAGAAGGATGGTGAAAAGCTACACCTTAATAAGAGCTACAAGGGATGAGATGATTAGCGGAGCCATGGCAACTTATATTCTGAAGGAAAAAGAAGCAATATTCTTTTCCAGGATCAGAGACACCTGCATCCTCGCATTTAGAATAATCATTTAATTTTTTGTTTTGTTTTATAGCCTATATCTATTGTAGATTCGCGAAGAAAACTTACCAAGAAAAACAATACGAGAACCATGGATGCTAACAGATCGACGTAGAGAAATGCTTAGTTAGAGAAATATAGTTTTTATATATACATAGATACCTATACATTTTTATACATGCATAGATAACAGAATCGGAATTACATTTTTATCAGGAACAATTGAGTAATCCTCTGTATGATTGATTCTGCTCGTTCAGCTGTTATCAAACGGCACACATTTCCGGAATATCTTTGCAAACACTATGCAATGTATGGGGAAAATGCATGTCGTTATATTTGAGATTTATGTAAGCAATAGATTATCAATGATACAGGAAGAATTGTCTGTATATTCGAACATTCTTTTAACTACCGTAACACAGTCATGTTTTAAGTGCCAAATGAGATAAAAAGATATATTGACAATTTCCTCGATATCCAGGGTGGAGCTCTTTCAAATTTCATTTTTCAATTTTTCGAAATTAATTTGATTTTAATATCGTTTACACTGGTTTTAGATAGAAAACAGATATTCAAGTTATTACTATTATAACAAGGAGATTAATACAAAATTATACAAAATCCAAATTATTCTTACAAATCCAAAGAGAAGCCATAGATGGTGCAAAGTAGTACAACAAAAATATAAATATAAGAAAAAATATAATCAAATTCTAAAAATTAAGTAAATTGTAAGGTAGGGAAAATTATGGTTATAACTTACAGTGAATTCATTCCTTTTTTAATGAATTTTTTTTTAAATACCTATAAATCCTTGACATTTGTAACATTTTACTTTGATTGGTTATTGTAGTTAACATATTATATGAAGAATCTTTCTTCAGCAGTTGTATATTAATTTAAAAACTAATTATATAAGATTAAATTATTTAGTAGTTTCATAAAGATGATATTTATTTATCAACAATAAAAAAAATTGTCGGAAACTAACAAAGCATATAACTATAACTAGCATTAAATCCTCATTTCATTCTTATCTCTTAGGTAATGGTATTTTCTAGTTTGTGAAAATTATATATCCAATTGTGTATCCTTTTGTATCTGGCTGTCGTCTGCTGTCAATTTACAGGTCATGACACATTTGTAAAAACTATTTTATTTTATTTTTGTTTTTTTGCTTAGTTTAAAATTGATGTTTTTCGTATTCGATCAGTTGATCAAAGTAAAGTCCTCAAAACTTATAATCCTCCCCATATTTTCTTTTTCATGAAAAGAGGTTGTGGTTTGCTTATAAATATAAATAAACTGTACATTCTACAGTAATTTACAATATCGTGGTGAGATGAATTGATATGCATCGAAAGACGACTGCAATTGCGTAGCGAATCTGGTATGATTTCGGTGTAATATCCTAAAATAAATAATATTACTCAAATTTTAATGAGCCCCGTCTTAAATCAAATGTTACTAACGTCGGATTTGCACTGTATTCATTCTTATTGATTGTGTATGTATATATGTATGTATATATATCATATTGATTGTGTATATATATATATATATATATATATATATATATATATATATATATATATATATATATATATATATATATATATATATATATATATATATATGTGTGTGTGTGTGTGTGTGTGTGTGTGTGTGTGTGAACAAAGTTTGCAAAGATTGTTTGTTGTAGGCTGATGATCTTTTCCTTATTTTCCAAGATATTTTTTGGCGTGATGTGCGTTTTGTTTTTAATTTCCCAGTTATACTTAAAAAGTGTATATATGTTGCTTCATATTCGACCATAATTCTGAGGTTTGATACTAGAATTTCAGTTTAGTGTAGTGAATTACAATTCAATTACTACAGACAACTTGTGTTTGTGGGTGCGTGCTAGTAACCAAACACGTTATTACACGCACATACATGCAATACACAAACAGCGTCTGTTTGCGTCGGTGTATACCTACGTTTGTTTGTTTGTGTCTGCTCATACGTGTGTTTGTGCACATAATCACGTATGAACACACACATTCACGCATATGTACATACACATGTGGACAATGAATCACATGAATGTACGTGGATATATTTGCCCGTTTTTTTTGTTTTTTTTTGGTGGGATGCGTTTTCACATGAGTATATGTGTGTGTATGATTCCTTACGTTGGCCGGGGAATTTAGTCCCAATTTATTTCTAAATGTAGGATCTCTGCAAACGGCTAAATTTTTCCTTTCGACTCCAATCTGTAGCACTATACTTGACCTGATCTCTGCCATTTTTTGTTAAAATCATTACTGGCATTAATTTTCAAAATAGTCCCCAAAAATCTATTTTCCCATTTTTTTCCCCTGAAATATTATGCGGGGAAAATCTATAGGCCTCAATCCATAAAGTAACGACCAGCGAGGAGAAAAAGAGATGTTTATTTCAAATCAATACGAAAGTGTTTAGCGTAGAACAATATATCTCAAATGAAATTATTCATTTTTAGAGGAAGGGGCGGGAAATATATAATTAGGAATATGTAAGCTTTTTTGTTTGTTTCGTTTTGCCGCCAATGATATCTTATTTAGTTTATCGCTGAGCATTTTACTTTGTCCCAATCTGGTTTATATTTAAGAAGCAACCTTTAGCATATACTAACCCGTTTGCGTTTACACCTCTTTTATATATCCTAAGCTTTTATAACTCTCTCCTGACGTCGAATAAATATTTTGGTACCAGTTAAAACTTATAAATATTATAAAATATAATGTTCCGGTGACTTCCACTTATCTTTGTCCGTTTACATGGAAAGTGAAAATAAAATTCCTTAAATAGCCAGTGAAAATTGTGAAAATTGTGCGTTGTTAACTGCGCTACGTTTAAAATGAATATGGTGCTGGAAGCTATGAATGTAAAAAATATTTTAGGTACATTTTTCAAAATGGAGTTTTGATAGCGCTTGGACATCTTTTGATTTAAAGTACTTTGAATATGATTAAACATTTTCCAGCAGAAGGAGTAGCAGACAAATATCCAGTAGAATTACCCACTTCGCTGACGCTATAAATGTTCTAAAGAGAAACATTCATAGGAATTCTGTTTTATGAGTTTCTGTATGAACATGCTGACGAAATTCATGTGGTCTTTGAAAGTAGATTAAACAATAATGCCATCGACTATTCGTGAATTTAGACTGGTATTCATTCAAAAAGATTATCATAAATGTTATGAGAACAATTTCTATATTTATTGGAAATATTAATTTATCTAAGTTGCACTTTAAGTTTACATAATTAAAAATTTGCTTATTTATATTATCCGGAATTGGATAATTATAATTTTCTTTCTACAAAAGTATATGTAATATTTTCATTTCATTCTAGTAATGTTTTTAAAAATCTATTTCATTATTCATGTTTATGTCGTAATTATAATCACAAAGACGTAGCATATAATATGGTAATGTGAACAATAGAATGATTTCAATTCCTTTACGGATTTATATAGCAATATTAGTTTTTCCTTCAAATTTAAAATTAGGAAATAGATGTTCATTCAATACAAGGGAGCGTTTTAGAGAACAAATGCCTTCTTACAATGAATACTTATTAATATTAGGTTGGTGAAAAAATAATGACTTAATAATTTCGTTTTTGACGGATTTTTAACGTCAAAAAACGACATTATTACGTCATTATTTTTGCACCAACCTAATAACTGGAAAAAAATCACAATATCTAATCTTCTACAATTTTTGAATGTTCTCCGAATAAGATTCAATGAAAAAATTGTGAGAAATATATATTTGTAAATAATGTAAAACCAATTTTGCTTTAGAGTAGCTGATGTCATTATTATTATTATTATTATTATTATTATTATTATTATTATTATTATTATTATTATTATTATTTTCTTTGCTTTCTGGCGTTTACACATTTCTTTCCGGTTCCCACCCAGGGACCTAAGGTTAGAAATGGCATCATGACAGTTTACACTGACAAATAAATAAATAAATAAAAAAATAAAATAAAATAACAATTACATCGATAAAGCCCTTCGTTAGTGTGGGCTGTACTTGTCAGAACAATTTTTTGTATCTCCTTGAGGCATGGGCTTCCAGGAATCCTTGCAATTAGTCTACTGCAATCTTTTCCAACTAATCATAGGGCTCCAACTACAACAGGGATTGTTGATGTTCCCATATGCCACATTTTCGAGATTTCTATTTCAAGGTCCTTGTATTTTGACAGCTTTTTGAATATCTACAAAGATATATTGCAGTCAGCAGGGACTGACATATCAATAAGGAGGCACTGTTTTTGTTTGTGGTCTTTAATAACAATATCTGGGCGGTTGGCTTTGATTGTTCTGTCAGTGTGAATTGTGTAGCCCCATAGAATTGTAACAGGTCCTATCTCCGTAACCGGGTCTGGGTGGTGTTCATACCAGTTTCTTTCAGTTTCCTTCCCGTAGGAGTTGCAGATTTTCCAGTGAAGATATTGGCCCACTCTGTCATGTCGGGTTTTATATTCAGTGGGTGCCAACATCGTGCAACGTGATATAAGATGATCAATCGTTTCTGGATATTTATCACAGAATCTGCATTTTGGGCTGACACAATATTTTAGTATAATTGTATAATTCCTAATTAGCAAGCATTGGTCATGCGCAGCAAGGATAAAACCTTCAGTTTCCGCTTTCAACCCTGCACTTCGTAGCCACTGATGGGTACGGGTTTTTTCTACATCAGCTTGTTTGATACGGGCAGAGAATTGGCCATGAAGAAGTTTATCTTGCCATCGCTTCTGTATCTGGTCGGTTGCATTCGTCTTTGCTGTTTCTTTAAGTATTTTGCAGTTTCAGCCGGTGTATTGTGCTGTAGTTGCATCTCTACGCCCATTTTGAATTTGTTGACTTCTTTCATTACGGAGTAAAGACGCTTACTACTTTCATGTTCCTTGACGCATACCATCATCCAGTCTTCTGTAGTTTCCAAGTATCTTTGGAGGCCAATTGTTGTAGTTTTGTAGGACAGTTCTAGTTGAACTAATCCTCTGCCTCCTTCAGATCTGGGCACATACAGCCGATCAACATCAGCTTTGGGATAGCAAGTGAGAAGCTTTCTCGTTTTGGTGTCCATTCGCTTAATTTCAGCTATGGTCCAGTTAAGGACATTAAAGCTGTAATGCCCCACTGGGACATCCAATGTGTTTATAGCTGATATTCTATTTTTTGAGTTTAGTTCAGTATTTAGTATCAGACGTACACGCCTGTAGTACTCTTTTCTTATTTTTTCTTTCATTTGGGGGTGTTGTATGTCATCTCCTTCGCTAATTCCAAGGTACTTATAAGCTTCATCATGCTCCAATTCCCTAATCTTTGTGACAAAATCTAAATCTATTGAGGGTGTTTCTGTAATTCTACCTTTCTTGAATGTTACTTTTGTACATTTATCTAATCCGAAGTCCATACCTATGTCGTCACTGAAGTATTTTACAATATTGACGAGGCCTTTCAACTCATTGTCGTCTTTGGCAAAGAGTTTGAGATCATCCATGTATAGTAGGTGATTGAATATTTTCTTATTTATTTTGTAACCATAGCTACTGTTGTTCAGTTCATGTGTAAGAGGGGTTAAGGATAAACAAAACAGAAGGGGTGACAGAGAGTCTCCTTGAAAGATTCCACATCGGATATTCAGACGGTTGGATATGGCAGTGCCCCCGGTGTGCCTAAGGTATAGTTTTGTCTTCCACATCCCCATGCTGTGCATAAGAAAGTTTAATACCACAGGGGAGATTTTGTACATTTCCAAATTCTTAAGGATCCAAGAATGTGGATCACTATCAAAGGCTTTACGATAATCAATCCACGCTGCACTGAGATTTCTGCGTCGTCTCCTGCAAATTTCCAGGATCATTTTATTTATCAGAAGTTGATCTTTGCAGCCATATGAACCTCTACTGCATCCCTTCTGTTCCAGCGGGAGAATGCTGTTTGTTTCGAAAAAGGAATAAGTACGGTTCGTCAGTACAGATGTGATCAACTTATACGTTGTGGGAAGACATGTTATCGGTCTATAATTTTTCGGGTCGTCTGTTTCAGTTGTTTTTGGTATGAGGTATGTAATACCTTCAGTAACCCATTCCGGGATTTTATTGGGATTATTTACAAGCGTTGATAATGTTTTTGCAAGAATTCCATGGGTAGATGAGAGATGATACAGCCAGAAATTGGGCAACTTGTCATTTCCTGGGGATTTCCATTTTGGGGATTTCGTTAGTGCTTGCCTAACATCATCTGTGGATATATTTTCCCATTCTTGCAGAGGTATATCCAGCAGTCGTTCTTCTTCACGCCGTATCCATTCTGCATTTGGGTTACATTCCTTTGGGTTGCTCCAAATATTTTCCCAAAATGTCTGTATATTATCAATCGATGGTGGCGTTTCGACATGTATAGGTGCTTTTCCAATTACCCTGTAAAATTTCTTAAGATCTGTTCGGAATATTTTATTTTGGCGATAGAACCTACAACGTTTCTTGTATCGTCTTGTTATCTGTGCTATTATTACTATTATTATTATTATTATTATTATTATTATTATTATTATTATTATTATTATACAAAATGATTGACATAAGACTTCAAAAATATTTGAACACTTAAGAGAAGAGTGCGATTTAAAAAAGAAGAAAACGATAAAGCAAAGAAAAAAAACTCAGTTTTAAATGTTATTTAATGTGAAAAGACGTTTCAACAGAATGCTGTCTTCTTCAAGTTATATGTATCTTTTAATTGTATAAAAATATATAAATCTACAAACATTATGTATTTCTACAAACGTTGCTTGTCTTGTAAAGAAAAAAAGAAAGAAGCTTAAGCGTGATATCTATTGATGGTAATCTTGTTCGTCATGAAATTTTCTGTCAGTTGATTAGTTACAAAGACGAATCAATCAAACAGCTTAGTATACAGCTTATTAATCTCTCCTGTCATTCTTTTCATTCTACCAGAACGGGAATTTAATAATTCGCTTATGTAACTATCCTCATGTGTTTTAAGGGTAAAAAAGATTAGTAGATTCTGAATATTTTTTTTCATAATTGGCACCTTAAGATGATTGCCGAATTTGCATTTCTTTGTAATCAAATCTTCTGCAAGATTCTTTGATGTCACATTGTATTGCCTGTAAACATACTTGAGTTCAAAGACTATTTTATTTAATTTTCCAGTTGTGCAACCCACATCAATCATGTTTGGTGTATAGGGTGTTATATATTAAATATATTAAATGAGACCAGTAACATTGCTAAGATCTATGGAGATGGTGATGTTTCCCTTTGAAATTGTGATAGAATTATCTTCATTAATGTCGTCGCACAACGCATATAATCCTCCTCTTGTATAAATGTATTCGGTAGTCCAACAATTCGAAATTCAAATGTTGTTTGTGTCTGTTAAAATTTGTCTAATGTTCTTACAGAAAAGAAAAATCCCATGCATTGTGCAACAATATTATTCCATATATATATATATATATATATATATATATATATATATATATATATATATATATATATATATGTATGTATGTATGTATGTATGTATGTACACAGCGTTCTGCTTGATTATGCAAAGTAAAGTTTTCACCTGACGTGTCAATAAATTCTGCTTTTTTCAGACTTGGTGCTTCTTACAGATTAAATTATACTTTCAGACAAACAAATATGGTCAATGAAAAAAAAGTTTTATTGTAACAGTTCTTTTTCTCAAAGTATGTAAAAAGGCACAGTTTCAAGTGTTTGGTCTGATTAAGCAATCACCATATAAATCCTTAATATGGGTAAGAAAAAGGGTATTACTGAAAACGATCATGCTGAAATTACTCGCATGCTTGAAAGTGATCTGTCAACGCTAGAAATTTCAAAAAAGTTACAGAGAGACCACCGTACAATCAAAGCATTCATCTTAGGGAGTAAATCATGCAGAAAGACACCTAAACGATTGCATTTGCGAAAGTTAGCTGCCAGAGATCTTCGTAAAATTAAATATGAAGTCTCGAAGAAACCGCATGAAACTAGTAAAAAAATATTTGAAAGCGCTGGAGTTCCCAAAGTTGGTAAAACTACCCGTTATGTGGTCCTGAACGCCCTTGCCAAAGTGAAGAGTCCCATCAAGAGGCCCCCATTGAGCAAAGCAAACAAGATGAAAAGAGTTGAATGGGCACACAGTTACATGAAGATCAATTTTAGAAATGTGATTTTAACCGATGATTGCCATGCTACCCTTGATGGGCCAGATGAGTGGTCATCTGAATGGGTGTTAAATGGTCGATCAGCATGAGTACGAATTCGTCGATAACAGGGTGGCGGAGGAGTGATGTTTTGGGCTGGGATCCGTGGAAATGAACTAATAGGCCCACACAAAGTACCCAAAGGGCTTAAGCTAATTTCAAATGCATATTGTAGGCTTTTGGAAGATGGCTTCCTGCCCTGGCTTGATGAACAACCAATTCAGAATAGAAGATCGTTGATATTTCAGCAGGATAATGCTCCAGCGCATAGATCAAGAAGCACCACTAATTGGCTATCAGACTATGGGTTCAAAGGGCAAAGTTTAATGGTATGGCCTCCAAACAGCCCTGATTTAAATCTAATAAAAAAAATTGTCGTCTATATTCAAGAGGCGGATTAATGCTGAAAACTAGCAATTCACCAGCTTAGAAGTCCTGTGGAAAGCAATTGAAAGTGCTTGCCGATCAATCAAACCTTCTGAAATTGAAACATTGACGTCAGCAGTGGACAGATGCCTCATAACGGTTTTGAAGAATGGAAGATGTAATGTTTGTTCGTAGCCGCACTAACAGGCTTGTTTTGTTTTGTTTAACATGCTATACATATGTATTATGTAATGTAGGACTTAGAACACACGATGTATTGTCATATGCCCCACAATTCAATTAATAAAATTTAGTATAAAATGTATTTTTCTTATTTTATATTCCATTTGCATAATGAAAGTGAACACTAAATTAGGGCTTAAGTTCAAAATTCATTAAAAAGAAGCACGTTTTGCATATTTTGCCAACTTAAAATGAATGACAAAATAATAAATTAGTATCAACAACAATTTAGCTTTTTTTCTTCAGAATATATTGCTTAACTTGTATATTTTTAGGCAAAAAATAACTTTGCATAATTAAGCAGAACGCAGTACATATATATATATATATATATATATATATATATATATATATATATATATATATATATATATATATATATATATATATAATTGCAATGGATCATTCAAAACAAAAAGTAAATTTGTAAAGTTTGTGATATAAAGTGTCGAAATCTCTTCGCAAACAAAATTTTAAAGTTGCATTAGCTTACGAACCATTCCATAAATGGTACGAACTGCATTACATATATATATATATATATATATATATATATATATATATATATATATATAGATAGATAGATAGATAGATAGTTAGATAGATAGATAGATAGATAGATAGATAGATATGAATATGGTATAATTAATCAGTTTAAAGAACATAGAGGCAGGATGTTTAATTTTATTGTATTTTGTCCAATTTCGGACAGCGTCTTTGTGGCGGAAAGTTACGGATAAATGGCCCGTTGTCCATCTATCTATCTATCTATCTATCTATCTATCTATCTATCTATCTATCTATCTATATATATATATATATATATATATATATATATATTTAGAGAGAGAGAGAGAGAGAATTAGATAGATAGATAGATAGATAGATATATAGATCGATAGATAGATAGATAGATGTGTTGCTCTATTCTCCTCTGGCTTATTTCACTCGGTGTGTAAAACACACGTTTGTGTAGATTTGACACATATTTTTATGATTATTATGTTCATGACGTATAAGTTCTTCACATCATTTTTCCTGAAAATGTTTTCATTTCTTTTACAATATATTTCATAATACAGAATCCTATATTAATTATTTGTAACAAACTTCCTCATCTGAACATTTCTTTAACTAAATTACATCCGTAATTCAACCCTTCATTGTATGAAATGAATTAATATATCATCCATATGTAATCCATTGAACATGAATGGTGAACTAGTTCATTCATAATTACGATAGAAAATTTAATGAAATAAATATCAGACCGTATAATTTTTTGGATGATTTAAATCAAACTATATGCAAGAAAATATAAAACGGATGTTTCCACCTAATATACAGCATCAATTACTATCAAAATTGAATTTTAAATTATTTGACATTATTTACTGTGGCATATAACCAAAGATCGACGTTTCCCTTGGAGATAAAAAACACAATTCTTTTAAACATGAGCTAACATCATCTTTCGTTGTTACATTCATAACTGTTTTCATATTCTCAGTAGAAAAAAACGCAAACTCTTGTTATTTCTCGCTATATGTAGATATATATTTTCGTTTTTTTCATATTTTTGCTCTCTCCGATATCGTGTCATCTGCTGTCCGTTACTTCAGGAAGATTGTCGAAATAGTACTTTATATTTGCGGGGCTGACCAATAGCTTTTGAACTTGCCCTTTCGGTCAGTAGGAAATAAAATATATTTATAAACATTTGAACAAGCGCCCGTACTGTATTCTGTGTGTTTTGATTCCAATGAAGGACATTTTAATATAAAACATTTACACAATTCAAAATTAGTCATTTATCATGTTAAAAACGAACAAAACGATAATATTTGGGAAATTGAAATGCAAATGTACTTTATTGATTTAACTAAGTAATAAAATGAAATCTTTTGCTAAGCAGCTGATCTTAATAACCATTTCTTTCGAAAAAGGTAAATATCGCATTAAGGACACCTGCTCAAAAATAACGATTCAAAACACTTGATGATTCTTTGTAAAATCAAAAAAGAAAAAAATAACAGCGATGTATGTGAAAAACATAAATAACTTAATAAGCTATTTGTTTTGTAATACTACCATTGCAGTCAAATAATGATGACTTATTATTCTTGTAACCGTTGAGTAAAGTGGGTCAGATTAAAAGCAATCGCGTGTATTTTTGAGTTAGTCAATATATATATGTTTTCTTTTCGTTTCGCCTTAATAAAGGCGGGAATACCACTAGTATCCGAGGGTCACCGAGATTGAATGTGAGAGAAAAATATGTATTGTGGAAGAAGGATGGATAAATGTTTAACGGAGTCAAAACGACAGAAGATGGCGATTGTTTTGCATGTAAGTTATTGAAGGTTGTAGCTTTCTGGGAAACAAGTAAATGGAGGTGCGTAACACTGTAAGGAAATACAAGAAATTAATCTATTGAAGTAGAAGTGTCGGTTATATTTAACTATTTCAACAGTAACAAGCGAGGCCTAGATGCAGTCTATTAGTAAGCTTATATTCATATAGTCGTGGCAGCGTGGAAAAAAAGGACATCATAGCAGTTGCTATGTAAATACTTGTAGAAAATACAGTGCAGGCTACAGGGGCAGAGGGAATTCAAACTAACAATTCTATGCATATGGATGGCATAAATAGATGCCTTAACATACGTGTAGAAAAGACACCTCACGGCTGTGAGAAACTGACTTAAGACCACTTTCCAAATCTGGATAGATTACCTTGCATATCCATCTTTGTTTATTGCCATGAACATCGAGATGAGTACTAAGTGTACAAGACCTGATATGGCAACAGTATTTAATGCACGGCCGAATAATAAATTTGTTAATGTACAAGATGGAATGTTTAATATGAAAATGGATTACAAAGAAATTCTTTATAAATTAAAAGGGATTTTGATAATTACTGTATATACTCATATAACATGTGGTGTTCATTTTAGATACTGCTATACTGTTTGACTATAGTAAATGTAGAAAAAATTGACCAACTGCTAAGTTTACATCATGTGTATTATGAGGACCCCTAAAAATTAGCAGCAAAATTACCTCTGCAAAAGTCGCATGATATGGGCGTGTATACGCCATTCATTATATATATATATATATATATATATATATATATATATATATATATATATATATATATATATACCGTCGAGAAAATAATACATCGCAAATGCCTGACGATTGCGTTTAGCTTTAAACAGTCAATCGCGTCTGTGTGTTGACTTCAATATTCACTTTTAATTTTTTTTTTATTTACATACGCTCTATCTCTGATATTTAATACTTTATCCGATGAATATAGCATAACTTAGAACTATATTTCTTCATATATATATATATATATATATATATATATATATATATATATATATATATATATACATATTTAAAAATTGATCTTGCATACTTTTGTGTGCGTAAGTATTTGTCTGTTTGTGAAGGTATGTTGATGTAAAAAACACAAGGACGCATATTTTTAGAAATTTATTTGTAATATCTGAAATTAATGGATGCAATGTTAGATATACTAAATAAATGTCTATAAATAGGCGTGCGTTTTTGTTTTGTATCTACGTACCAGAAAAACAGAGCTCCTAGTCGGCGTCTGTCTCGGTGGTGCTGCCAACTTAACTACCTGGAACACAGACACACTTTCAGCGTTACAGGATCCTCTCTCACCGCTGCTGGCTTCAGCGATGCCTGGCTGTTTTCGCCCAATTAGTATCATCTCCGAACAGCTGTTGGTCGTTGTAGACTCACAATTCAGATGTTGGAATATATCACCAATGCTTTTTTCAGACTGTTAATACGCGCAATTACAAATTACAAAGCATCTACTAATTTGACCACTTAACGACATTGCAATATTAATATCTCAGGAAAGGAGTTGAATGCAAAACTGTGTAGGTGTTATGTGGGGACTAGATAAGAAAAAGAAAAATTGATTTAAAATGGGCAAGTACTTGAAAAATAATATAAATTGTTTTTTTTCTATACTTTAATCGTAGAAAAATGAGCAAGAATTATTGGGTATGGAACAGTTAAATATTGGGAACAGAATTAAAAGTCATTTTCAATATATATATATATCTCTTGTTTCGCTGTATCACAACTCATCAGTGTACCTGTACACCCGATTGCTTCAAGCCAGGATCGAAATTCAACCGATTTGGCATCAGTCCGTGTCTCAACGACCTAAGCTACCGGGGTACGACAGAGAAATGGAAACTTTTAACGTATTATATACTTGATGTATATAAACGCTAGCCCAGTAACCAGAATGCTCAATTCTGGCTTTCCTTTAAGTAGGAGAATCAGTTGTTAAAAATAACTTTTCTCCATAGGGATCAATCGGCGAACGAGAGAAAATTTCTATATCAACCCTCTTTATATCTTTCTATTCGCAATATATAGCTGTGTTTTTAGTGTCTGCAGTTGTGTGGGGTTTTGCGTGCATTTTAAAGTGCGAGCGTTACATAGAAAATAGGAAAATGAATTAAAAATACATTCAGCATAAATTCAAATAAAAATTACATCACTGCAAAAGTTCTAGTCTGATTAGAAATTTACAATTTTTTTTTTACTTACCTACAAAAATAAATTATTAGCTCAGTATATATTCACCCATCGTTCCAAATGATGGTTGGTGCTATTTTCAAAGAAACCTCATAATTTTTATTGGAAGAACATTGTGATATGATTTTTGATTGACATTATAGAGTAAGTTTTTTTTTTCAGGTAATGCAATCATTAGCAACCGGAACAAAGTAAATTGAAGGATTCAACACAGGTGAAAACGTAGGGCGCTGGTGGGTAAACATTTCAATTCTTTAACGCTATGCAATATCTGTTCTGCACAACTGGGTCTTGCGTTAATGTAGTGGAAAATGACAACTTTTCAATTAGCCAAATACGGCCGTTTTCCTTGAACACAATATACTTCAAATAGCGGGATGCGTTTGAGATATCAGGTTTCAAATTCTCAGAAATTTATTCCGACGAAATATTCGTATTTATTTTCCACGACGGCAAGCAGAGCCTCATCTTCTCGTCAAAATGTCGAAGACAGTGTGGTTAAACAATTTGGTTAAAATCAACCCTAAGAAATCACCCACACCACTTTTTGACCGTTTGCTGAACTGGGTCACAATGCAAATAAACAATCTGTTTTTTTTTTATTCTTTCAGTTCCGACACGTGCTCGTTTGCAAAAATGCATACGACATAATGTAAGGAAGTTGCACCATTTCATTCTCCTTATTTAAGGCAATCATTTATGGACAAAACGCCAAGACGAAACAGACTGATACAGAGATTCAATCTACAACACACCAGAAATCGGCGCCAAAACATACGCCACTCTCAAGTCGAGGTCATTTTTAATTAACAAGAAAAATCGGCCATGAATTTTTTTGCAATTTTCCACACACACACGCAAGCACATACACACACACGCATATATATATATATATATATATATATATATATATATATATATATATATATACATATATATATATATATATATATATATATATATAATGGAATATGTCATATCCTTAGATATAACACTGTTCGTTCGACTTATTTGAAATGCTTAATATATTCCGAGTGTTTAAAACGCAAAGCTGGAAAATTGTACACCAGTTTCAGTGAACTCTGTAATTGTTCTTCTAAAACAAAATGTCGTAGATGTTGGTTTGAGAGCACGAACTTGAAAATTTATTAACCAATCTGCGTAATGCGTGACTCTTCAACTTCTATGTGCCGTGTCCCTTCCTTGTATTGGCAACAATGGCTCTCCACAATTTCCTATCGTATGTAGTTCGTAATATTTTTTTTTCTCTTTTTATCTCTCCTGATCTCAGTTCTGCCATCCATTTATACAAGCTCGCTACGTCTGTTATGTTTTGATTTCCTCTGTCTCTTTGCCATCTATCTGCCCTGTGAGTATTAAAGCCCTCAAACCGTCTTGCCTCATTATGTGTCTTCGAAATTTCAATTGTTTTTACTCATGTTTTTTTTTGTCATTTTTGTTTCCTTTCTCTTTGAACGATCCTCATATGTCCCGTGTATTTTAACGTTAATTAAAATTTATAATTTTAAGGTATGAAGTTTCAGGCATTAGCACTGCGTACACACATATGGAAAAGCATAAATCTTCTATAATAAATATAATGAAAAATCTTTCGAATCTTCTTTTAAGAAATATCGACTTGAAGAACCAATTTATGTGATAAAGACTATTCAATCTTTCCAGCCTCAACAGATTTCAGATTTCTTATGGGGGCGTCTAAGCGATGATTTAATTTCCACCTGTAATATATTTATCACAAGCTCTTCTTTACATTGTTTCCATTGTAAATCTTCTGATCAATCTGCTAGTTCAGACATTTATATCTAGATACCTGCATATCATGTACACAATGTGGAACCATCTTTATTCCAATTCACTTTATAAGAAGTTCCATTCAAACAGTTTCTTTCACAAGGTCGATGCTAAGTAAAACTGATTTCTAGGATGATTGTTCCCTCGTTCACAACGTAAGAAGCTAATTGAAATTGTATTGACTATATACCAAACGCATGTTTAAGAAAATTAATTTAAAAGTTTGCAATGTCACTGTGAAATATTTTCCTAAGTATCTAATGCAAGAAAGTTTGGCTCGCTGTGCCGTGTCAGAAGATTTCCCTCAGAATCCATATTAAACATTTACAAATCTACGAAATAAAAGTGCATTGAAGACTGCTGCCATATCTGCACTGCAGCTCCTGCTCTACCTCTCGAGGATTTTGAAAAAAATCTAAAGAATATATTAATGTAATCGATTCTGACCAGGCATCTCGACTTCAGTTATTTTCTTACAGTAGTGACATGGATTCACTCCGTCTTTTCTACAGATATTTTCATGGCAACTTCGATGATCAAATTTTTAAAATGTGCTACTAGATTGGAATCAAGGTCCCGCATATTTACTGTTGAATTATATAAAGGAAACCATCATTTCTGCGTCAACACTTTCTTTTCTGGCATTTCATACCTATGGAAATCCCATCTGTTCCCTTGTTTCTCGGATAAATGCAATCTTCGATGATTTAAAGGAACGTCAATGGTCATCTTCTGTCATCTTGAATCCCGTTCATCATTTGTCATTTTCTCAATCCGGCATATTCTCATTTTTCTCTTTCCCTTTTATTCGCTGTAATTTCTGACGTATTAGTGACATGTACGCCTTGACTGCGGTGAAATGATTAAAAAAATCCGCGAAAAGTCTATCTAATGAAGCTTATATGTGTAGAAAATAAAAGTGTTTCCTATTTCCTCTGATTTATCAATTCTCAATAAAACTGTCCCACGTGCATCAAAACAATCTGCCAAATCTATTACATGTCTTTTTTTATGTGCCATGTCATTTCAGAATGTAGACGATGATAGCTCTCGAAATGCCTCTATCGATTGCAGCTCTCAACAAGTCCTTTCCCTTTGCTTTCTCCCCCAGACCAGGTTCTGTAATTTACTTATTGAAATCCGCCAGGTATGACACACGATGTTTTCACTTGCCTCGCTTGCCATCTACACGGCCCGTGAGTATCAAATTTTCCAGGTCATCCTTCCTCATTACGTGTCCGAGAAACTTCATCCGACACTACCTGATATTAAGTATAAGCCTCCCTCTTGTTTGCAACCTCTCTAAGTTTACATCGTTGCTCACAAACTCGGTCCATGATATCCTTGGCATCCTTCTATAGAACCATACCTCTGTCCCCTCAAGTCTGTTCTTCATCTTTATGGAAATCTTCCAACATTCGATGCCCTAAAGAAGAACAGTTCTCACGCAACAGTTCAGAATACATGTAATTGTTACCTGTCTCGCAGTACTCTGCGCAGCTTTTGGAATATGTCCTTGATCATACTAATACGCCTATGGATCCCAGTGTCGCACTTACCGTCCTCTGTCAAGAGGTTTTCAGGTATTCAAACTTCCTGCTTGATTGTAGTGCTCCCATCCTTCAGATAGAATTTCGGGCTCATCCTCTTACTGACAACCATGCACACCGTCTTCTTGTAGTTTATGCTTAGGCCCTTCTTCTCACTTTCCGTTGCTACCTTCTGTAGGAGATTTTGTAGTTTCATATGTCTAGGAAGAGAAATAAATTAAACTGAAAAGGAGCTGAAAATTCACATAATAAAAACCTGTGCCTCCTTTAATCAATTAGGTGTAATCTTGAAATCTGATCTACAAGAAAAACTTAAATGAAGATTCTTTTGCGCTACTGTTTTTTACGTATGATGGGACTGAAAAAAAAATTCAATGCACTCGGATGATGAGAGGGAATTAATTGACATATCATAGGCCCATCCCTGTTATTTTTAAAATCTTACGTGAAGGCAGAATGCGCTTTGCAATACACTGCTGTCGAGCCAAACTAGAATTATCGAGTGATCTACAAATGTGGGTCCATAGCCATGGCGTAAGCTGGGCTGGTTGCACAGTTATCATATATATTGACCATATATTTTACGATATACTATGCTATATTAATGACCTTCTAGTTTGTGGCAGATCAGTGGGGGTTGGTGTGATACTCCAAAGAATGTCCCCGCTAGCTGGACCGAACAGACACACACACACACACACACACACACACACACATATATATATATATATATATATATATATATATATATATATATATATATATATATATATATATTCTACAAATACTCCTTATTCTTGAGATACATACAGATATATCAAATATACAGATATATCAAAACAAGAAGAGACAAAATTGAATAAAATCAGTCAAAATGAAAAGCTATCCTTTGCCGACGTGTTTCATCAGATTTCTTAGACAATGTCGGATTTATTATGCAGTACATTTTTATATACACATATGTCATTGGCTTATCTAGGCTTGGAAATTTGAGAAACTTCACAAATGTTCATTATGTATAGAGATTTTAAGTCTACACTAGCCATATATTCGTTCTGATGTCTGTGATTTGTATTTGTTTAGGAGATCACCTTTAGTTTTTATTTGTGAGGGCCTAATTGTGCGGAGCAATGGGGTTTAAAATCTTGCTTAGTGCGCCGTCTAGTTTGTGTGGGGCGCTGTCTATCCCTGATATGATATACACAAACGTCCCTATAGAGAAATGGCTAAATCTACAAAAAACACATTTGAAAAATAAATAAAATAAACTTCTTTTTCTTTGCTTCTCTGCTAAATAAAATCTTCAATATATCTTCACACATAAAATCATCAAAAATATGCCAGCTAATCACTAAACAAATTTATTGTCGTTAATCACTTCTATAGACAAAGACTTTACTTACCCAATAAATTTCCTAGCAGTGGCGTTCTCGCTTGACTATTTTTAGAATTTATAAAGTATCCATTTCAAAAACATTATATCATTAATCTCTTTTTATTTCAGATTCATAGAAAACTCGCTAGTATTAGGTTGGTGCAAAAATAATATCGTTTTTGACGTTAAAAAATACGTCAAAAAACGATATTATTTTTGCACCAACCTAATAATATATCTTCAAAAGACAATTTTAACAGATCTTGTCAATAATCTTAACAAAGTTGAACCTAAAATAGACTTCACCTTTGAACATGAAACCGATTACATTCTTCCCTTCCTAAATATAACGTTATAGAGGAGCAATAGCGAACTTTGACCTTTACAGAAAAGCAAAAGCTACCAACAAAAACGACCTCCTCAACTTCTACTCAAACCACTCCTAGAAAAATTAAACCTGATATAATTATAAGTTTCTAATTGAGAGTTTCATTCCTAACGCAATCAGACAAGAATAGTACACGATAGAAAACAAAATAAAAAAAAATATCCAGAATAAACGACAGCAACAAATATAGCAACATTATCCAGAATAATGAATTAAACAAAAACAGATAAATAACACTAGGAACGAACAACATAATATCCACTACCCAGACAAAAAATTATCCCATCTAAACAAAATCTAAATAGTCCCAACCACTTCAACTACCGTCATGTATATAATCAGAACTAAAAACACCTATAAAAACAATAATACAGATTCATGCATACATTAAATAAACTGCCAAATCTTTTCCTCACAATACATTAGGGAATCATGCAGAAATTAAAAACACATATCTATGAACACAAAGCGAATCTCATAAATAACAATTTAACAAACGTATTGATCAAAAGAAAAAAGTAATTTAATCAGAAAGGAAATCCTCGATGGTGAGGCTATCGTATTTTATCAAAAATATCAATCTACGCCCCGGATATTTTCCCCAATCTGACCTTTCCTAAAAGAATTAAGACTTTCCCAAGTCAACATACACAACAACAAATATGTTGATAATAAAAAAAAGCCTTTGAAGATATACAGTAGAAACAACCACCTAATGCCATAACAAACTTAACAGGATCCAAAAAATATTCATTTTTTATTTAAATATTGAATATTAATCGCTCACCTCCGATTTCATCAGACTTTGAATTAGGACATGTTATGGCCTCCATATGCATCCACTGACCTTTCAACCACTAGATAAAAATCCATAATCTTTCTCAAATTCAAAACAACGATAAACCAAAGTAATCTTCGCATCGATGCATATAAACACGCGCAGGATAAAAAAAAATTGTAAATTGCCTTGGCAAAAGCATCTCAGGGGACGAAAAATATATTAATCATTTCACCTCAAACAAGGCAGCAATTCTACTAAGACGCAGGGGGCTAATGAATTAAGTGTTCGTAAAAAAGAAGCCAAATTATGGATAGGTAACATTAAAAGAATAAGAATTAAGGAGACAGTAGAGTATAGGCATCCAATTATCAACTTCGACTGGGGAACAAAAAACCGAAAGAGAGTTCCACAAATGAGATGGGAGAAACTGTTACACTTGAATTGCCAAGACGTAAACGGAATTTCTATTCAAATAATTTTCTTTACTCAAACTTTTCTCTTGTGGAAATCTCCTCCAGCTTCCCGCTTTTCAGTAAAGATTCATCTTCAAAAATTTTAATTACAATGACAACCTTTATCTACCTGATAACATTTCTATGTTTCGCACTCTACAATAATGTTTTTGTTTTTTCATTTATTTCACAATCAATAACCCTTTTTGCCTTAGCGTATTACAGGGATTGCATTAAAAGAAAAAGGCACATGGTAACTACCTCACGGCAATAGGATAATATGCATATACATATACACTGTCTGAAATTACCAGGCAAATCATATAAATTTCAATAATCCAGATTATTTCTTGTTAAAAATTGTCAAAGAATCAATTGAGATATCAAACTCAAACCTGAGTCAAAACTTTAGGTATTATCAATATGTTTTATTGAATGTTTCGAAGTTCATTCATGTATTCTAAAGAAACGGCAGTCTGAATTTATTCGGCAAAGTAAATAATCATATTTTACCTCAATAAAAAGGTAATAAAATCATCACAAATTGCTAAACACATATAATAGAACAATTTACAATGTGATAAGTTGTTGAATCCTTAGCATTTTATTAAAGTTACCGTTCTTCTCAATGACATCCAATAATCTATTACGCATTATATTTTTTTATATATTTTTTCAGCAGGTTCAATTTTCGATATGGTAGGTTCAGTTTCTTCCCAAAGGACTGTTTTGCTGTTATATTGTTTGCCACCTTCGTATAATTTCATTTTCAATATTAAGAATAGATTTTCGATCGGATTCAGATAAGCCAGAATCGAGCTTGGAATCAGGAGGTTCTACATGACCGAGAGGTCAAGGCGCACCAAATCTAAAAACGTTTCCTCTAGGGAACGCAAGTTCGAATCCTGCCGAATGGTGCATATTTTTTAAAATTTCTCGAATGTACAGTCTGGAAAAGGTAATTAAATAAATATACTATTTACAAAAAGAAAAAATCTACCCAAATATGTCTATCCAAGAAAATTAACGCTTAATCTAATAAGGCAAAAATATGTAGAACTCAATCCAATTACTATATATATATATATATATATATATATATATATATATTAATTGATTTAAAATATGGTTTTTCCGCTACACAGTTCTAGCCATGTTTCAAAAATTGGAAGGCCCAAATTAAATTTTGTAATTAAATTAAAGACATTAGTTCCATTTCATCCTCAAGCGAACTTTGGAGTAACTTATAAAATTAGTGGGTTTCAAGTCAGCAAAAATCATACTTTACGTTTCCAAGGAGACAGAGAAATTCCTTTTAACCATACTAGAGGTGTTTGTGTATTCATTATGTCTGTATTTTGATGTATCAGTTTTGGTAGGGGTAGGGATGTATTCTTCAATGAAATCTGACATCCGTTAAATGCATGTCGTCTAGGTTTTTTTACAAAATGTTATTGTTAACGGCGAAGATTCTTACGGCATTTTTTCTATTTGTATATTTAAAAATTTGGGGTGGGGGGTATTTAGGTTAGAATACGTTTTATTTAACTACAATTTGAAAAATATTTTCACTTTTAATTTTTAATATACTATATTTCTTTTAAGAGTAAGTAAATGTATTGGAATCCCTTACAGTATGTGGAGTTATTTCCACATCAACTATAAGTATGTATATTATTAGGTAACATTTTTTTTTTAAATAATTTAAGTAAACTTTATGACATTGACGCCAAAATAGTTAATTGATTTCACTGGTTTAGTAAACTTTTATTTTTTATTTTTTTATATAAACCTAGTAATATCTTGTTTCTCATGTAAGTAAAAAGGACATGGGTCATTCAATGGCTCACATTTTCTAGCTTTTCATATTAAATTCATTTTACTGTAGGTGTTTTATTAGATTCATTTATGTGCTTGTAGTACTTGGAGGGAGATCTATATGTTAGAATACGATTTATTTAATTACAATTTTAAAAGGTGTTAAGGTTAGAATTTCTTTTATTTAACTACAATTTTAAATACAACTTTAAAATATTTTCACTGTTAGTTTTAATAGACTATATTACTTTTTAAAAGAAGTAAATGTATTAGAATTGCTTACAGTAAGTATACTTATTTTAACATATCAAGTATAAGTATATATATTACGATTGTTAATTTTTTTATATTTAAATATTATTTAAGTAAAATTTATGACAATTACGGTAAAAATAGCTAATTCATTTTTCTGATTTAGTGAACTTTATTTTTTATTTATTTATTTATATTTATTTTTTATTTTTATTTTTTATACTTAGTAATATATAGTTTCACATGTTGGTACAAAGGACACGGGACATTCAAAGGCCTACATCTTATAGCTTTGCATCATAATTTCATTTTTCTGTAGGTGTTTTATTGGATTCCTTTAAGTGCCGGTAGTACTTTGAGAGAGGTGTTTTGGTTAGAATACGTTTTATTTAACTACAATTTTAAAAGATGTTTAGGTTAGAATTCGTTTTAACTAAAATTTTAAATAGAAGTTTAAAGTATTTTCAATGTTATTTTAATAGACTTTTTTTGTAGATGTAATAGAATTACTTACAGTATATAAAATTATTTTTTCCATTAAATATAAATACGTATATTACCAGGTCACACTTTTTAAATTTATTTTTTAAAAAAAATATTATTTAAGGAAAATGCTTGACAATGACGGCATAAAATAGCTATTTCATTTCTCTGATTTAGTAAATTTTTGTTTTTTATAAATTTAGTAATATATAGTTTTTCATGTATGCACAAAAGACATGAGCCATTTAATGACCTACATATTCTAGCTTTTATTAATTTCCATTTTACTGTAGGTGTTTTATTTGATTCTTTTAGGTGTCAGAAGTATTTCGAGAGAGGTGTTTGATTTTTATATTTATTTAGCCTAAATGACCTTTGATGTTGGTTGAATCTTTTTTGGAACTCATGGCTTGTACAGCATATATGTATATATATTTATGTTTTCAGGATTTTCAATTGAAGAGATATTGCATTGGTATACTAATGATTCAGTGCGACATTTATTTTGTAGAGGGGTATTTTGAGTGTTTCTACAGTTACATAATTTGTGTTTATTTTCATCAGTTTTTATTTTTAATTTTCCATTGTTTAATTTTTTTTGGTTTTGGTATAATTGTTTATTTAAGATAATAGCATTATGTTTCTTAATAAATTTTCTAAGTTTTCCGTACAGCTTTAACTCAATTTTAGTGTATTTTTATTGAAAATAGTACTTAGTTTATTTCCTCTAGGAAAATGCTTGACTATTAATGCGAGGAATTTTTGGCCGAATTTGTTTTTTTACCATTTGGTTGTATGGGGGTGTATACCAAATTATTTTTCTACGTCTGTTTTTTCTATAGTTCCCATTTTCATTTTTTATATAGGTTAGTTTTGGGTTTTTGTAGCCACTCTCTTTCAGAGATATGTTATAGGAATTGATATGCTCATCGAAAATCTTGTCAATTGCTGAATTTGCACTAATTCTTTTACTGATAGATAACGGTATATGTTTAATTATAGATGGGGTATGATATGATTTAGGGTGTATATATATAAAGGATTGGTTTTGGTTTTTTTATAAGGTGTATATGTATTTTCATTTGATTCTAATGTTATATCTAGGAAGTTCACTTTTTAAATTTAGTACTAACCGTAATTTTTCAGCCCATGCTTTTCAACTGATTATATAATACCTTTCTAATTCTATCTATTTTGAAGTTAGTTGAGTTTCTAATAACCATAAGTCCATCGTCTCTGTACAAAACAATGTCAGTTATATTGATATCAGGGTGTTCTGTAAGGTTGTATAAAATAAAAAGACCAAAGAGATCAGAAGATTCAGCAGAATCTAATGATCTCATTGTGATATCTAAGTGGCCATAAGAATACTTAACCCATTGCTCACCTTTATGTATAAGTACTGATTTTTTCGCATATAGGATAATGTTCTTTTCTTCACTTGTAATATCAGTATAGTGGGTGGCAAAGTCCAACGCATTCATAAATAGTTCTTTAGATATTGATTGGTAATAATTATCAATATCAAACTGCATTAGTGTACATTTGTTTTTTGTTTTTTTTTTCTTTTATGTAAGTAAACCAGTTTATCACTTCCTTGGTATTAATCCAAAGTTTTAGGCTTATTTCTTCTTAAATTTGTTTATTTACCCTTTTGAGAATTATTTTGCTATTTTTTTGTAAAATCCGACAAAATTTGTCGAAAATATTATACAGTAAGGAAGCATTTCTAAATATAAAGGACTATAAAGACAAATTACGCGACAGTCGTTCTTTTAGACAAATAATCCCAAACTAAAATGAAGTGGGTAAAATAAGTCAAGAAATACTGAAAAAATTCCTGCGATTCTTTAAAACATCGATATACAAACCAATCAGCGGAAGGACACCAGTTAGTGCATTTCTTGATTCCGCCAAATTGCAAATGAAGAAAATATGTATTTATAAAATGCGACATATTTACATTGAGGGAAATTTTTTTTATTTCACAAGGGAGAAACATGGATTATAAAAATCAATAATTAAGGACGACATCGATGTACCTCAAGGTTCGTTTGATAGCGCTATGTTTTCAGTATTAATAGGCCTACATATTTTATATGAAAGCAACAAATTGTTCATATAAACAACCAAAGCCTGTATATGAATGTGGCGCCAGACAACAGAAGAACAAATAACTTTATAAGCAAAGTACATTTCCAAATCTTCAAAGCTTCGACTTTGAATTAGAAGTTGATAGGTATTAGAAAAAATGTCAAATATTTGGATGTAGAATTAAATCTGCAAACTGGTAGTTCCTCCCACTTCATGGAACCCAACACAAAATTAAAATACGTGTACGTTCGAATCAAACACCTGCCTGAATAATAAGGCAAATCTTAAAAGGAATAGGATCCAGGTTATCTAGACATTCCTCTAGTAAACTAATTTTCGAAGACATACAGTATATGAAAAGAATTTAAAAAAAAAGAAGCAGAAAAAACAACTAGAATTTAAACTTCAAATAAAACAAAAAATGAAGAAAGCTTCGCGGAAGAAAAAATATTTCATTTAACACACTTTTTAACTCAGAGGTCAAGAGTAAAATAGGATTTTTTTTTATTAAATTATTTAATAAGCACTTCCCTCAAAATTACGAACTGCATAAAATATTTAATAAAAAAAGACTTAAATAAGGTAAAAAGATACGAATAATTTAGAAACCACAATAAAAAGACAAACCGCCGGAAATTTCAAAACTAACGTGCAGCAAAACATCACTAAGTGTAAAATATACAACTCGACAAATAAAATAGATGTTCGTTAGATTTAGGTTGCAAAATTGAGGGAGTAATTTACAAAGCAAATATAATAGATAAAAAATGTCCAGAAAATATGTATATGTGTTATACTTAGGGTGTATTTAGGAACATGGTGTACAATTACAAGACATCTTCTAAGTAAGAAATTATTAGGAATTCTACTTGACTAGACAAGGGATTTAAGAAAAAATAAAAAAGTAGATCCGATTGTTAGCTGGAAATTAAAACAAAACAACTTACACTAATCATAGCAACATCTGCTACCTTTATCAACAAGAAAATTGAGATATAATAAAATTTGCAGGCGACAAACCATTTGTGAATGACAGATCGAAAATTATGCCCCGTTGTATATATATAAAAATGTTCTCTTTGAATTCATATGAAGTGGGATGAAAAAAAATAATATATATTTCATCCCACAGCGATATATTTCGAATATACCATATTTTCCCCCCCTCATCCTCCTTCTCCTCACATTCTGTCACACGTGTCGTGTGCTTATTACTTTGTCTATATTTTAGAAAATATAGAGTTCATTTTTAAAAAGATGAGTGTTAGGAAAATAATTAAACGAAATCGCCCGAAGAAACCTAAAGGTTTAAGTTAATGTACAGAAATAAGCTGACCTCCTAGTATTTTATATATATATATATATATATATATATATATATATATATATATATATATATATATATATATATATTAAAGCTCTACTTGGTAAATTTTTATTTGTTTTTATGTGTAATGAGAATATTTCAATACTACTGTTGCCTGGTCTGAGTGAACTCTGACCATTAAGTTATTTGTTTCGCACACACACGCACACACACACACACACACACACACACAATAAACATGAAAAAATGTGCGCAAACGCACATACATACATGTGTGTATGTGTGCAATTCATTTTTATCAGTTATTTAAAATAACAAAATTTAAATAAACAATCTAATATAAACAATCTAATGGCATGCATCATGTGTGTATCCTAATTTTATCAACCTTATTAATTTATATTCAGGACTACATGCATCAACTAATAATTTATCTCTCTATCTATCTATCTATCTCATGGGGAACGGGAAAACACTTTCGTAACAAAACTTCTTCTTGCAGAAATTGGGTGCCATGGCGAAGTGGCGCTAGCAGTAGCGGCTTCTGCCACATTACTAACGGGTGGCCGAACAGTGCACACAACGTTTAAACTTCCGCTTGACCTGATTAAGGCCGAAACAGCTGTATGCAATATAGCCAAGCAATAAGGTCTAGCGGAGGTTCTCAGGCGATGTAAGCTCATCACTAGCAGTCCCAAAATTGCCCTTGAGTCTGTAAACCGCTCTCTGAATGATATTCGAAACTCCGATGACCTTATGGGAGGTATAACTGTACTTCTATCCGGTGACTTTTGCCAGACCCTCCTCGTTGTACCTAAGGGGACAAGTGCCGACGCTATTCGAGCATACTTGAAATCGTCACAACTTAGGCCCACTGTTAGACCATTACAACTTACCACCAACATACGTGCACACCTAACTGGTGATGTTGGGTCTGCCAAATTTTCGAATTCATTATTAGGCCCTACACAAAAATATTATTTTTTCGTAACAGATTTAATGTTTAGTATACAGCTTAGAAAATATTCGCAGTGTGAGATAGGCAAGAAATAAGGCATGTACCAACATAAACACGTTTAAAGACTAGGAAGGGCAAAAATATTTTAAGTCAAGTGATACTGATTGCTATATGAGTCGTACGATTTTTGATTCAAGCACGGGCAACGCCTGGCCATGTTGCTAGTTATTCTATATTTGTTATATTTTGTCTAGATTATAAGTGCACGAAGGTTAGTAAATTTGATGTAAGGTCATTTAGGAGAGATATTTTAGAATACCCTGTAACCGGCAATTATTCCAACATTAATATCTGCTAAACATTAACACGCTTTTCCATTTAAGGAATCAAGATACATTTTAGAAATGAAGAAGTGAGTACTTAACCATTAATTAATATCAGTCGTTGAATGAATGCCAGATAATCTAGAAGTGAGATCCAGCAACAGTAATGTGGTTCTATAAACGCATTGTGAGAATGCCAGGGACTAAACGTGTAAACGATGCCGAATGTTTAAATCGGAAAAAAAGGACATTTAAAATTTGAATCAGAAATAGACAGTTGAAATATATCGGACAAATAATGGACCATAGACTGAAATAGTGAACAGTGATGTATGTTTAAATCGAAATAAAAAGGACATATATAATTAGAATCAGAAATAGACAGATGAAATATATCAGACAAATAATGTAGAAATTGGGCCTGGTTAATGTAAGGTTCACGGGACATATTGAAAACAGAATGAACAAATAAGTAAATAAGCGCAGAGGCTACATAACTTCATTGTGCCCATGCGTGACAGAACAGTGTTTAAGAGAGATAGCAAAACTCCTTACAAAAGACAGGAACATGTGGAGAGCTATGATTTCTCAAAATCCTGAATGGACATATCACTTAGAAAGAGAAAAAAATATTTAAGTCTAATTAAATTGAATCGTAACAACTTGACAAAGATAACAGGTGCTCGATGAATAAATTCCATCCTGCGGTTACGGTGAATATTTCGATATTTAATCTGTGTGTCTTCGAAATATGTGTGTACGCGTCTGAGCACCCTCGTGCGTGTGTGATTGAATGATAAAAGCGGATAATCAAAGATATACATTACGAATCTATTCTATTGAATGAAAGTGTATTGCTAATTGAATACATAGGAAATGAGTTCATGGTGATTGGGAACAATCATTTACATTTCACGCTGATTTTTGGCGTTGATTCGATGTTTAATTAAATTGGCCCATACCCTGAGGCGTGTTTCGTCTTGGCGGCTGGAACTGGCTCTCTGAACTAACCTCAAGAGACTAGTGTATTCTTTGTGTGAGCTAGAACTTCGAAAATTTGAGCAAGGTATTAGTAAAGTTTTATCGATCAAAGATAAAAAGTGTTACCCGATATAATTATCTCTTCTAAAAAAGGATTTTTCCACAAAATATATTTTTTTACATTATTTTTCAACACAGTTATTGCATTTTGTTATAAAAATGTTCTCTACCGATGCATATGTACGAATGGATACTAGAGCTTAAAAAGAAAATATATATTTTTTAAAACAAGATTTGAACACGTACTTCACTAATCAGTGTTTCGAGACAGTTCAATCATTGTGTCATATAAGATCTTTTTTCTGCAATGAAGGTTATCAGGATGGAAACGTTTATGATGAAAACCGAAGGTTAAAACTGTCGAAACGCTGTTATAATAACAACAAAATTAAAGACAATTGTCAAGCTGTAAATTATAACTTTTTAAAATTTACTACAAATTAAAACCGAAAATATATATTTTCATATTATGTCTGTAAACTATTTCTTTAAAAGGATTACTCTGACATAAGTATTACACAATTACAACGATCTGGGCGTAGTAGAATTCATAGAATAATCAATAACTGTGATTTGTTCTATTAGAAAAAATATTAATTAACATTTTCACTGAAAGAATTTTATTTGAAAATAGTTTTATTCCCAAATCAAAATTATTCTTTTTCATCTTTATTAAGGAAATCTATTTATTATATAGTGATATTCAAATACAAGTATACCATAATACATTTTAGCTAAAGAAAATATAAATAGATATTCATCAAACAGTATTATGTTCTTATATACATGAAGGATGCTTCCGTGTTGCCAAGAATATTCATTACAAGATACCGATGTAACACCTACTTATGATTAAACTGATAAGTCTCATTCAAGCTGAAAATATTAAATCCTAAGGCATATAATTGGCAAACATGAACAATAAAAAATATCGTCATTAGGTCTATTTTAATGACTACATATATTTTCACTCCGCCAGCTGACATGCAAAATGTTTCGTAAATGTGATATAGATTATTAGTCCTTAATGCTATTTAGTAATTGATTGGCTCTCTTGTACGATGAATACTTATATATCTTAATTTGACCACTTTACCGAAACAAAGTCTAAAACAGATCTCATAAGTTACGTCATACCTTTCAAATCAAATCATTTTCGAACATCTCACTCCAGCTTTTCTTTTTCAATCCAAGAAATAGCGAAAACAACCATTCCATCAATATGCCGGGTCTCCCAGAATGGGGATGATCTTGGATCTCCACAATTTCGTGTCATATTAATTTTGTCTTTTTGGCATCTCTTATAAACCCTCATTTGCCATGAATATACGCAATCTCCTTAAGGTGAGCGCTGTTTTTCTCCGTCATTTTTGCTTTCAAAATATCCTGTGAGGGTCAAATTTTCTAATCCCTCGTCATGATTCCTATAAATTTCAACTGCCGTTTTCCGATGTAAAGTACAATAGTACAATTTTGTTTCGTTTCTGAAGAGGAAACGAATTGCAGATTGAACCTTCTACCACCACTATAAACGTTACCCACCCATGTTGTTGTTTTTAAAAAAAGAAAATTACTGCTGAGCTAGAACAGATGCGTATGGGTATGAAGAAGTAAGATATCTACAAGAGTTCCTACGAAATTGTCCGGATGGTGCGCTGAGCGGTATTTGTTAAGGAATTGATCCATTTTGCTGGCCAAACCCTAATGTTTTTGACTCAGTAGAAGTAGTCCCATTTTTAGAGAATCCTCGGAGTTTAATTTTTTCGTCCTTATTTCCGGGGTCTCGCCTCCCTTATGTGTGAAAGTTCGATTTGTTCCCTGATTAACTTCATTACGTATACGTCTCTCTTCGCGTTTGTTTCCGGTGCTATTAATTTTTCCAACCTTCGTAAGCTGTGAGACGCCATTTCATTGCATATACTCAACCAAAACGAAGAAAAATCATTACCATTGTTCCCGTGCTTTCCTCCATGATAAAACATCTATTGTGTGATTTCCCATTCCTTTTCAAAGATATTGACCTACTCCAGCGTGTATGGATGCAATAATCATATCACAATTTCGGTTAGTAAGCTCTTTTTCATAGTTCCATTTTCATTATTAATTCTCTAATCTCTGAATATTTTCACTCTCATTCATACTTGTTGTACCATGTCACATTCTTCATTTTCCAATATGGCTTCTTTGGCTCTTATCATTCTAGCATTTTTTTAATAATTTCTTTAATATAAATGAAACGAAATTCGTATGTTTTTCCTTATTTATAAAAATATTATTGACGTTGGTTTGTTTGATTTATTGTTTACTACTTCTAGCAACATTTATGGGATTAATTAATTTCGTTTTAACGGTAAGTACTTTTTGGATATTTTTGTTGTTTCTACTGGTTACATTCGTTATAATTGGATTATTATCATATGGATTAATCTGCGCAACAATGGTATCCATTTAAAATTATTGCATATTTTGTTGCAAAATGTAGATATATTATTATTATTCGTAGTAGTAATAGTAGTAGTATATTATTATAGTTCTGCTTGATGCTTCTTTAGTTACATAGCTCGTCCGATACACTTTTCTCTACTGATCTATATTCGGCGTCTCACTGGCGGTAATTTTCAAAGAAACACCCTCACCCGCTCCATCTCACGCTTGCTGTCAACAAATACCGGCGATTTTCAAAGAAACATTACAATCTATGAAATATCCAATAATTGGCCACATATTTTTTATGGTGGCCTCTAAATAACAGTATCTTTAATTGCTCGCGTGTTTTAAGGGTGGAATTCATTCATTTCATTTTTGTGTTTCATCCTGTCTTAACAGACTTTGAAAATGGTCCTTTTAGGTAAGTTCTACCCATATTGCCAAGAAGAAGTCGTGATGTAATCATTGATATCTGTATTAAAAAATTCTACTATATGGCTGATTTTTCTATCCAATACAGATTAAATAAGCCAAATCAACTGGACAAGAGCAGAGCAAAAGGGAATTTGTAGCACGGTAATTGCATCTTGAAAAGGAACCTCTGTAGCTTCACATGCCTCAACTCTTGCTGTTAATTACAGAAATGTCTCAAATTCCATGAGTTGACGGCGCTCTAGTGGATGATATATTCGAAAAAATACATCTGAGGAAGCGAGTAGGAGCAGAGTAATTCTTTCGCCAATGAACTCGGTTATCATCCTGATCAAGGAAGAAGATTTCAGACAACGTCCAGGTGACAGCTGCACGTATTATAATACAGATAGATTTCGACAGATGATCCTACTGAGGTTGAGCCCTAGCCACTTGAATTTCTAAACTCTTTGACACCATCAGGAATGCCACGACATAAATTGTGTTTAAAAACCAGCTCAGTAATAACGCTTCTTCGTAAAATTTCTATCCTGTATGGACTCTGCAAATGTACAAGACTGGAAGTAGTGGCCATGCATCAACATTCAACTGAGGATTCATTGATTAGGGGCTCACTAATTGGCAGACTTGTCCTCAACTCCAGAATAAAGCTAGCTCCAAGCGACTTTAACTTGCCATTCAAATTGGAGAGAACCCAGTTTCCTGTCAGATTGTCATATTCCATTACTTTAAAGAAGACACAGCGACAGACATTCAAGAATGTTGGGTTGTTCTTATCTCAGCCAGTAGTCAGTTACGGGCAATTGTATGCGGTATACTCTAAAGCTCGAAAACTCTCATACGTAAGTGTAAAGGCAATGGAGACGGACAGAGAAGGAAAGAGAAAAATGTCCAACTGTTACTAAGAACATTGTCTGCCGAGAGGTACTGACTTGAAGGAGTGGAATGATTTTAGAAATTCTGGAAATCCCTGATGTTATTATGTGTGTGACCTCGGTTGATATGCAAACATTCACTTATATATCTATATCAATGAATATCTTTCAACAGAGGTAAATATTTATATGTGAAATATATTATATAATTTTGTATGTATTTAGTTCTATTGTTTTCTGTATTCATATTGAAGGAAACTGGCATAGCTCTATGTTGGGACGGGGAGAATCAAGGACTGATTGGCATAGGCAATCACTGAACACATGGAGGACATTCCAAGTAACTCATTGTGGTGTTTATTTTCCCAGCCTATGAGATTTGTATGTTAAAAAAGATAGATTTATTATTTTTATGTATTTGTAAATATACCTGTACAAATATCAAATATATGTAATTTTACTATTTTCTGCTTAAGTATCTCATTATACTATATATTTAGTGATTTTAATTGTTCGTTATCAATGAGTTATATATATATATATATATATATATATATATATATATATATATATATATATGGAAGCATGGAAGCTTAAAGTGGTCGTTTTTTATTCAAACATATATATATATATATATATATATATATATATATATATATATATAGAGAGAGAGAGAGAGAGGAGGGAGGGAGGGAGAGAGATTTCATTGTTTACTCAACGTTCTATTTGTCGTTCGGTGGAAATTCCACGGATCACGCTAGTTATTATTAATATTAGTATTATTAATATTTATGTCATAAGTCGTAGTGTTATTGTAATCATGATTATCATTAGTAGTACTATTAGAAGTAGATTAGTAGCAATAATAGTAGAGAAAAATTAACCAAATGGGCAACACAGTTCAGGAAAATGTACATAATATTTTTGGAAGATTTGTTTATTTTTATTTTCATATTATTTCTGGTCAACACTTTGAAAGTACTTACCATCAAAATTAAAAAAAATCATATATATATATATGTACTAGCGCGCATATATATACATATATATATATATATATATATATATATATATATATATATATATATATATATATATATATATATATATATAGTGGTCACTTTGAAAGTACTTACCATCAAAATCAAATGCGGACAAACACACACGCGCTTATATATATATATATATATATATATATATATATATATATATATATATATATATATATATATATGTAATCTTCATTGAAGTTAGACTCTGTGATATGATCTTAGTAGGAGCTTCATCAAAATAATTAGACAGTTGTTCCATAGGCAACAATAAACAAGAAAACTCAAGATTGATCGCTGCATTTAAGTATTGTATCAATATTTAAGCTTGACTTTTTAAAGTTCAACGAAGATTCTTCTGCCGCCACTTAATTTAAAGATAATTTAATGTACGTAGCTCCTTACTTTCCGTATAAACAATTATTTTTATTTCCTGAGTGACTTTCGCTTCATTTCACAATTAATTTTGATTATTCCCAAATTTATTTCCTCGGTATAAAATTGTTATCATGCAAAAAAATTCGTCGCAAAAAATCACGAAAATTTCGCCGAAAACTATAGCAGTAATGAAAATTTTGGAAAGAAAATTTTCATTATTGCTGTTCCAGATCTAGCCGGGAATAATTTTAATTTGGTCACGTATTTAAGTCTGATTCAAAAATGCAATTATATTTTGGGCTACAACATCTAGGAGCAAAGATGAAAAAGTATGACAGTGATATAGTGACATTCGAACTTATATATATATATATATATATATATATATATATATATATATATATATATATATATATATATATATATATATACACATACACACGCACACAGACGCAGTCATATATATATATATTTATATATGTATATATATATATATATATATATATATATATATATATATATATATATATATATATATATATATATATATTGTGTATTTAGGCAGCATCTTTTCATTCATACACGTTTCATTAAATAATATAGACATGTGTTGTCTATTTATTTTATGTATTTTTTTTTCGTAACATCTGATAAGTTTAATATCATTATCGTTGAACGAAGAAAGAAATTCACAGTATTGACCCATATATTTTTTTAATACAATCTAAGCTTTCGGCTTACTGAAGCCATTATCAAAAATGTCAATTACAACATATATTCAAAAATATAGGGAAAAGACAGTGATGATAGTCTGTCAATGTTTACATAGATGATTTCTAAGCAACGATAAACACGCGCATATAAGACGCTAGAAGTGAAAATCGCACTGCATCTCATGACATCACATATGACCACACGAGAGTGAATTGGAGAAGTATGAAATATGGAATGCCGTTGGTATGAACCAATGGTTTCTGTTACCAATTATAGACATTTAAGAATATGTGTAGTGATGGCGTAATTGATTTTGTTTAGGATGGGTTTCAACTGTTTGATGTATAATGCTTCAAGGATTTTTAGTTTTTGTCTATTGTTTTCATCTCCAAGTATAATTGTGTGTGAGTAGGCATGTTGTTTTAAATGCCTAAAAATGTTAGAGTTTTCATTCAAATGTAGTGTCAAGCGTCGTGAAAGCGAGTTTGTGGTGTGACCAATATAAATATTATTTAATTCGTTGGAGATACACTCTCCCAAAGGGCACTTGAATTTATAAACTATGTTGGTTTGTTGCAAATCGCTAACCGTGGGAGAAGAATCATTGCGAAGAATTAAGTTGGATGTACTAGATTTAGTGTAGTATATGATTAATTTAATTTTGTTGCTAGGATCTGTAGTTGATATATTAGAATATACTAAATTTGTTCGTATATTTTCATCTTGTTTATAATTAGTATGCATTTGATTACGATATCGGTGATTAATATGTTTGAGATCAGTAGAAGCAGTATTATGTACAATTTTCTTAGTATTGAGATTTCTAAGAAATCATCTTATTTGTTCATCAACTATATAGTTTGGAAAGCTATTATTAATAAGTGTCTGTTTTATATTCTTTAGTTCACTGTAAAAAAATGATTTGTGGATGAATTAGATTCTGCACGATGTATTAGATTCTTTATAATTGATATTTTGTAGTAATATGGGCATTCGCTCTTGTAGTTAAGTGTACATGAATTTATGCTTCAAGGTTTTTTTGTATGGCGAAATAGTAAAATTGTTATTATTTGTGTTTATTAATATGTCAAGAAAGGTTATTTTATTACTGAATGAAACGTGTATGAATGAAAAGATGCTGCCTAAATATGAATATTTAGTGTGTGTATATATATATATATATATATATATATATATATATATATTCAACAGATATGTTTAAAACATAATACATAACACGATTTACAACTTTCATTCTGTATCTTAGAGAAAATCGACAAAGAACCAAGAAAATAAATATCCGGATATTTCGTAACGAAACATTAACAGTTAAGTATCCTATTGATTCCCGTTCTCGAACATAACTTCCTCTGTCCTCTCGTCTACTTAAACCAGATAATTCATAATTATATGATGTGAACTAATTGGATAAGCTTTTTAGTTCTGAGACCTATGTTTATTCCGTTTGATTAACTCGTTATACAGTAAAGGTCAGACCAGCGTTCAATATTATTTGATGATGAAAAAAGTGAAAACCACTTGCGATGAGAGTATGTTTTTCGATTCATCATTATTAGGGGACATATTGTTTGAAAGATATGGTTGTTATTTTAATAAAACTTTCTTCATTGAATAAATGCTTCTAGTTAAATAAAACGCTCATATACATTCAATATTTTTGTTCAACGATGAAGAACTGGCGCCAAACGAAATTAACCCTCGGGCCTTTTTAGCTTCAGACCGTTGTTTCAGTTTGTTATCTTTCTTTTTCCATTTAGTCTCCCTTTCCTTCTTATGTAGAGAGAGACAGGTCAGATGCATCGCTATCAACAGATAGTTTCTCTTTAATTCTGTTCAGCTAACGAGGTGCTATTCAAAAGAGAATGTCAACACGCTATTCAGAATGATTTCAGCGAATAATTCCTTTAAGATAAGTCAATGATTCGTGTAGGAAACGTTTCGTAAAAAAACGACGAATGAGAAATTCATCAAGGCTACAGAGTGGGGAAGGCTGTCTGGAAATGTGGAACTGTAATTTAGCAAATACTTACTTGTTAAATTGTATAACACACACACACACACACACACACATATATATATATATATATATATATATATATATATATATATATATATATATATATATATATATATATATAGGTAGTTTGATATTTTAACCTTTCTTTTCCTTTCTTATTTTCTTCTTTTTTTCTTTCCTCGTCCGTGTGCGATCCCCCGTATACATGTTGAACAGGCCTCTGTAGCTGAAACTTTCGAAATTATGAATGATTTTTAATACTATTTTGGTCCAACGGAGAGTATTTCAGCCACTGAATATCCAACTCTATACATCTGTGTCTATCTATCTATCTATCTATCTATCTATCTATGTATCTATCTATTTGTTTCTTATGTGTGTATGTGCCTGCGTGATTGTCTACGTGTTTGTATGTAGCCTTGTGCGTATGCCCAAATGAAAAATAAGTAGAAATTTATCACTTCGAAACTGTTTACCCATAAATAAAGCACAATCTCAAAAAGAACAGATTGTGAAACGATTCTCCTTGTAGAATATATATCTGGTTGATCAGATATTTCTAAAGTCTAGTCTTAAACGTTACACAATAATATATGTGTACGCGTATACGTATATATATATATATATATATATATATATATATATATATATATATATATATATATATATATATGAAGAAGCATTGTGCAAGTATGTTTCTTATAACACGTCGATGAAACAGGCCGGTTAAAGAAACACGAGTCATAAAAAGCAATAAAAATAATAAAATTAATATTTATTTTATGTTTGTAGACCTTTTGAACAAATGGAAGTATAATGAGAAATATTTCAAAAATTAGAATTTTGAAACATGATTGTGTCCTTTCTCATGGTGACAAGAAATATAAAAAAAAGAAGAAAAGTCAAATGAGACTCCTTTACTTGGGTTTTCCCCATTATATTACTGAAGAGATCAGATAAGTTTGGGCAAGTTGTTTTTACGATTAGAATTATAAATGTTTTGTAGACTTTTTTTTATGCGGGATGTGTATTCTTTGTATATATTTGTGCATTTTTTCATGGCCTCTGTTTTAATTATAAGTTTACGTCTTTATTTTATCTTGAACTGATTGCCTTTTTCACAGTGCGCCAACATCATATATATTTTTCCATCTTGGTCTTTCCTGGGGCTGTAAGGGCACCATTTTAGCATTACAGCTGCCAAACGATTGACGACTTTCTGGTCACATCTCGTTTGACTGCTTTTCTTTGTCTGTTCGAGACCAGTTCTTTTGACACTTTTTGGATAACTTTTTGCTTATGTTTGATCCATTTTTCAATATTTAGAAGACTTTGACTTAACACGTTCAGATAAATTGATTTGATGTAGTTTTATTTGTTCATACTTACTTGTTTGAATCATTTTATCTTTTCTTTCCTTGTATATTTTTTTTTTTTTTTTCATGCTTTGGGGGCTATTCGAATTTTCATTTTATTTCCTTTTAGAAAGTGTAACTGAATCTATGTTCATTGTTTTATATCATTCTTATTTAATTTACCGTCCAATATTATTTTACGACTAAAGCCCGTTTGCCTTAAAATCAACTTTTGAATCTTTTTCTTTTTTGTATACTTCTTGTTCACCACCCCCTTATTTACAATCTTTTCTTTTTTTATATCTTTTCCACCGTTTTTCCTCGATTTGATTTATGTCTATTTTTGGTAAAACTTTATAATGTTTTTGTTTTTTTCTTTTTTTAAACACTCTTGTCTTGTTTTTTATCTTTATTACCCGGTGAAATCAGTTTATCTTTTGTGTTTTTTATTTTCTTATTTTATGTATTTGAAACTTCCGATTAAATGCTAGGAGTTTTCACACAATTTTGTTTTTCGTTGATTTCTAAACCGTTAATTACCCTTTTAACAAGTTTTTTTTCTGCATTCTGTGAATTATTGTTTTCGTATTCAATTATTGTTTTCATATATTTCAGGGTAAATTCGTATAGATTTTAATTTAATATTTTTGTTTCTTTATTGTTTTCTTTATACGCAACCTTTCATTTCCACCTCCATCAATCCCCTTATTACGATATAATTTGATACAAGTAAAAAGTACAATATTACTAGCATTTGAAGTATGAAAACAAATATAGCCGACAAAAGTCGGTCTGTTCGTAATCATTTATTTTAAGCGTCCTGTAAAAAAATATTCCCCGGATAAAGACGATGCAGTGGTATACCTTGCTATTCCGAATAATGTAAATGCATGGAGGCAAGTATTGCCTAAACATTGAAAAACATAGAGGCCAATATTGTCCAAAATTAAAGTAATGACAACATTTCATGAAGTATGGAGAACCATACTGAACAAAATACTGGCAATGCAGAGGTTAATGATTTGCACAGTTTCTTCAATTCCGCATCTCAATGAATCACCAATATTGCGGAGTTCTTGTGGAGAAACAAGTGTTATATTCACCTTGTAAGAGAAGGTGGAATCTTGGTTTACTCCCCAGAGCCTAAGAAAATTGAAAAAGGAATAGTATCAGTCTCCGTGGTCAACAAGAGTCAGTGCAACATATTCTTTCCATAGGAAAATCATTTGAATCCGTGGGATATATTGCAAAGGATTATTAAGAGATTTCGATGATCTATGTGGGACGTACTGATACCCACGTCTGAAGACTGTGTTCATATGACCGGTTTGATTTTTAGAACAATGAACTTATACTAAGAGTAGAATATGAGGGCAACCATAGAACCAGAATAACAATATTCGAGGTCCCTCCTCAGGTGATCTGGGAGCAACAATAGGCTTTTCTATCGACAGATACTGAGTGCGACTGACGATAGCCTCATCTTGGTATGAAGTTTCGAAATAAAGAATTCTTCAAAGAAAATTTCAAGAACCTATTCATACATTCATTCCTCTGTCAGTTGAGTTCTCAGTCCCTTCTGAAAAATTACTACTCACACACCAGATACTACTCTCAGTCTTTCCCCACAACAAACAACAACAACAAACATCCTACCATCCAAATGACTGCGAAGCCCTCCTGCAGAATATAGGGAAAAAAGTAATCGAAAGTCTAGACTGCCATATAATTTAGTAGATGTCGTCAGACGTCTTTCCCTGAGCCTACCAGAATGAGCCAGGAATTAATGAAACCGAATAAAATAGCTTAAAATCTTAAAATAATAACTTCTGTTCTGAGAGGGGCCCAATTTCAGTTCACAGTTCCCTCTATATGTCATTAAATTGAAACTATCCCTCGGATATTGGCGGTCTCTCCTCTGACGGTACTATCAAAATTGAGATGAGCGTTCGTTCAATGGGAGAGACAGTTAATATCCTCACCCCGACCATTTTCTTGCCAGATTCCAAACATTGTCGGACAGATAATGTCACTATGGATAGCGAATTTGATTACACGAGGCCTGAGATCGGAATCTCGTAGTGTGTGATTCGCGACCTTCAGCGTCTCAGGGGAGGATGTATGTTGTTTGCAGGGGACCCGTTTTTTCAATGCCCTCATGAAGTCATTCTGCATAAGAGATTTTTTTTTCTATTCTGCATGTTTTGATGGACGCTTGAGGGGTGATTCCTGGATAATGAGTGAGTCAATGAAAGCGGATTGTAATCTTGTCTTATGCCCTTCGTCTCATTGGGGAATATGCGCCCAATATCCATGCCGAATAGCATGATTTTTTTTTCGGTGGAACGCGGCGTTTTTTATGACATCTTGTCAGGTAGTTTCTGCGGCCGAGTGGAATGCCACTCCTGACACCGATATATAGTAGAGAGTAAATTTCAGGTACTAACAACTCGTTTGTGAATTAGTTTCTCGTCTTTATCAACAAATTTTATTTTGTCGATAAATATCGGAATGAGCATCCCCGTGCGGTTTTGTGGTATTGGAGTAATAGGGGCAGTTTGCTTACGGTGGTGCACGGGAATGTGTGGTGGGGTAATTTGAAATATAAAATTAGGCCGTTTGCTCTTGATTATAGTCGTCAACTCAATATATCTATGTTGGCAGCACAAACGGCATTAGAGGCAAAGCTTGACCGAGATAGTGATAGTGGGGAGGTAGCTTTAGTCAGGGAGGAGCTGGACTTCTTGATTTCTAGAACGATCAAGCTCAAGTAGTTAGAGCTAGCCTAAAAAAAAATTCGTCTTCCGAAGCGACCAACTTTGCCGCTGAAATGCGTGCAGAGGAAGCTCGAAATTCAACAAAACGATATATCGCAAGCATCACATTGCTGTACAAGCAGGCCGTGACTACAAACTCGTTAATATGTGAGGCCTTTTCAGATTATTTTCAGGGAGCCCAAACAGAGCCCTGCTATGTTCGACGCCTATTTGGCCGGATATCTCCGCCTCGATGTAACCGAAGCGGCTCGATGCAAGGGTCTCATCATTGTCTGTGAGATCTGGGCAACGTTGAAACTGGTTGACAGATAAAACTATTAGAATAGATGGTTTACCTTACAAACAATACTTGAGTCAGTTGCATATTTTGTACTCTTGTTGGTATTGATTTAAAACAACTGGATGTAGAAGGGCTACATACCTCAACGCTTCACCAGTGGCGTGATTTATTTGCTTTGCAAGTACAAAATCGATGGGGATGGGATAGGTAATTACCGGCATTTTAGCCAAGAACTTTGCCGTGCATGTGCAGGTTGTCCTTCTTAGTCTGATTGAATCCAAGCAGACGTGTGCTCTGAATTGCAGGGCTATTCAGGACAATGTTCATTTGGTACTCATGATCATCTAGCAAGTCGAGAGTGAATTCGCGCTGATTAATTTAGATCAGTCCAATGCATTCGATAGGTTTGACCATCGATTTCCGGAGGCTGTCCATTCGACCGTCTCTTTCGAGCCGTACTTTCGCACCTGGATCCGATATCTGTATGCGTCTCCCGGTGTGCTGCGGAAAGTGAACGGAGCCTTTCCTATTGCCTCGCTCCATTCGTCAAACATGTCCACTTTGGCCTTTGCTGTACGTTATTGCTGTGGAACTTTCCTTTGCAAGAAATCCGGTCCTGCGCGGAATTTCCCTACCTGGTGCTACAACTTCGATCAGGCACTCAGACTATGCTAACGGCGTTTCGGTTCTTGTGAGAACAAAACCAAAGACTGATGAAGTGATCAATAAGATCAGAGGGCATGAGACGTTGACAGGAGCTGAGATCTGCTGCGATAAGTCTGTTTGTTTACGACTGGGTGCGTGGAAAGGAGTTTCTCTTTCCGGAACTTTCCTCTGGCCGGACAGGCCACTCAAGATACTTGTCGTCTTGTTCGGTACCGATCTCTCGTCCGAAAGGAATTGATCTGAGTTGCAAGAAAAGGCCGAGGCTGCAGGCCGTCTGGGTTCCCAAATTACTGTTCCTTAAAGGGGAGGGCGGAAGTGTATGCCGCGCACATCTAATCGATTTTCCTTCATCGAATCTCTGTACTTCCACTTCCGTGTATCATACTAATTACGTTAATAAAGTTGTCCTTGTGCAGAGGCAGGCCACGAAAATTATGTTGCAATATATGTCACCACCATCCGTCTGAAGGCGGTGTGGGTGTACCTAGTGTTGAGATTCGACGACATGCGCTTTCGATTTCTTTCCTAGATCGGATATGTTTGCAATTGAATGGGAACGGTAAATTCTGGCAGAAAGACGTCCGTAAGAACATTAACATCCCTGAGAAGTCTGCACTCGTCGGTTTAACCCGAGGCGAGTGGTCCTTCTATCCTGAATATCGACTTGCTCTCAAGTTTCTCTCTCGCGCGACGGGTGACCTCTCAGACGTCCAGGCGTTGTCTTGTAAGGTGTTATATAAAGCGCTAGTTTAAGGTTCGGCTCAGAATGGTATTATACGCTAGCTATTTAGGGCCTTGAACGCTCAGTTTGAAGTCCCTCACTAATGATGAGGCATCGCTCACCTGGTTGGAGATAAGAATTGCTTTCTGGTTTAGCAAGATACAATTATCTGTGGTCTTGGAAAAATCTCCGTACTCTGCGGAGAGTCGTGAATAACCTCGATCTCGCCTTCTTCCTGTACAGGATCTCAGGCCCATTGTGCAGGTTTGTTGAGGACATCATGTTTCGCAAAAAGTGCAGAAAATTCTTTGTTCTCTAGGCCATGTCTGTTTATAACAATGTCATACCGCAGTTGTGTTTGAGTGAGCACTATGTTTTGTTTTGATTCTTAGCATTTGAACGACACGACAGAAGGAATTCTATGGGGACGAAAAATTATGCTCTTCCCAAATAATCCTGTTATTTAGCCATCGGCTTAATGTAAAGATTATGGCAGAAAGGATATTCTCCATCCATCTGAATTTGGCGAAAGGTAGGTGAGTTTTGTGCGTCTATGTCGAATAAAAGTTGCTGACTTTGTGTGGCCTTTTGATGCCGTCTAGGTATCTAAGGATATTGGAAATTCTGACTTGAACATTGGAAAACCTTTGTCCAAATTAGGCTACTTTACCCATTTTCATTTCTTTTATTCTTCTGACAAAGTGTTCTAAGGAAAGGGAAGTATGCTCATTGCAGCCCACTATTCGCCAACTCAGTTTAATATCCCCAGTGCTTCCTCGTTAGGAGATCACATAGGTCGGTTATAAGATGGATGTAGGACGAATTTATGAGGTTCGGGTGTGTTTTGTTTTTTATTGTCATGTTTGGATTAGTGCGTGTTTATGCGAGTGTAACTTGCTTGATACAAGAAGCGAATTGATGCCTTCATATATCCATAAAACCAATATATCTGCTCAAACACACTGACGCCGATTAAAATAGTTTTCAAAACCAATGTTACGAATATTAATATCATAAGTAACACGTATTAATATTCCTAGAACCTATAATTAATGACATACACACACATATATATATATATATATATATATATATATATATATATATATATATATATATATATATATATATATATATATATATAATCGCATGCTACTGTACGCGATTAATTTATGACGAGTGTATACGTAATTTGACCTTTGAAAAAGTAAGGTTAAGTTCCAAAAATGTTAGATATATAGTCTCGACCTATTAGTATATAAACCCCATGAGTACTGAGTTTATTCCTTAGAAATGTACTTTAAATATTATAACAATGGTATGTTATTCAAAAAAGAGAGTTATCCCCCTTGATACGTAAAGTGTTTACTTAATTTCTATTTACAAAATTTTCATTTGCAATATTTTTAGCTTTATTTTTTTTTTTTTTAATTGTTCGTCCTCCGAACATAAGAATTAGAATGATAGAAATTATAAGTATTTAATTATTATACTTTAGGCAACAATAAATCAACATGCCTTAACACACAATTTTAAATTATCACCAAGAAAAACGAATATAACGGTCGGAACACGTAAAGATTGCAGATTTGCATGTACCTCTGAGTCGTGATATCGACGTTGGATATTATCTATATTCAATAGAATATATTAAGATATATTTAATATTTATCTTATGTATTATTGAACACTGGATTTATTAGATTTGAGAAATATATATGTATGTGCGTATATGTATATTGTTCATCATAACATATATATATATATATATATATATATATATATATATATATATATATATATATATATCGAGGTAAAAATGAAATGATTTTATTATAACAAAGTAAATAATAATAACAAACCAAAATGTCCTTAGCAACTGGAAGAATTTAGACACGCCATTATATTCATATTGTCAAGTGAATGTTGGGTCTTTTACTGTCACTTGTGGAAATATTGTTTCTAATGTTTTTGTTGACGGATACAACCATATACTTTTGATTTCTTCACACAGTTGTGTACGTCTGCTTGGGGAAAGTAGTAATTCTGTTAAGAAAGGAGACATAGGGAAAAATACTACTCTCATAAAAAAGAAAGAAAATCCTCGAGAGTGATTGAATATTTTCTAAATATTAATCTACGCCCAGGCGTTTTCCCTATTTTACTTTTCCTAACAATAGGCGCCAGCATTGCTTAATCTCACGGATGTACTGTTCCACAACGATACTGCCAGGACTACTGCGGCATGGGTAGCCAAGGATATCATACGATGATTTTGCTGAAAAAAAACTATATCATTCACCGTAACAGCCGGACATTTCCCAAACAGATTTTTACGTCTTCCATTACATGGATAACTATCTTTGTGAGAAATCCTTCGGAACTGAGACAGACTTGCTGCAGGCACATTCAGACATCATTGCTTCTAAGACACCTATTTTTCTTTTTTTTTTTTACAACCAGGTATTCAGCAACGGAAGGCACGTTGGCAAAAGTTTCTGGATGACGATGGCTGTTATTTTGAAGAGTAACAGTGTGTCAAATTTGCTGTCTAACTTTTTCTAGCAATTCAAAAAAAAAAAGGCAACGATTTACCATTTATATATATCCGTGTTCTCTATATTTTCTAAATCTTAGGGTATTAATGTGCTTCTGTCAGGTGTTCGAGTTTTTGGCTCTGTCCACTTCTGTGCCTATAGAGGCTAGAAAATCTACCTTTGTGAGGGTTTTTCTTTGCCTAACATATAATATTCAATTAAAAAAATGTTATGAACACTTGGTAACAGAATAAATTCCTTTTTTTTTCTATAGTTTTAGAACTTGTGTTTGATGAAAAATGTACCAGACGTTACAACAGTCTATATAGGCATATTGTTTCATATATTGTTTCTTTCTTTTGTGATTTCAGTTCACATTTTGAAATATCCAGTAGACTGTCTCTTGGACTGTCATAACAAGTTTATTTAATTTGTTTAATTCTTATGTCGCGTGAATTCTTTAAATGTGAGTTAGTCTGTTTTGTTTTTTTGTTATAATGTTCTATTGTGTTTTCGCTGATCTGTTGATTGTTTTTTATTCTCAACTGATAAACCGACACCATTGTAACTTCTCTGTTCCTGCGTTCTCCAGGATTATCATTATTTAAATGATTATCTTTAAGATGGTATCTTTTTCATTCCCACCAAAATAATCTCAAGGCCATCAACAGAAAGGTTGGAATAATATTTTTTTTATAATATATGTGACTCTTGCTAATTTCCGAAATTCTTTGTTTTAATCATATTAATTATTTCTCTTATCATTCATTTCCCACCCATTTACAGATTTAGTAAATATGTTAACACTTTCACTAGAATTTATATTCTATAGTTTTACGATGTACTTCTTTCAAATGATGTATTTCATGATGTGATTTTTTTTCAGGAAAAAGTTTAGACATACTCATTTCTCTATACGATCAGCTCTCTGCATAAACTATTTTAGTTTTCTAAATCAGTGTTTCTCAAAAGTGTTAAGTATAACTAGGATAAAATAAAAATATCAAGGTATACTTGGCAATATTTTTAAAGTGCATATATTTAAATATCGTGAATTGATACCATAAACATTTTTTTTTTAAATGGTACACAGAAATAGGAAAATCCTTTACTTCAATGTTTCTATTGAACTACTTGTGCAGATTATTTACTGTGAAATCTGTGCCTGATGTTTCACGCAATTTTCTGACTATAGTTTGCGGTACACTTAAGAGGGCCGCGTGGTACACTAGTGTGTCGCGGCACGGGGTTTGAAAATCACTGGTCTAAATCATAGAAGTTCTTATTGTTTTCATCTCATCATCATTATCACTTTGTCGGACTTCTTAATTTAAGAAACTGTTTGATCCTCAAAAAATTATCCTGCCTCGTGTCTGCCCACATGTAGCCGTAATGATCTTCAAATCTTTCGTTTGCGAAGGGGCTTCGGAAATATCCACGTCCAATTTCCAACAAAAGATGATTTTGATCAATCGATAGATTTATTTTATACGGCTTACCAACCAATTTTAGGTTTTTTAAAGCCAGAAAATATTTTCAGATTGTAACTTTTATTTTTACATAATTATATTTTAGTTATAAAAGTCTTACTAATTAACATTTATATAGGGAGAAAAGGGGGATTCATACATTTCCCAAATGTATTTGTGCCTAGGTGAAATTAACGAACAAACCAGGAATAAGTCCTCCGATTATGATACGTTATACATTACACCACCTCCTCATCGAAGCTTTCAACACCTGGAATTTCTACGCAATCTCCTGCCTAAGTACGGACCAGTCTCAACGTTGCTTAAATGTGCTGATCGTAAAGCCACTTGTGATTCCACATGATGCCGCTTTAAGGCAAATCGATATGGTTTATTTAAAACTGAACATTGAATATTGCATTAAAAATTTGTTTTAGAATAGCAATGTTTCTTACCGATATATATCTTACAATATAACCAATATTCATCGGGACAATGGATTCTTAATTTTCCCAATGTTATTTGTGCGTAAGTAAATTTAAAAAAAACAAAAAACCTCTGACTTAACGAAAAAGAATTATTTTTTAATATTAATTGCCTTTGCGAGAAATTTGCCTCTTGTATAGCTTATAATTCAGTATCCCTTTTGTTGTAGCATATCTACAGTGGATAATGGGTATTGCCACATTGACCTAAATGCAGTAGTAAATAATGTATGTTTATCTGAAGATGGAGATTCGTCTTCAGCTGTGCTGGTCAAACTCACTCTCTTCGGATATAGATGATGCTCAGACGAGACTATTTCGAAGGGTAGAGTCTCGTCTCGGGAAACAACCAGCCGACCTCGCCTACGGGCTCGGATAACCCACATTAAATTCGGCCTTGTGACACATCTGATCGCATGGGGCGGTTGGTAGATATTCTGCAGATGGAGATTCATTCTGGAATTCACTTGACTCAATTCTAGCAGCTGATTATTTCTACGCAACGCTGGCGAATATCATGTGTTGTTCTTTTCCTAAGTTTTATCATTCATTACCAAACATTGTTTGATTATTCTATTCAGTAATCCTACCTACGTTACAACCGTTTTATAGGTGGCATTGGAAATATTGGGCGTTTTCTTATAAGGAAATATTTGACATTTATTGTACGAGCTCCCTGTACTACTGTCGGTTGAATTTTATAAAATCTATCTCCTAAAACAATTTCTCAAGAAAACAGATTTCTCAGGTGAAGTATGTTTTAGCTCATTCCCGTATTCTTGGCGTATTCCTTCTTAATCTTCTATTTGATTTATTGTGGAATGTGTGTATCTTCATTACGTCTTTATATTATTTTTTAATTACATATAATATCCATTTTATTGTACTGGTTATGTGTTATCTGTTACTTTGTACATTTCTTTGTGTTTCTGGAACGCCACTCCACAAGGTTAGAAATCGTTTAGTCTTCACCAAAACTCATAGACTCGCTTGAAGATTTTTATAATCATTGATCTGTGAAAATATTATATATATATATATATATATATATATATATATATATATATATATATATATATATATATATATATATATATGTAAGCAAATATAAATGGATATAAATCCGACAGAATGGAGAAAAATATTTGGAAAAAAACAAACAAAAAACCTTAAATGCAATTATGTTGTTTTAATATGAATGAAATGTCAACGTCTGACGTTTCGGTTTAATAAACCTTCTTCAGGACAATATTCATTAAAATACAATTAACATAATCAGTTCAACATGACAAAGACGATGAACATAAAAACAAGACTTATCCAAAACAGATAACTGAAAATTTTAAATGATCAGCTTTCCGTTTAAGCGTGGTCACGTTGTCATCAAATGGGCAACGCCTTCAAAACGTATTCATAAAATTTAAGTATTTTGAATGAAAACGAAAAATGAAAAAAATTCTATTATGATGGAAAATTGTATGTACGCTTGTCGATCATTAATCTCGGTAAAAAATGGAAATACTAAAGAAAACAGGTCTAGTATTCACCGTCCGTGAGATGTATATATATATATATATATATATATATATATATATATATATATATATATATATATATATATATATATATATATATATATCAGAGAGTTTATATATTTCCGAATTGGTTTGGTACCATGTATGTCATCCATATGAAATAGCCCACTAGACAAAGCTATTTCTGCACAGTTTTAATGAAAATGTATTGTTTTTGTAGTAATACCCGTCGTTGGGCGAAAATACTTCAAATGAATCTACTCCCTTATCTCTTGTACTAAATTTTGGGGAGATTTTAACAACGAGAAAAAAAAACATATCAAAAGATTTGTAAACATGTGATAAATAATATTTTCTTTTGAAAGAAATTATTTGTTCAAGTGTTATATTTTTGACAGTTTTCTTCTAAAGAATGGATAATGAGAAAATTTATTGACCTAACATAAAAGATTTAATATAGGACGTAAATTTCTAAAATATTTCCCATAAAGGGATAATTCATAATATTTACATGTGATATCAATTCCACATGTGCTATTTTTTCTTTTATATCGTGCATTTCTTTCTGCAGCCATTGCACATTCGATTAATTATGTTCTTCACCAATGCATTGAGATTTTACTCACGGAAAGTAATTTTTAAGCATCGATCATACAAAGCGTTTTTTATTTTCATGTGAGATATTTCAGAACAGGATATATATATATATATATATATATATATATATATATATATATATATATATATATATATATATATAATTTTATTCTCTGTGATTCAGCAAAGGACAGCGTTTCTTTCAACGGTAATAAAGTAATAATAGCATTTGAAAGTGACTATTATTTTATAGAGGTAAACACGATTTAATTCATATCTGGACCCTATCCAATGGCGAAAGAATTAAATGTGTTTTCGGGTCTGTTTCGGGGGTTATATCGTTTCTAGGCTGTTATACTCAACCACTTTCTCTCTCTCTCTCAATTCCTCAATCTTTTTGTATAACTCTCTCAATCTTTCTATCAGTTTCTCTCAATCATCCCCATCTCTCTCTCTCTGAATCGCTTTCTCTCCCGTCGTGACTAGGCTGTTTATATAACTTCCTTTCAACCTTTTTTGTGGGAGTAAATAAGAAGATTAGCATGTTTCACTTTCTTATGTATCTTCATGCATAAACCTAAATCATTTCAGATCAAATTATGCACTTGCATTTCAAATATCGGAATACTGAGATTATGTCATTCTGCGGTGACACCGAGTCTAAAAAATTACGATTGTATCACTTAGATGGAACACATTATATATTAGTGCTTCCATGTTATCTGTGTTTCCTGAGGGATAATTAATGAGATTCAGTCAACTAGTATTTTCCGATTGTAAATATATCGTAATATGCATCTTTTATCAGATTGTTTTTGTTACAAAGATTGTTTCTTATTCTTTTGAAAATTAACTACCAATATTAATTCCATAATTATTTTTATATTATTTGGTAGTATATCCTTCATAACTTTCGATATTGTTTAATAACTGTATGCTAGTTTTCTTCATGTTAAATTTGTCTCAGTCAATATTAATATGTACAATTTTGCATCATCATTTTCATTATAACTTTTTCTGATGGAAACGCATTATATTCATAATACTTCAGCTGTACAGGATCCGTATATCATATCGTTTAAACTCATTTCCTGTCCATGGTTTAAGTTGGTTATATTTTAGTTTGATAATGATATAATAAATATATATAGCGTGAAACTTGAATTTCAAGAGACATTTTAAAGCATTTTAAATTATTACTTAGGAAACATTTAACATTCCCAATATTCCATTTAGCATATCTAAATGAATTAACACGGAAGCATTCAATCTACTACAGGAAATGAAAAGTCAAACATACCTCATAGCATTTGACACTATACACGCGGAGGTTACCAAATGTTTGAATGTGGCCAGATGAACAGAGGAAACGAAAGGTGATTATGCATGTACACCTGCCGATAAACACATTCTGTCATGCTGCCCCACTTTACCCCAATACTCTCCAGTCACTAAAGCAAGAACCACTACTTGAGCGACAAACACTATGGGTTTCGATTGATTCGGTCCACTAGATATATCATAGCTGCGCTTACTCACACAATTATCCTGGTACTTGACAACAAATACATCTCAACGTTCGTATTAGATATTTCAAAGGTCTTTGACGAGTGTTGCAGAGTGTTAAGGGTTACTGTACAAGCTCTCTACCAATGGAATCACTGGAAAAGTCTTCTCCGTTCAATTACAAAGTTCTCCCCGCAAGTAGTTGGTAACGGTCAGTCCTTTCAGGCCCAAGAAATCAACAGAGGTGTCTCCCAAGGTTAGCTCCTTTATCCAATCTTCTTCCTACATTACATAAATGATCTACCTAAGAGATTACACCGATTATTTGTGAATATCTATGCTGATGATACAATGTTATGTGTGTGCATCATCTTAAATCCTGATAATCAGGGATTGTCATCTCTCAGCTAAGAGACCATTAGTAGAAAATATCTGCTCGCATTCACGGCCGCGAAAAACAAACTAGTTACATACCACTCTCGACGATCGAAAAGAACTTTCACGTATCTCGATGAACGGGGTTTCACTCGGAGAGGCTCCGTGCCTTGAGTGCCTATTGGAATTAAGCACATCCCAGACCCCAAGTGAATTTTCTCCATATGTCTATCGCGAAAGATGTACGGAAAGGTTCGGTTCCCTCTCCTGCTTCAGGATGTACCTGGCTCATCCTGCGATTTTCTACATGTACAAGAGCCAGGTAAGGTCTCAAATGGAGTAAGGCTGCTCTACAAGGCCTGGAGCTGCTCGTCCTTCCCTTTCCATTTTCAATAAATGCCAAGAGTGACTACCCGTCAATTGTGGATGACAAATCATTTTTCGCCCTACATCCCTTTCCCTCTAAGGAAATGTCACTAGATTCTCGCTGCTCTATCTCTATTCCCAGGGAAAGTAATGAGATGAAGTACACTCCTTAGATTTATCAGCCTTAACATTTACGGCTATGATCCGCCATGCCAAACATTTTAACAAACCAGCATTATTCTTCCTCGTTCATTGGTGTGATATAAGTTCTACACACGCAGCTTTTTTTCCACGGACCACTGTGGAACCAATTCTAGGTCAGGTGCTTTCTCGATCATTACCATCCTAAGATGTTCAAATCTACGGTTAGGCGTTATTTTCCGTATATATCCACATAAGCTGTGCCTCTTACTCTTTCATTCTCTAGCTTGACATATTATATTTTAGAATGTGCATTCGGTCACTGGATACAGTGGACAGCTATTGGATTTGGGGTAGGAATACACCAAGACATTTCTTTTTTGGCACAGTTCTATTCCCAACCTAACACTTCTAAATACATATTCTCGATTTACTAAATATCTTTTTAGTTTTCCGATATTCAGTCATGCTGGCATCATTCTGCTAATTCCATTGTCTGCTTACTTCCTTTTTTTTCTATCATTTTCTCATGATTCGTTCAACAAATTCAAATACGCCCAGAATCTTTGCAGTCAGTTTCCATCAATGTTGCCATTAATATGTTAAACAAATGAGAAATCGTGTACTGTTTTCTTTTTTCTATGATTGTCAGAATAGGTATTCGAAATCGACTTTACATGAGTTACAAAGACTGGAAATTTTGAAGAAGCATGATCACACATTACCTGAAAGGACTCGGCATATATAAGTAGAGGAATATAATTAATCCCTCGCCAGTATATCAAATATTAATACCGGAATCGCGGTTTTTTTTATTACAGAAATAAACATCGTTAATCTCTAATGAATATATTTCAGATTGTTGACGTCTTTCATATGATTGCTTTTGTACCTTCATTTATTTCTGTTAGCAAGGATTAGCAGGATTTACTTTTATACAGGATGATTAAATCTCGATATTACATGCTCAAAGTCAGTGTGATCCAAAGATCCAATTTAAAAAAAAAGATATATTGGTTGAACGAAAAAGATTGACCATTGGTAAGCTTTCAGCATATAAACACATGACATGTCCCACTATGGCTCATTAAGAGTCGATCCATCGTTATTCCTTTTTCTCCACACACACACACACACACAGAGAAACACACACACACTAATATATAATATATATATATATATATATATATATATATATATATATATATATATATATATATATATATGGATGTATAATAAGGATTGTAGCAACATTAACCGAATTTAAAATATTGCATTTGAAGGCTGGAGCTAATAAAATAGTGTTTCATTTATAAGAGATATAATAATAATAATAATAATAATAATAATAATAATAATAATAATAACAACAACAACAACAACAATAAAAATAATAATAATAATAATAACAACGTCATAAACGCAACAGCTCTAGCAGTGACTCGGAAGCTTGAGGTCAAGACAATAAATAAAATTAACAGACACAGAGAACCAGCTTGGAAAACCAAGCTGATACGAGAAATAAAAAAAATCAGATGTGAGCTGTCTATATTAGATGAGCTCACCAGAAACCCTAAAATTTCCACACGTAAATCCAAAAAGATCAAACAGAAATATAGCATTAAATCCCTAATTGATATTCCATCAATCAAGGAAATGCTGAAACAGAAACTTCAGCTAAAAGCACAGAGAACAAGACGATACGAAAAACGTTGTAGGTTCTATCATCTAAATAAAATATTCCGAACAGACCTTAAGAAATTTTACAGGGAAATTGGAAAAACGCCTATACATGTCGAAACGCCACCATCGATTGACAATGTACAGCTATTTTGGGAAAATATTTTGAGCAACCCAAAGGAATATAACCCAAATGCAGAATGGATACGGCGTGAAGAAGAACGACTGCTGGATACACCTCTGCAAGAATGGGAAAATATATCCACAGATGATGTTAGGCAAGCACTAACGAAATCCCCAAAATGGAAATCCCCAGGAAATGAATAGTTGCCAAATTTCTGGCTGTATCATCTCTCATCTACCCATGGAATTCTTGCAAAAACATTATCAACGCTTGTAAATAATCCCAATAAAATCCCGGAATGGGTTACTGAAGGTATTACATACCTCATATCAAAAACAACTGAAACAGACGACCCGAAAAATTATAGACCGATAACATGTCTTTCCACAACGTATAAGTTGATCACGTCTGTACTGACGAACCGTACTTATTCCTTTTTCGAAACAAACAGCATTCTCCCGCTGGAACAGAAGGGATGCAGTAGAGGTTTATATGGCTGGAAAGATAAACTTCTGATAAATAAAATGATTCTGGAAACTTGCAGGAGACGACGCAGAAATCTCAGTGCAGCGTGGATTGATTATCGTAAAGCCTTTGATAGTGTTCCACATTCTTGGATCCTTAAAACTTTGGAAATGTACAAAGTCTCCCCTGTGGTATTAAACTTTCTTAAGCACAGCATGGGGATGTGGAAGACAAAACTATACCTTAGGCACACCGGGGGCACTGCCATATCCAAACGTCTGAATATCCGACGTGGAATATTTCAAGGAGACTCTCTATCACCCCTTCTGTTTTGTTTATCCTTAACCCCTCTTACACATGAACTGAACAACAGTAGCTATGGTTACAAAATAAATAAGAAAATATTCAATCACCTACTATACATGGATGATCTCAAACTCTTTGCCAAAGACGACAATGAGTTGAAAGGCCTCGTCAATATTGTAAAATACTTCAGTGACGACATAGGTATGGACTTCGGATTAGATAAATGTGAAAAAGTAACATTCAAGAAAGGTAGAATTACAGAAACACCCTCAATAGATTTAGATTTTGTCACAAAGATTAGGGAATTGGAGCATGATGAAGCTTATAAGTACCTAGTAATTAGCGAAGGAGATGGCATACAACACCCCCAAATGAAAGAAAAAATAAGAAAAGAGTACTACAGGCGTGTACGTATGATACTAAATACTGAACTAAACTCAAAAAATAGAATATCAGCTATAAACACATTGGCTGTCCCAGTGGTGCATTACAGCTTTAATGTCCTTAACTGGACCATAGCTGAAATTAAGCGAATGGACGCCAAAACGAGAAAGCTACTCACTTGCTATCGCAAGCATCATCCCAAAGCTGATGTTGATCGGCTGTATGTGCCCAGATCCGAAGGAGGCAGAGGATTAGGTCAACTAGAACTGTCCTACAAAACTACAACAATTGGCCTCCAAAGATACTTGGAAACTACGGAAGACTGGATGATGGTATGCGTCAAGGAACATGAAAGTAGTAAGCGTCTTTACTCCGTAATGAAAGAAGCCAACAAATTCAAAATGGAGCTTTGAAGATATTCAAAAAGCTGTCAAAATACAAGGACCTTGAAATAGAAATCTCGAAAATGTGGCATATAGGAACATCAACAATCCCTGTTGTAGTTGGAGCCCTAGGACTGGTTGAAAAAGATTGCAGTAGAATTGCAGGGATTCCTGGAAGCCCATGCCTCAAGGAGATACAAAAAATTGACAAGTACAGCCCAAACTTTACGAAGGGCTTTATCTATGTAATTTTTAATTTATTTTTTGTCATTGAAAAGTGTCATGATGCCATTTCTAACCATAGGTCCCTGGGTTGGCCCCGGAAAAAATGTGTAAACGCCAGAAAGCAAAGATAATAATAATAATAATAATAATAATAATAATAATAATAATAATAATAATAATAATAATATAGATATTCCCTCAGCGGTAGTACAACTCTCCTTGTTTCATGCAAAATGCATAACAGTGAAAAGAGTGAAATATATTTCTTTCTTTCTATCTATCTATCTATCTATCTATCTATCTATCTATCTATCTATCTATCTATCTCTCCCTTTCTCTCTCTCTCTCTCTCTCTCTCTCTCTGTCTATATATATATATATATATATATATATATATATATATATATATATATATATATATGAATATATAAATAAAAAGTAATAACAGTAAGATATATAATCCGGTGTTCTTATAGATATTTTTATTTTTACAAAATAGTCCTCAATGTAAAGTGAATTATGAAGTGATTTATGATTTTAGCTGTCTTTGATGAATAACCTGGAAAAGTTTACTTATTTAATTCCTATAGATTGTTTCAATTCTGTAATTTAAAAAAATACAGGGAAAAATATTTTCCCTTCTTTTTAATCAAAATTGTGTGATGATATCTTGCCGCATATATATATATATATATATATATATATATATATATATATATATATATATATATATATGAGAAATAAACCAAAACAAAATTAAACTCCATATTTAGGTGATACACTTATATGATCAGTTGCATTGATTAATTTATTAAAAATTATATTTAATTCTTTTTGTCTACCTTCCAGAATATTCAAGAAAGTTTTTATTAATTAAGTATGTGTGTTCTTCGTCAGGAATCGAGCCGGCGTCCATAGTGGCAAAGAGAACTACCGGTACGCTTTACCAACTTGGCCAGGAGAACGGATAGGCCGACCCGGGCTAAAGAAACCCAATATTTAGGCGGTACGATTTCATGAAAACAGCGTTGATTGAAGGAACTGACCATATGTTTCTCTGAGTAATGGAACTGTAAAGATTTAACTCCTGAAATCTAACTGTAAAATCTCGTAAGAATTATAAAATTTAAAATAGATAAGTGTTATTATTATAGGTTTTTAAAACACTCCTGTAATAATTCTTTTTTTTTTACTTTATAGGCATATGAATATATATTAATTTATATAAACCAGTAATATCATCACAAAAAATGTAATTGACGACTTAAAAGTTTTACTAAATTTCTGTTGTCTTTTCTTGACTTTCTAATAGAAATGTGTTTTCCATATAAAACGAATGTACTATTGATATATTAATAGTTTTTCACTTTCGTTAATTTATATAAAAATGCCCTTACCGGAAAATATTCGGAGCACAATATTCAGAATATTAAACCAGGTTGCATTATATTCAGTTCATGTTGGAAAATGGTCATGATTTCCACACCTTTCATGAGAATCCTTTGTTGGATTTTAATAGTCTCTTTTCTTTTAAGCATGTAGAAATGTAACCACACGAAAATGTTATCTGCCCAGCTCAATATATTTTCGCCGTATCTTCTCAAATGCATTCCAGCATCTGTAATCGACTCCTTTGTTTGCCGGGATCGTTTCGCAGTATTGCTATCGTTTGTTTGCCTCGACAAGTTTGCACATTAAGAACCTTGACGCGAAAACCTTTTGTACTTAATAGTGTAAGGTATGGCATCTGGGAGGTACTGTAAAGAATGATAGCATGGCAAAAAGAAATCAACCATGCTTTCGGAATATTTATTCCGCTGTTTATGTGATAGAGACTGTTTTGAGCATAGAACCAAGGTTTGATTATCTTTTTACGCGTGGATATAAATGGGTTATAACTTCTCTTCGTTTCTGGATGTTGTACCATTATTAATCCATGAACGGGACTGTTTCAGCTTTCATAATTATGGACAAAAGAAAACTCGGATTTTCTACAATGAAGAAAGGCTAATATCGAAGAACATTAAATTATATCAATCCTTAAATCCATCTTTCCTAAAGGATATATAAATAACGATTTAAGGGTCGCATTTATTGTTTGATTCATTTCTTACGTCACAACGACATTTATTTATTTTTTTTATTTTTTTACAGCCGAAATATATTTGGGATGGTGAGAAATGTTTCTTTTTATGTGAGTAAATATTGCATTATTAACTTTTGTTAGAATAACTATTTTTCCATATAAATGTTCTACTGCTTAACTCATAGCCGGGGGAGATCCATACATTTCGCTGTATTATTAGAAGAGATGGCTCCATAACATATCATGTACATTTGGGTGTATTTGAATGTAACGACCCCGATTAGAATTCGAATTCGGCTCTACCTAAGTTTTAAAATGATTTTTTATCAATGAAACAAAAATTGTTGAATTTCTAATCTTAGCTATAATTGAAAGCTTATTGATTAAATTTACTATTTCTCGTACGAAATATACCCTGCTGTATTTAAAACAGAAATTATATTGATTAAAATCATATTATCTTTTTTGCTAAAATAGCTGATTAGCGACCTATTTAGTCAACTTTTCTCGATAGTACAAATATTCCAAAAATAAAATATACCTTTTTGAAACATTATTTGAGGAATATTAGCTGATTTAAAGTATAATTAATCTGATTTGAAAGAAAATTTATTTAATTTAAGTTTAAAATAACAGAGAAATTCATTTTTACAAGTATTTTATTTTTGAAAAAAATTCCAAATCATTGTGTTTTTTTTTTAATGGAAAATCATGGTAAAACAACAATAGTAAGTATTAGCCGACCACGGTCACCCACACACACAGACGCACGCACACACACACACGCAGACGAACGCACACACACACAGAGCGAAAAAAACAACAACAACAAAAAACACGATTTTAACGAAAATTTTGAACGTCATAGAAATGATTCAATAATTTATAAAATAATTAAAAAAAAATTACTTTTCACTTAACAACAACATAAATATGTTGACCATAGAACTTTGTTTCATTAAGTTTACGGCATTTTTCATCTTGATATGCTGTGATCTCAGCGAAATAGTTGAAGAATCTATATTAATTAAAACAACGATATTCACAAAACAATTAACATTTTCTCTCTGGATTTCTGAAAATGGGAAGTTACCTTTATGAACAATATTTCTGATAAGACTAACGTTCTCATATCTACTGTTATTATGTCAAGGTTTTGGCCGTTATAGTCTCCGTTTTTATTTTTAGGTGACTGCCAATCCTGAACATATGCATTCACTCTACGTGACCAAGACTTATTTCAAATATGATGCCTTGTAAAGTGACATTAACGATAATGTATCATAAATTCCATAAAAAACATGAGAACATGCATACGCTTTTAATTTGACCTGCGCTAAACATTTAAGTTATTGAAACTCGAAAAGTTACAATAACTTTGTGACTATGTTCGTTGTGAGTGGTCAATTTGTGTTTAGAAAAATATATTTGATAGGAATGTTACAGGAACACCGTCGCAAAGTAACCTATCTTTCAATCAAACTATGTGCTAAATGAAACATTGCAAAAACGCTCTCTGCTATCTGGATCCAATGGATATTTAGTATACACTTGCGGTTAGGTATTTTCTATGTTAGAAGCGAAACAAATCAAATGAACTATGATTGTATTATGCGGAGTACCAGGGCCGCGAACATGGTGCAAGTCTTTCCTCTATTATACAATCAATGCGGAAATAGCGATATACTAATTGCACATGCAAGTTCACTCCCAAATTTTAGTGTTGGCAAAGGGTTCAAGTCATTAATACTGAAGCGCTGCAGGATAAAATGGTATGGTTTGACAGATGACTTTAATTTTCAGTGCAAGACTGTGAGTTCCTCCAGGGTTTGTGCTCACAAACTCATTTTGTTTCTTCTATTACGGAAGCCATATTTAAAGTGATATTTTCAAATATACACATATATAGACGCTCACATATAGACAGACAAACAGACATACGTGTCTGAGCATTCCTCGCCGTGACTTTTTCATTATTTCGTAGTAAGTGTTTCCTTTACTATGCTCATTCACAAATCTTGTGTCTAAGAATTTGGTGGCTGTCAGGGACGGTACTTTCCTGAAATATTTGTCCACACAGTTTACACCAGATTGTTGGGCACCATCCAAGTTGGAGCAGGTCCAAGTTGATGCTTCTGTATTTACGGATAGTTCTCCGTATCTTTTCGCCGGTATTCTTAAAAAATGTTGACCAGTCAACGTAGATTATCGCCAGATTGGCCAATTTGTTGCTATTGACGTTTACCACAGTCTGCTTCAGTTAATCCTTTACGTTACGTATACGACAGTCGTGCTTGTCATTGGCCAGTGCTTAGCTAACTGTAAAGTATTTGGCTCGGGAAAGTGTGGTTGTTCATCCGGCCTAGATGGCCTACCCATCATAGCAGGTATTATTAGGTTGGTGCAAAAATAATGTCGTTTTCTCACATATTTTACTGTCAGAGAAAACGGCATTATTTTTGCACAAATATTTGCATAGTTGTGGCTTCGATTGTGTGTCTTTGAGCGAATTAGGTCGCTTACTCTTTCTATACAATGTTCATAGCTGGACGGAAATATGCTGTTGGAATCTATGCAGGGGCAATGTATGCACACAGTGCAGGCCATTTAGAATCATATATATATATATATATATATATATATATATATATATATATATATATACTAGCAGCATGGGCCGGCGTTGCTCATGCTTGATTCATAAATCTTACTCATACAGCAATCGCTATCGCTTGACTTAAAATATTGTTGCCCTTCCTTGCCTTTAAAGGAGTGCCCTTTGCCGTGATGATGTTGCTACATGCCTGACTTCTTGCCTATCTCACACTGCGAATTTTTTCTAAGCTCTATATTAAAAATGAAATCTGTTACGAAAATGAACTAAACAAAATGAACACAAAACGATCTATTTTAAAAAAGGACTCGTAACTGAAAAAATTGAATGAAAAAAAGAATGTTAACAACAAATAATTTTTCACACCCCGCCCAGTTCTGCGGAATCAGAATCAACGTTGAGCTTAAGCAAGCAAATGAGCCAATTGGAGTAAAGTGCCATGCAGATTTAAATTTTTCCCACTTGTGACGAATGCAGCTATCAATTTTTTTGCATGCTAGTTAACATTCGTATCAGTCAGTTGTTGGCTCTCACGCTGGCCAATAGAATATTCCTGCCTATTCGTGGCAGCCAGCTATTGGCTCTCATTCTGGCCAGTACAAAATGGCCACAAACTACATGAAAACTGCCATAGAAGCATGGAAAATCGATTATTTCCACTATCGATGGGAGTTGGGAAATGCAAAGTCGGTCTTGGCCTTCCTAATAACTTGGAGCATGTGCATGTAAATTTTGGTGCAAGTCTGTCGAAATTTGCAGCCGTGCATTTGTTACACACACACACTCACATCCTGCCTTTTATAGGTAGAGATATTAACACCAACTATATATATATATATATATATATATATATATATATATATATACGTTAAAAATACGTCAAAAACCGACATTATTGCGTCATAATTTTTGCACCAACCTAATATATATATATATATATATATATATATATATATATTAGGTTGGTGCAAAAATAATGACGCAATAATGTCGGTTTTTGACGTATTTTTAACGTCAAAAACGACATTATTACGTCATTATTTTTGCACCAACCTAATACATACATATATATATATATATATATATATATATATATATATATATATATATATATATATTTATATATATATATGAACTGATCATCATTTTTTAGAAAACCAATGAAAATATACGGAGTAGAGTCAGTAAGGACAGAAGCATTAATCTGGACAGTCCCCAACTTAGAAAGCGTCCAACAATACGATATAACCTGTATGAACAAATATTTCAGGAAAGTACCGGCTCTTGCCAGCAACCAAAGTCTTTTGACACAGGAATTGTGAATGAGTATAGCAGGGGAATCTCATATCCCAAAAGGAGGAAAAGCTAACGGCAATCAAACCTCACCATTTATTTGTGTCTATGTGTGCTTATATGTGTGCTTTTGAAAATATCACGTTAAATTGTGGCTTCGAACGATGAAGATTCTACTGATCATCGACCCCGACTTGAACTGAAGTAGGGCCGGGAACTGAGATTAATCACAATGTCCACACAATTCGAGCAATTTGGTATTTAAGTGTAAACCTATAAGAGTGGAATATTGTACATGGTTGATATTAAAATGAGAGTGTCACGTTTAAATTGTAGTGGTGACTAAATTTTATTTCAGACCCATTGGCATTTTCACATTACGGATAACTCAGATGCTTGGAATTAACCGTAAATATTAGCGAGCATGCGGATCGTATTTATTTAAAACACAACATTAAATGAATGTTAAGTATGGTCGAGATTAAAACAGTAAATTATGCGTAAATTGACTGGAGATAAATATTGCTAAAACATCTTCACAAACTGAATTTTGTGGGACGCTTAAAATTTCAGTAGATTCCCAAAGAGATATATTTACTGTGGAGATTAAACATTATAGTAATTAATACAGTTTTATTATTTAAACCTATTTCCACATATATAATGGCAATGGCAATATTAGACGTTTCCTTATCAGGAAACTTTTGAATTGCATTAAGCGCCCAGCAAGTGCTAACGTCGGTGGACGTAGATAAAAATATTTCTCTTAAAAATTATTTCCAGGAAAAATAGTTTTCGCAAGTTTTGTTCTCTCCACTGTTTAATTGGGTGGGATTCTCTTAAACATTTGTTTGGAAGTGTGTGGACCGTTTGTCATCTTGATTATATTAACAATATTAATATTTCTTAGGAAATTTGTATATTAAATATTTATATGATTTTTGCATCAGAATATTTGTATTTTTTTTATTCTTTTCAATTCGGACGTTTGTGAAGTTTATAGACAGCCAATTTTCTTATTTATGGGTTTTAGGATAAAATCATTAAATCTAATTTGCAAGAATTATACATTTTACAGCGAGGTACCTGAAAACTGAATAATATAAAAAAATATCTTTTAAAAGATTCTTGAGCGTGTTGGGGTAATAAAACTTTGATCATTTCTGTTTTTTTATGGAAAAAATTTAATCCAATTTCAGAATCATCTAAGGCAATGTTCTAACGATATCTAGTTGAGAAGAGCGAGTAGTATCAGATAGATTCTCAAGAACACACCGTTGTACTGCACCCACCGATGCATCAGTGTGCAGTGAGACATTTTCCCGGAATATCGCCGAATTCTCCAGTTCTTTAATATCGGGCGATTAGGTTCCATAAAATGTTATCGCTCGCAGATACTGTGACATTAAATTATTGTCGGTATTTTCTCTGAGTTTGAATAACTGAACATCGTTTGGAATAGAAAATCTCAATGAGTTTTACAGGTTGCTGGGTACCATACGTAGACGTTTTAATCGCCAGTCGATGTTTATAAACTGCAAAAGAAAATTGAAAACGAACAAGTTATGGCATTATCAAAGACTTCAGTTTTTCGGTAGCCACCCTAATTGAAATAATGCGATATACTGCCTTAATAGAATCAATGATCTTTCAATCTAGACATGATATTGAAGTCAAATAGATTCAGATATGTGCTAAATGTGGCATGTCAGGGTGAAATTTTAAGGATATTTATTCGCTAAATCTAATCTCAATTTTAAATTATATAATCTATCATTTATGATATGCTCAGAATTCAAAATTTGATTATGAAAATTCTGATAATAACATTTTAAGGTATACGATTATGTTTTTTTTTTCCATAACGGCAACTAGGGAAAAATAATAATATATATATTATTGGATGAGTGGATTGTGCAGCGTTTAGCGACGCGGAAATTTAGTTAACGTAGAGATTTTCCAAGCGCAGCTTAGATGTGGCACAAGGCCAAAAGTATGGGGCATCCAGTGAGGATCGAACTGACTTTTCAGTAGTAACTGATCTAGCAAGAACTAGCTTGCTAACAATTACACCAGGCCGAGGTGCCCTAGTTAGCTAACGTAATCGAGATCCATATTCCTCTCTATTCTGCCTTGTTCATGGATTTATCTTCCCAGAGTTATGGATGAAATAGCAACAGAGAATGCCTCGTGAATTGTATTCGTCCATATTTCGAATAATGCAGAAGACTATATTTATTCTCGTTTATTTAAAACTACTTTTTATTCCCATTGCATTTTATCGACCGTGCAAGACACTCAACCATATTAAATAAATGTTTTAATTCGGGTTATAAAGAACAGCATGTCAAGCTTGACCACAAAGATTTCAATTGAAGACACGCGTTTATTTAAAATATAATGCACCATGTACATTTCAATGTCGATATTTCAAAATCAAAACTCGGTAAAACTTATTTCAATTCCCTTTATTATCTTTATAATAGCTGTCTTGGTTTCCTGACCTCGAGAATAACAGGATTTGATTTAATCGCTATCATTTTATATAGCCTGAATTTCAAAACAATTGACAGTTTGACATATAACCTATATTGTGAATGTCTGTTTCGGTCAGCGACGCCAATTACTAACGTCTGATTGAGTAAGAAGCAAGCCTGGAACGTATGCGAGAAGATTTTTTCTTTTTCTTGTTCTTTTATGCAGTTTGTAAGCATTGCAATAGTTATTATAAATTACATGTTTAACGCTATGTAAGAAACTGCAGCAAAACTTCTTAAATCGCTATTCTTACCTTTAATCTTTCTGATTGGTTTTCCGTCTCTGAGTTTATTCTTTGCCAACTAAAAAGACGCGACTGGGTTAAACGAATTGCAGCATGTATAGAAAAGGGAGAAAAAAGAAGTAAAACAAACACAAATATTCAAGAAAGATATAGGATAAAGAAAAATTGAAAAATATGTGTAGATTCCGTTTTTTCTTTTTTTTCTTTTTTGTTCTTTTGGTTATTATTAATATGAACAACTGAATTCGCCCTTCTATCGCAGTTATGAATAATAAAAATTGCGAGAGAAAAACGTTTATGACGTGATGAATAATGTAGGCATCCAAACAAAAACTTTGCTGAAAAAATACATATATAATATTGTCAATAACATTCGGTGCAAATATTTAGTAATTTTACAAATCGATCGATAAGTATTATCTCAGCAAGAATATTTGTTTTTCCAAGTATATCTGTATACACGTCTAGGTAAACATAGACATACACAAGCATAAATTTTCATACACTCAAAGTCGCAAAGATACGCGTACACGCAAACAGAAATGCATATGTGCACACGTAGAATAGTGTGTGATTTTTTAGGCTATTTTCTCATGTATATTTATTTACATATTTTACGAGCTATAATTATGCCTGACATATTATTATATGATTGTTTATATTCCCATACATACTCCCTTATATATATATATATATATATATATATATATATATATATATATATATATATATATATATATATATATATAAAGAAATATAGTCTTAAGGTGTGCTATATTTATGGAATAAAGTGCTCAATATCAGAGATAGAGCGTGTGTAAATATAAAAGTGAACATAGAAGTCAACACTTAGAGGCGACAGTCTGTTTCATGCTATATGCAATCGTCAAGCCACGTGTGCTGTTATTTTTCTCGGCTATTTATATATATACGGGTTAGTGGTGCATTGTGGGTATTCTATTATGGCGGTTATTTCACCGGAAGTCGTTTGTTTATCTATTTAGGTCAAATTATATTGCTTGTTTTTATTTTTGTTTCTTATTTTATTTATTTATTTATTAACGTAGTAAAAATTTGTTTATATCACTTATTTAACAGTTTTGTTTTGGTTTGGGAATTTAATTAAAACTATTTGTTCAGTTTTGGGGTTGATTGTTGTAGTTCATTCTAAGTATTATTTTGGCGGGAACAGTTTTTAATTGATTATCTTTATTTGGGATTGGTTTGTTTATTTATTTACTTGGATGAATTTAGGTTAATTTATTTTACTTGTATATTTTCTCTTTTCGGTTTTCGATTTTTAAGTAACATAGTATTTTTTTATGTTTTATTTCTATTTTTTTTTTTTTTTTTTTTTTATTTTTGCTTATTAGTATATTTATTTGTTTTTATTTTATTTTTTCCGTTTTTAATTTTTTAGGTTACGTAGTAAAAATTTATTTTCATGTCTGCATTTTGAGATGAGTTCGGATCTTTTGTTTAATAATTTATTTTGGTCGGGAAAAGTAATGATAGCTATTTTTTCCTCCGAGCAAAGTTTGCAAGTTTATATATATATAATACAGTGGTTCGAAGAAAAATTGCAATATATATGCCAAAGAAAACGTATCATTCATACAAAGGAATTCGTAAACAACACACGCACATACACTATGGTATATATATATATATATATATATATATATATATATATATATATATATATATATATATATATATATATATATATATATATAATCCTGTATGTGCGTCTGTGAGTATTAATTGAAACATTAAACTGGATACTCGTATTTGAAAAAAACGAAGATATTTTATTATTACTGTAGATATTGCGTCTTTCGTTCTGCGCCCTCGGGATATCTCATTAATAATGCACACTTTGAGAGGAATCAAACCGACGAACATAGCCTTTGAATTATTAAAAATGAAAGGCAGTAATTCTTGAGATATGTGTGTGTGAGAGTGCAGATTTTGCTTTTATGTCTTGGGTTATGTGCGTGCTTGCGTGTACCTGTACGTGTATGTCACTGTGTCTTGGTATACTTGCGCGTATGTCTTTAATACCCTGGTGGTATTCAAGATTTGCGTGGAATATTTACGACACACGCTCGCAATTTTTATACACAGAGTTAATGTTGACTCGTGCTATATCCGTGCAGATCGACTTTACTCTCGTTAACCGTTCTACTTCTAATGTTTATATAGGAAATAAATATATATTTTTTTTCATTTCAGCAGAATAATACCTACCAAATTATGACCGTACTACTCAACATATTCTGCAACACATCCGAAAAGATCTCTGAGAGGCAAGATATGCAAGGTTTCGTTTTTCTATGATACACGTGACGTAGAATGATGTATAGATTAATAGGATTAAACATCTTATTCATGTAAGATAACATCTCACCTTTAACTCACCTTGTGTATAATGATTGTTAGTAAGGGGACTGAACAGTGTTGCTACAGCCATCATTGAAATCTATGTACATATAAATCTATATATGTGAAGAATTTGGTCATGGAAATATCTTAGACTTAGAAATAATTTTACGGAATTTGAATAACCTAATCTAAGTTTCGTCAAATTATGTTAAACTAAGCGTATGGGTAGAAGCACGTCATATATAGGCAATATTTCAGTTGGTCAATAAACTTGCGATTGTGTCACCATATATAGGCATTCATGCACACGCACATATAAACGCAAACACACAAGCATGCATACGCGCGTGCGTCGACACACACATCCGAACACCCATACATATACATATAAATATATAAGTTAATAAAGAAAAGTTTGGTAATCCGTATGGATAATCCAAATGAGGATGTAATCCAGAGAGCTCTATGTCAAAACAGAGCCATTTAAATATAAAACAGCGCCATTATCACCCTTGTTTGCATGTTTTCTATTGTATTTACATATACATACATGCATATAAAGTTTCATCTTACTTATATTTCCTGTCGGTTCTAACTTACAGAAGATAAAAAAAATCATCAAAAATGACACTCACACAGATAAGTCAATCATTATAATTAGAGAGCAGTCATGTTTCGATAAAGAATAAGACGCCCAATATAGCCATACTTTTATGAGATATTGTAATACTCTAACAAGAATAAAGCCACGGTGGTTATTTTGGTGAGCCTTAACAGATGTGTTACGTATTATACTGGAGACTATTCAGTAGAAAATATTGTGAATCTGAATGAAGATATTTTTTGCCTATTAATATTGTAGTATGATAATTTTAAAAAATTATTATTGATTATTTTCTTGTTGATGTTTATTATGACATTTTCTCCTTAACTCCGCCCAATGCATTATTGGCATGCATATAAAAAATTTCCGGCAAATCATAACACATATGGCTTGTTGATTGCGTCTAGCATGATACAGACTGTCGCCTCTGGGTTTTGACTCCAATGTCTTATTCTATATTTACATCCGCTCGATTCCTTGATAATCAGAATTTTTAAATCGTAAATATGAAATACTTGAAAAAATATATTTTATCATATATAATAATTATTATGTATAATTAAACATTGATAATGACTAAAATTATAGCCGAAAGAGGTCATAGATTGTATATATATATATATATATATATATAAATTAATGAGCTGTTGTGATGTGGTGAGAGAACATCCTTAGGTATAGACGGAAAATATATGGAGCAAATATATATATATATATATATATTTAAGGTGTGTTATATTTATGGGATAAAGTACTCAAAATCAGAGTTAGAGCGTATGTAAATATGAAAGCAAAAATTAAAAACACACAGAGGGGACAAAGTGTTTCATCCTAGACGCAATCCTCAGGCAGTTTGACGATTGTGTCTTGCACAAAACAGGCTACCGTCTGTGTCTGTTGAACTTAATGTTCAAATATATATATATATATATATATATATATATATATATATATATATATATATATATATATATATGTTAGGTTGGTGCAAAAATAATGAGGTAATAATGTCGTTTTTGAGTTATTTTTAACGTCAAAAAAACACATTATTACGTCATTATTTTTGCACCAACCTTACATATATATATATATATATATATATATATATATATATATATATATATATAGTGGTATGTCATTTATTATGTTAAACGTAAATGTGTTCCTATTTAATATATATATATATATATATATATATATATATATATATATATATATATATATATATTCCTTTTTGTACTATCGATTATGTAAAATGCGTATGCGTGTTTGGTAGGAAACAAGAAATCAAATAAATATGTTCATGAATATTGTATATAAACACATGAATTCTAATGTAGATTCAACTATGGCGTAAATTCAGCCTTCCTAATGATTGTTCAATATTTATGATCTAACACACTTTCTGTGGCAGTGATACCTTTTAAACATACGTCACCTCATCAACAGGTTTGACAGCGTAGAATATTGAAATAATTAGTTTCAAGCACGTAGCGAAAGGTTAAAACACAAGGTTAATGCACATTATAAAATCGGCTCATTATTCAGAGAAAGAAGAATAGTTGGCACGGAAATGACATTGAGGTGAATACAAAATGTGAATAAGACTCTGAGAAACTTCATCGTTACCGACACGTTTGTTTATAGAAATATATAATAATATAATCCCAGTTCCAACTTTAGATAATATAATTCGGTAAGTTTCTGAATATTTACTCTGTAAATGCTGAAAGCCGCTTCTCAAACATTTACTATTCATCTGTGAATTATTTTCAGGCGATTTCACGGTTAATCCTCAGACAAAGTTCTAAGCGGAATAATAAAAATCTGTATGTACAAGTATAAATACAAGAAATGCCTAAGAACATTCACAAACAAGACAAATGGTATATATATATATATATATATATATATATATATATATATATATATATATATATATATATATATATATATATATATATATATATTACTTCTATCTATTATTTCTACGCACTGCAACAACGCATACCAATTAGGCATTGTTCAAGCAATTATTAAGTACAAAATTGCTGAATTTAACAAAGTGAAACCTGCTACAGTAAAAAAGATGTCCTGTTTCCTTGGCTAGGTAGTATCATTGATAGGTTGGCAAAGCAATTTTCTACCGCAGTTCAACATTGTTACTTTGCGGTTAACACTCGCCTGTTTTTCCGTCTATACCTAAGGATGTTCTCACACCATATCATAACAGCTCATTAATTTATTCCTTTAAATGTATTTGTGGTTCGTATAACATAGGGATAACGGCGCAATGCTTAGATGTTATTATAAAACAACACGTTACTGCGAAAATCCGAAACCGGAAGTACAATCTAGCGGACATTTTGCACAATACGTACGCGTTTTCCATCGCATAACACCTTATAAATAGTCATAATTGTGCTTTTAGTTTTAATGCGGACGCTTTTACCAACCATAGCAAGTCCCGCTCACCATACCACGTAAAATTGTTGGAGGACATATATATTCTATCATTAAATCCTTCTCTTTCTAGCCAAATATTTATTTCTTCTTCCGAACAATAAATTTTGTCCATGTTTTTTTTTTTTTTTTTTTTTTTTTTTTTTGTTATTATTATCATTGTATACTTTACCTCGATTTACCTCTGTGGAGCGAGTTACGAAACCGGATAGCGAACCAGTTATTCATTTTTACTTTTTATTACCATGAGTGGTAATAATAAAACTAATTTTCGTCTGTTCATGGCAGATATATATATATATATATATATATATATATATATATATATATATATATATATATATATATATATATTATCATTATTAAAGCGTCAGTTATTAATGTTTAACAAGGTTATACATATATATATATATATATATATACATATACATACATATACATATACATATATATATATATATATATATATATATATATATATTTATATATATATATATATATGTATAAGTATATATATATATATATATATATATATATATATATATATATATATATATATATATATATATATATATATATATATATATACATACCGAAATAGTAGTATTGCTATTAGTGTTTAAGAATCTGATTATATCCATAATAATTTTGGAAGTGCTTGTGATTACTTTAAGATTATTTCCGTTACACACTCTTCCGATGTCTTTTGTATAGACGTGGAAGTTAATACCTTGTTTCATTTTTAGGATTGAAATTCCCGTTGCTCTGATGTATCCTATTTCTTTTTCATTCCCTGTAGATCTTTGTTTCATAGTGGCATTATCGCCTTTCTTGGGGTGAATTTGTTAATATATATATATATATATATATATATATATATATATATATATATATATATATATATATATATATATATATATAAGCTCCTGTCTAGATCAAATGCGAATATATAAGATATATAATATATATGGTATATTTTACATTTTTTCTGTTTTTCTAAATAGAAATCAGTATATTAATCATATATTTCACCTTGGTTGGGTCGATAACGTTTTATGACTCGGTTTGATTTAATTGCTAAATATTATTTTCTTTCTATATTTCTGAGATGAACTAATGCAACTATTTACACTATTTACCATTTACATGTTTCGGACTGTTTTCCTTATTTTTTATTGGAATATTCACGAAATTTGGCAATTATACACACCGGCCTTCTTCAGTTTATATACTTACGATTTTCGGAACGATACCTTTGTTTAGTCCACGGGGGTAGATTGCTCTATTTCCAGGTTCCATGGCTTTTCAAGATATCTGTGTTTTCAGTCAAATCTCTTTAGTAATTCTGCAAGTTTCTTTTTTATTTTTGGTTCGCCACTGCTTGGCGAGGTACAGAACTAAAAGCTCTTTGAGTCAAATCACAAATGTATCAGTCCCTGATGTTTAGTAATGACCGTATTTCATTCAGTCTGTTTTACTGAAAATAATCTATAATAATATGAATTCATTTTAATATATATTTGCATTAAATGTAAGAAAAAATTTTCAAGTATGATTGTCACACGGTATTATGGAATATGCGAAAGTCTTATCGATTAACTTAAAGAATTCATTGTCTGTTTATTCCTGCTAATTTCCCAATATTTCATTTTGTTAAAAATTTATTACAAATTTATTTGCAACATTTTTAGAAAAAATCTGATAAATAGAATCGAGCAATAATTTTGCTATGTGTTTGCCAAAAAATATTTTATCAAAAAAAAATAAACTAAAATTACACATGTTAGAATATATTACGGTTTGCGAAAGAAGCATTTTCTGTTCATATCGAAGAACATATCGAAGAACATATATACATAATTTTTTTAAAAAAATACGTTTTATTGCACAGTAACCTCTTATATTACCATTTTCATAATATTTTTTTAATTAAATTTATGCGTATATTTGACTTGAATGCATACACCAGCCTTGCTTTGTTATGAATTTATATTTAATCAATTGCTCGACCTCTGTTTTGTTGCGCGCATAATTTTCCTATCTTAGGTTGGCCTCGAGTGATGTCGGGAATTTCAAACTCAGGAAAATTTAAGGATTAATTCGATTTGAATTCCTGAACTTGTATAATCGAATACAGTATATGAGTTATATTTTAAGAATTTACGCAGACAAATAACTTTGGAAGGCAATAACCATATATATGAATGGATCAAATAATTTCCTTCTGACGTCTCAGACGTTTAAAGACGAAATGCAAAAGAAAACTTTTTAAAGTGAGTCGGTAGAGCAGTCTATCTATCTATAAATTTATGATAATAATTCCACTAACATCGGACTGAGATATTATTAAAAGATTATTTTTCTTTGTATAGTGTCCCTTCAGTTCGTGGGCAATGGTGTTTCTCCTTAATATCTTTTACATTTTAGATCTCATCATTATTTATTTTTATATCTCTCTATTTTCCAAATTTTAGGCAGGATTGTTTCGTAGAATATTCAATTATTTCCTCTGCCTGTGCATGCTTCAAGTAGAGCCTTTCCTTTTGTCCCCAAGTAAATTCAACATTTTTTTTTCTGATGATATGGGCAATGCTCATTTTTTGTGATTTCCTTAAAAAGTTGTCATTTATCACATGTTCAGTCCATGGTTTTCAGAGTCTTTCTACACAACCCCGGCTATTTGACTTCGTCTCTCCTTCATCTATTAGGGCACTATCCGGTATTCTTTCTCGTAATGGAGGTCCTTCATTGTTTCTACCGAAAATGTCTTGTTTACGTTGCTTAATATTTATGCATAACATTTGAAATGTATCTTTCGTTATTCTAATAAAATTTCAGATTTCGTTGTCGCATTCCATGTCCTCTATTTAAAAAATTAGAGATATTCAAATGTTTTCAATTTTTTGCTACTGGTGTCTCCAATTCGATGTTATTTGGAATATTCATTTTTTTCCGACAACAATATATATATTCTTTGTATAAATGATAGTTTTTTCTTCTCGCTTCCTTTTAAAGCCTTCCGTAAAAGTGCGTATATTTTCCTTTCCGTGTCTGACACACACACACACACACACACATACATACATACATACATATATATATATATATATATATATATATATATATATATATATATATATATGGTATAAGATGACAGTTGGAACATTTTTTTTTACTTCTTTGCCGAGACGTTACGTCTTCCGTCTTTTTCAAGGCAAAAATGGAACCGAATTTTTTTTGTTGTTATACTTACATTACAAAATCCAAATTCACAAAAAGAGAGGCGCTTCTGCGTAAGCCTCCTTTTGATTAAAACTAAACTTTTATTCCAGTTGTCATCTTATATCAATTTGTTTTTTCCACAGAATGGATCTGGGAATGTATATATATATATATATATATATATATATATATATATATATATATATATATATCGGGTTCAACTGCAAAATTGTAAATTTATTAGATTAATATCTGAGACGTTGTGTCTTAAATATATCTTGCTCGAATTCTCCGATGGTTCTATAAAGCGATTGCACACTGGTTTGAACTTTTAGGGTGCATATTTACTTTAGAGACTTAACGGAAGAATCGGGATTACATCGATCATAAACGGAAATGACACGTTCATCATTAATTATTCATAGATATGGAATGGTACATCATTAAATATTCAAATTAAGATAAATATAGTAAGAAATTACATTACAGCTTACAAATAAGTTTTAATTTTCAAAGTTTTTCTCATTAGTATTTGGACTGTAATATCTGAAAGTTCTCTCCTACGTGGCAAAATACTTATGGATTAAATTGTGTATTTTCCAATTGATCTCTTTTGCTCTGAGTTGAAATGATGATACCGTTTCTGTTCTGACTTTCTGACTCAGTTTTCTTTCCTGCATTTCCGTCTTTTGAAAACTTATTCACCATTCGCTTGATGACTCTTGAGTGGACTTTGAAGATGAAAGTGAAACTATGAATGTTGGTACCATTACTTAAGGGCTAAAGGATCTTCTCTGTCTCACCATTTCTCAGTTGGGAAGATATAGTTCGGATGACAAAAAAAGACATCGTAGCTCAGAAATATAATCTAATATTTAAACAAACACAAATTATAAACACACCTTTAATAAAAGCAGCCAAACAACTAAAAAAATATCAACAGTATTGTTACCCGATCTGATACTTTCAGTATTTGAAAAAAAAACATGTGTACAATTCAAAATGGCAGATCATTTTGAACGATCCTAATAAATTTTTAAAAGTTAAATAATAACATTACCTTCCAACTTAAAAAAACAAACAAAACAAAACAAGCAAACACATATCAACAATCTTATTGCTGCTAAAAAACGTGAAATAGGATCCTATAAACTTCATAAATTATAGGTGAGTACCAAACTGGCTACCTTTGAGGAAATGTAGAAATACATATAAAAAATTCATCCCCTCCGACCTATCATTTCACAAACGCCCACACCAGTATATTACGTTTCAAAAATCTTTAACAAATTACTTAATCCTTGCCTCCCAGGTAAATAATATATTAACTCCACAAACGAATTTGTACAAATCCTTCATGCTGTAAAACCAAACAACCAAATAATCGCATCTTTTGACGTTCTCATGTAGACTCACCTGACATATATCTGATTTCAGTTCCATTAAACAACATTTCATACAAAAACACGGCCTTGTGTATTATATGAGATAGATATTAGTTGATAAGAAAACAGTACACACGAATGAACACAGTAAAAAAATAAGTTAAAATATTGGAGGACATCATCATTAAAACAAAGCAACATAAGCACAATAAAATTACAATTCAAACCAGTCCTAACATATTACAATGCATTTAAATATCCGGTTCGGTTTATAACATTTCTTTCCCAAGTTGTCATGCACGACGTCATAGAACAGCATTCTAAATTTACAACATGTCACTGACAATTCCGTGACAATTATCGTTGCATCGCAAACATCTTTGTAAATAAAACAGGATGTCATATTTGACGGTGAACATCTCTTGTAAAATCCTATTAACCAATTTGACGATAGCTTAGATTGGGGTACAATATTATTAAAAAAAATATTGGGCCGTTTTTGTCTTAATTTTCCCTGAAACTTAAGCCATTATACGAAACCTTGAACGGCTCATGATAAAATATACTATACATTCATTGTTTTTTTTTTGATATCTAATATCATGTCCGAATAATTATCTGCTGTCCATATATATATATATATATATATATATATATATATATATATATATATATATATATATATATATATATATATATATATATAATGAGTTGTGCAAAGTCCGACAATTTTTAAATATATTTTCTTTTTATATGTTATCTTATAGATAAAATTAAGTAAATATTACTTTTATAATAAGATTAAGCACCATTTAACGGCCAAAATTTCCGAGAAGTTTCCTAGAATATATGTGTTCTCTGACAGGAATTGAACCTATATCCTACAGGGAACATTCATATAGCCTGACGTGTTTTACTATTTAGCTACAGTGGAAATATCTGGTTAGTAAGGACGAATTACTGTTTCAGGAATGCTCATATGTGCTTCATGTGTATCTTAGCAATTCGACATTACTAACCAAACGCTCCCTCTGTATCTAAATGTTATAGCCCATCAGACTATATGTTTTTTTCCGTCTAGGTTAGAGGTTCATATTCCTTTCGAAGATTACATATATATTGTCGGAAAAACTTCTCTACTTTTTCACGAAAAAAATGTACATAAACTATAAATACCTACATTAAAAAATTGAAACCAAACATTAATAAAATTAATTATGAATTTCTTCACGAATGTTTTAAAATGTGTACAATAGATAGTTTGAAATGTTAAGTTTTGCATTAATAGTGTTTTTACTACTTTTTTCGTAAAAATACTTTCCACGACCAGAATTAGAAAAAATGAAAAGTCAAATGCGATCAGTATCGTAGTGCATGTTCCACTTCGGCGTCATCGCAAGGCTCAGTGTAGCATTCACATTTAAAAGCAAGCTGCTGTACGCCTTGTGATCAAGTAAGGACTTTTTTTGCAGCCTACAATGTTGAATATAATGTATGATTCTAGTGAGCGAACTAAGTAACAGTCACCAATTCAAAAAAGCACAAAAAACTTACAGGATCTCACAATGAATTGGGTAATTTAAAAGTGGGAAACAATTGATACAACTATCAATCAATTTGCATGTGATGAATGTGAATGTGTATGCCATTCAAGTAGTAGCCTCTTTATCCACAAGGAAAAATATTTTTAGACATTTGATAAATAAATTGGTAGGGACACTGTAAAATAATTTACCCTGCACAAACATGTATCTCAAGACACATGAAAATCCAAGAGCAACCTAAAAGCCCTTTACGGAATAATTGTTTTACCACATCTACAAGCTTCAAGAGACATAGTTACTTTCACGAAAACTAACACATTGATAAACTTGCCAGCGACGGACATATACATGTGTGGTAAAATGTGTAGCAAGATCCAAGATTTACAAAATTGAAAAGAAACTATTTAAAATACAATAGAGCAAATCGGAAAGAAATACGAGCCTTCAAAAAAGAACAATTAAAAGAAATTTATATATTTCTTAGGAGTTTTAAAGTAAGATAACGAAATAATTAAAAAAAGATCGTGCTACTGTGTTAATGAACAACCGGGTAGAAATAATGGTATCATCTCTCGAATGCATTTGATCATTAAGCTTGTGTTGTTCGTTTTCAACGAATACCTTTCGAATTATCACCTTTTTAATTTTTCTCAAATGCATTCTACGTCCAGTCTTAATCGAAATTTGACCTGTGGGATATAGACAAAAATAAAAAAAAAGAATTGCACAATAATTAAATATGTGGATCACAAAGGATTAAAAAAACTTTTTGAATAAAATCTCTGAATACGTAATACCTGTTATCAAGTTATCTTTCGAAATGAGGTCGTATTCAGGAGAACAATATTGGCTCATTAAGCTGTTCTATATTTAAAAAAAAAAACCTTAATACGTTTTCCTGTTTTGTACGATTTTTTGTTCAGTTCATCCTGAGAATGTCCCGCTTATGGCATGATAATTTTCTGCCCGGATTCAATGTGTTGAAAAAATATATGACATTACCGAGCCAACATATTCCCACGACAATGCACACAGAATATTTCATATAATATCCAATTTTCTAAGTCAGGTTAACATACAGAAATGTTAAAAAGATGACAATACCTTTGAACTTGCTGTTTAAAGTAAGAAAATAAAGGTAAACTGAAAGAAGAGAAGTGTATTTTTAAATAATGTATAACTATTAAATGCGAAAATTGCAAAAATAAAAGTAAAATAATAAAAATGAATATTTAAAATTTGGAAAACATATGATTTTAATTGAGGAAAAATATCTAAATTTACATAAAGTGCGTTCTAGATAAACGAACTCAGAGAAAGATACTCTAAATAAGAATGGAGACAAAAATTGAGAAAGTATATATTATTCAATTATTCAGTGAAATACTTAAGGATTTATTCACTAAATGCCATCCGTATTATGTGCTGAATAATTAACTTTAGTTTATCATCTGTGAATTTATTAAATATGTATTAATATCCTTCACGAATGTAGCATTCAGACATAAAATGTAAATGGTTGTCCTTAACAAATAGTAAATAATAGTACATCTTACTTATTATAAAACGCAGATTGTGTGTGTGTGTACGTTTATATATTGGATCGGATTTCCTACAATTTGCAACCGATTTCAACAAAACTTCACAGGACTACGTAAAATTACCTTGCAGTGGTTCTAACAGTGCCAGAAATTTGGAAAAATACAACTGTTTTTGCACAAAATCAATTTGTAAACACGATTAAGAGTCAGTAATGAAAGGGGGATAACTCACTTCGAGTTATCATACTTAATATAAAACACAGGTTGTGTGTGTATGTGTGTACGTTTATATATGGGATCGCATTTCCTACATTTTTCAATCGATTTCAACAAAACTTCACAGGACTACATAAAATTACCTTGAGGTGGTACTGACAGCGCCAAAATCAATTTGAAAACACGATTACGAGGCATTAATGAAAGATGGACACCTCACATCGAAATATACTTATTATAAAACCCACGTTAGTTGTTTGTGTGTGTGTGTATGTGTGTTTGTGCGCGTGTGTCTTCCTTAATATATGGGATCGGATTTCCTACATTTTTAAACCGATTTCAACAAAACTTCACTTTTTATTTGGCAGGTAGTGTTTCTTATTGTCTTCCACACCTTTTTCTTTATTTTTACATTGAGAATGCTTTCAAAATTCAATTTACATGACAATTGTTTATAATACAATTCTATTCAATCGGTAGACTCATAGCGATTGAAAACAACGTTTTTGTTTGAGTTTGGGTTTAACCAATTCGTAAAAAGCGAATTCAATTCGCAGGCCACCTTTATATATATATATATATATATATATATATATATATATATATATATATATATATATATATATATATATATATATAATTTACATGACAATTGTTTATAATACAATTCTATTCAATATATATATATATATATATATATATATATATATATATATACATGTGTATATATATATATATATATATATATATATATATATATATATATATATATATATATATATATATATATATATATATACATACATACATACATATATATATATATATATATATATATATATATATATTGAATAGAATAGCTTGGGTTGAGGAATCGGAGAGCCGAGTTCGAATTCCATTCGGATTCTTTATATTCATAGATGGTTACGTTCATACCAGTGTTCTATGTCAAATCCTCCAGGAGAAGGGCATGACTGGTTTCAGAGTTTGGGGACCTAAAATGGTATACTATGTTTGTTATAAATTGAAGATTAAATCGAATACAATGTAAAATACCACCATCAAAATGAAAATAAAGATATTATACAAAACGCACATAGTGTAACATACTTTCCCCAAAGAAAATATTCTAAACAAAACAAACCTTAAGGTAAAAAAATCCCTACACTTAAGGTGCATGAAGCAGTCATCATTCTAAATTACATATACTGTCTGCACACATGACCCTTCTATAAATGAGAGAATAGGATTATTGGCCTATTCCCAACAGAAAATCTTCAATAACATTAAACAGCAAGAGTAGCGGGACATTTGAATATTTGTTGTACTTGCCTTTCAGGATATAACATATAGTAATGTTATACATTTTTTCGTTTTTTAATTGAATTGAATGTCTCTTTAACTTTAATTCTTGCATTTTAATTCTTTTGTAATAACCCTCGATATTAATGTATATCCCCGTTTCATATTTCACCTTTTAGTGATCACCGCGACTTATACTAATTAAAACTTACTATAGTCAATGCCTTGACTATACGGCTATGCTGTCCTTGAATAAAGTAATGAAAAAATAATACTTTAATCAAGGATATATGAATATATTCACCCCCACTATCTCATGTGCAGGACAAGCTTTCTGACCTTGGTGGATAGTCATCCTATAGCTGGTAACCGGAATATAATTTCCACATTCAATTTGTATCTTCTATGGTACTGACCGATCTATAAATAACAGTTTGATATTGATGATTATTACATATCAACATGAATGAACAATTTCTCTACTGCCCAGCAATTTGCTACACTATACTCAGATATAATGGAGGAAGAAAGAATCTGAGTATGAATGCAAAAATCAGTCCTCGTTTATAATGGAGACCAGTAGATTAAAAACATCGAAGACAATTATGATATCACAATGGGTTCATTAGACTCTGCTTGATCTTCTGAATTTCTTGGTCTATTTATATTATATAATCAATGGGCACACCGTGAAATTAATATTAAGGACATGGAGCTGTACAGGGATGATGGCCTCATGGTTGTGAAGAAGACTTCTAACTTTAAAATAGATAAATTATAAAGCTAATACATAGAGAGTTGAAAAACCCAAATTTAAAAAATCACTGTTAATACAAAAATAAGAAGGCACACTTTCTCAATGTTACATTAGATTTAATGAATAATATTTACATACCTTACAAAAACAAATACATTTTTTTTGTATATACACCCCAAGTTAAATCATTCTCCATCTTTAATATGACACACTTTCTTCTATTGAAAAAAAGAATATGTATAAATTTTGCTAAAGAAATAAATATTCTATGATCATAGTCCTTTTTACAATCATATTAAAAGAATAGTGGCTATAAATTCCCTAACATCAATTATATAGAAAATGATAATAGAAACCTGAGAAGAAATAGGAATAGAAAAAATATTGGGTAAACTAAATAATTAATAGTAAGTTAGGACAAAAATATCGGGTTTAAATAGATAACTAGGAATAGTAAACTGAGCAAAACTTTTAATAAAAATACCCGACAATTAAGTTAGAGCTGCATGAAAATTTAGGAAGAATTATAAAAAAAAAAACATAATAGTAAAATATTGTATACATATTATAAGGGAATCAAAGAAAAAGACATTCTGAAATAAAAATAAACAAAAATGAAAAATAAAAATGTGTCTGTAGATAACCTGAAAATAGTCCTATGAATAATGAATACCGCACAGAATGAGTAGTTTACTAATGCAGTATCTCATCTCTTAAGAATCCTAATATTGCGAAATTCTACGTAGGGTATTCAAACAATGAATTTAAAACTCGATGAAAAGAACACATGAGTTCTTTCAATAATATTAACTAACGTAACCGTACATCCCTCTCAAAATATATTTGGCAATGCAGAGAAACAAATATCTCACTAGCAATAAAATGGATACTAATAAAAAAAGAGATCTTGTAGATCTTGGATGGCCCATATCATTTATGCATAACTGAAAATGTATATATTATTAAGCTTCTGAAAAATAAAAACAATTCCTAAATCAAAGAAATGAAAAAAGCAATTATATGTAGAGGTTTTTTTATATACTCCTTAAAATAATTAATTATATAATAAATAATAAGATATAATAAACAAT